>OY720154.1:4391035-4991035 GCA_963082725.1 Pedicia rivosa
AAAAAAAAAAAAGACTACAGAAAAAAGCTCATAAAATAAATCAAGGAAATACAAAACCAGAATGTGAATAACAAGTTCAATTATTAATCATATAGGATCATCTGTACAACATCCCATTAAGTCATCTATCACATGAAAATTTAAGACGTTACCTTCAACAAAAAATTGTTACCCATTTAAATGTCCAATAAATTTGAATAAACGAAAAAAAAATTAAGCATCAAATGAAAATTCTCTTTCAATTTTTGGTCAACATTTTTATGTTCAGTTTCACGAAATATTTATCAGTCAACAGTAATCATTGCCAAATTATTGTGTTTTGTCTTTCATTCTTTCTCTACCAGACTGCTAAAATTTTCCTGATTCGGAGCGATTGGAATTTAGGCAAAAATTTGGATATTTGATTTGTCCCTAAAAAAATTCTTTCAACAATATTCCCTTCTCTTCCCTTTTCCACCTCTTTTAGTATGAATAAAAAGTAAAACAATATTTGAATTAGACAAAATTGATGAGACTAGAAAAATATGATTTCAGAACACAAAATATGAATTCTACCTTTTTTACCTTGAGATGTCAGTTAATATTATTCTGTTCATTTGTTCAAAAATTCAATCCAAAAAATTTTTTTGAAAACAAAGACGAAAATTAAGGACAAGAAAAAGAAGGATGAATAATAAAGAAACACGAATGGTAAAAATTGTGCAAAAGATGCTAAGAAGAATAAAAAAAAAAAGAAAGGATGTGCTTAAGAATAATTTACAAGAAACGGAAGAACAGTTTCTTTTCTCAATCTTTATCGTTAAAGGAAAAAGAAGAAGAAAACAAAAAAAAAAAAAAAGTCATAACAAAATAAAAGGAAAAAAAAAAAAAAAAAAAACAAATTGAAATTTCATAAAGAGAAAAATAAAAGAAAATAAAAGAAAAGAATGAACGTAAAAATTTCTTAATATTCAAGTTTTTCTTTTCTTTTGGTTAATATTTATTTTTTTTTCACCATTTTTTAGTTATCCCTTTCGTGTTTGGTTCACAACAAATTTCTTTTTACGATCACCATTTGGTGATTTTTTTATTGACAGTTTTTCTTTTCTCTAAAATTTTTCTTTTTTTTTGCCTCTTTCTCTCTTTATATATATAAAAATATTTTCTCATTTTCATTTTCAGTTATTCTTGAATATAAAGAAAAAGAAAAACGATAAGAATAAAAACTAAGAATATAAGAAAAAAATTTAATAATAAAATTATTATTTAGAAATAAAAGTAATAATAAGATTTTATTGTATGAAGTAATATGTGTTGTGTGTATTGTATATGTGTGTATGTGTATTGTATATGTGTGTATATATATATGTGTGTGTGCACGTGTTGTTTCATAACGGCAAAAAATGTAAAGGAAAGTTGGATGTGATAGAAACAAAGTGAAACGTTTATAAGGGGAATGCCAGGAAAAACTTAAAAAAAAAAAATTGTATATAATTGAATTTGATTTCAATGAAAAATAGTTGAGTGTCATCTTCCAAATTCTAACAATTTAATTTTCCATATTTTTCACCATAGAATTCTTCAATGTTTTCAAATTTATTTCTCATGGTACTCATTCTCTGTAATAATCGCTTCACCCGGGACTAAGTGAATATTATTCCATTTTTTTAATTAAGTTTTCTCCTTATAAAATTATTTTCTCTATGACTTTTTTTTTGTTTTTTTGAACCAAATAAAAAATAAAATTGGCAAAGTGTTTAGTAATGTTGGATTTTTCTTTTTTATAAACAAAAAAAAAAAATTAGGATGAATAGGAGATGATAAAGAAACTATACAAATAAAATGGATGAAGACGAGAAAAATAAAGATTACAATAAAATCAACGTCTAACTTCTAGCATTTAATGATTTCTCAGAATGTACAAGAAAATAGTTTTGATACAATTTTTTTTTTGTAGCTAATTAAATCTGTTCATTAAATTTCCTTAATAATAAAAAACGACATAAAAAATAAAAATCGAATAAATTTTCGTGACAAATCTTCTAGGATGTTTCATGTTCTGAATTTTCTTTGTCACCATTTTTTCGTCATTTCCCAAAAATGAATCAAAAAAATATTTCATTTAAATGAATTTGAATTTAATTGAAAATTTGTCTTTTGAATTGAATTTGCCAAGAAAATATTTAGGACGTTGTTTAAAATGAATTGAAATCAATTAAAAGAAAAAATCAAATAAAAATTGACTTATTTTTATTTTCTTTTTGTAATTTTTTTTTTTTTTTGAAAAACAATAAAATAAAAATTCAACAGATTTTTCAGTAAACAAAAAAAAAAAAAAACACAAGATTGAAAACCTTTTAATGTCTTAATTAAATATTTTCTTTTCATTTCTCTTGCACATAAAAAACAAAAAAAAAAAAAAAAACAGACGAATGTTTTTTTATTTATTAGTTCCATCCATGGAATGGGATGGGTTGGAAAACTCATGGGGGGGAGGGGAATGGAAGGGATGTATAACAATTTACGATCAACTCATAAATAAAATAAATAAAAAATATTTTTCATTTTGAAACAATTTTTAAATGACAAAATTTTCCCCGTTATAAAATTCAAAATTTTATTTTTATTTTTATTTTAACCGATGGCAATAAAATAGTTTTTCCCTAATACAAATAGTTTGTCTTATCTTGACTATACAATTTTACTTTTATTCATTTCTTTGCGTTACAAAATGGAAAATGACGATTTTTTTCTCTTTTATTCTCTTTAAACAAAAAAAAAAAAAATATGAAAGTAAAAATCGAATGGAGGAGGAGAGTAAAAAGGAAAATCTACTTTAAAAATAATCCTTCACTTTTCACTCTCATAACAGAAACAGCAACAACAACAACTACAGCAACAATAAATAAAGGGGTTGTTTTTTTTTTGTTCAGAAAGCACAGATTAAAGTTGGACCAAAAAAAAAACAAAACAAAACAAAACTAAACAAAAGAAAATAAAAATTTTATTATTTCAATTTTAACTATAAAATTTTACACACACACACACACAAACACGAAAATATTTTCTAGTAAGGAAAATTTTATAATCATCCATCCCCTTAACTATTTTTAACACGATACAACGGTTTCGTTTTTCGCCACAAAAAACATTTGATTTTATTTTATTTTTTTATTGGTGAAAGAAAGAAAAAATTTCTTTGGAAAAAAAATGAAAAACCCCAAGGAGTTTTTCCACTTGAAATTCTTTTTTTTTTTTTTTTTTTCATTTAAAAAAAAACGAAAATAAATTTCTGTGGCATTTTTTTCTTTCTTCTCTTATTTGTCTTTGTTTCAATTGAAAATTAAAAAGGAAAAAATATTTATTTTTACTTTTCAAAGAAAACCCTCAAAAAAATTTTGAAAATCTTTGTTTCGGGAAAATGTCATTTGCCTTTTTAACCCATCATCTTTCCGGTATTTTCAACCAAAAGTTCAAAGAGTAAAAAAAAAAAAAATTTCTCTTGGTCCAAACACGTGACAAGTGGAAATTCGCCTTATTTTCACAGTTCATAATAAACAGAATCATCCGTAACGAATGAATAATATTTTTATAAATAACAAAATGAGGAAGAGGAAGAAGAAGAAGAAGAAGAAGAAGAGGAAAAAGAAGAAAAGAAAAATTTCTTTTATAGAATTTTTACCGTTTTTATTTTTAAACTTTGAACTTTTACACATAATTAAATAATAACAAGAAAAAGATGAAAAAGGGAAAAAAAACAAATAACGGAAAAGTTTTATTAAATGTGAAATCAAACTATTTTTTTCTTCTTTCAACTAAAGAGAAAAGAAAGTGGACGAACGACAGATAAATTGAAACTTTAAAATGATTTTCCTGTTTTAGTTTCTTTTTATAGAAAAAAAAAAAGAAAATGTCGAGAAGAAATAGAAAAATTTTTTGGAACCATCAAGTGAAAAAATGTTACGATGTCAAATATTCACAAGAAAATAGAATATTTAAAGAAAAAATATCGTCTTCTTAATTCAATCCAGTCAGTTAGTCAGTCAGTTTGTTCATAATGAAAATATGATTTTTAAAAATAAACAAAAAACAAAATAAAAATAAGACAAAAGTCATAATTTTTAATTATCTAATTAAGAAGAAAAAGAAGAAGAAGAAGAAAAAGACGACGACTACGATGAAGAAAAAAAAAAAAAGAGTCTAAAGGCAAAAGAAAAAAAAGAAGATAAAAAAAAAATGATGATAATTTGTAGGATGAGGAAAAACCCCTAAGCACAGAGTCAAATATGGAAATATACAACATAAAATACATTTTCACACATGAATTTATGGAATAAGAGAAAAACAAAATAAAACAAAATAAACATTTAATTAATTAAACAAACAAAAAAAAAAAAAAATTTCTCTCTAAATTAAGAAATTCCATAATTTTAATTTTAATTTTTTTTTTTTTTTGTAAAAAATAAATGAATATTCATAAAACTTTTGTTTATTTCGTTTATTTTACGTGACTCATTCACAATGAATGTACTTACACGATGTTTCTTATTAACATATACCTAAAAGGACATACCAAAAGGGATCGAGGGGTGATACTGTTTTTAAGAGAAATTTTTCAGTGACAATGAAAAAATGATCATTTTTTTTTTTAATCTGTCGTCAGGTACAAAGACACAAATTAAGTAGAATTAAAGAATGTAGCAATAAAGTTTCTTATTTTCCTACTTTTAACACGCTTATGGATCATGAATATAGTTTCAAGTTCATTACAATCTATGACACTCTGGCCGGTGTGCAGGATAAGGTTTAAACCGGATGATTCTTCTTAGGAAATCTGCATATGCAGATGATGCTAGTTGGTTCAGAACCCACCTCAAAAATAGTAGGCGATAGGCGGAAAAGGGGACGTTAAATTGAAGAAGCTTGCAATAAAGCAAATACAAAAAGAAAAACGAAAAAAAGTTCATTACAGGGAGGTAGCGCGAATATAATCCAAATCATATGTTCAACCATAAAAGGATTCTGTACAATTTCTGAAAGTATTTTTGGATTCTGGGTATTTACTTTAAGTAATTGTATAATTTCCATTTCAAAGAATAAGAAGGTAAAGGCTTCGGGAAGATTATTCATTGTGAATGCGCAGTTCGTGTTTGATTATTTTTAAAATTATAAAATAAAAAACATACAAAAAAAAATAAAAATATTGTTGATGGTCATTCATAACATAAAATGTAAAAAAAGTGTGAAGGTCTTCTTTATTTTTTTATTTACAAAAACACAAAACACAAAACAAAACAAAAAAAAAAAAACAAAACAAAACAAAGAAATCATTAATCGTAAAGTGGAAATTTGTAATTTTTTATACAACAAGAAAGAAAAAAAAAAATGACTGAAGCGTTTGAAAAATTTACTTTAATTAAAGTTTTATTTTAGCTGCTTAACAACAACAACAACAACAACAAATAATTTCCCATTCTTATATTTTGTGTTTGACGTTGTTGTTTTTGGTTGGATCTTGAATTTAAAATTTTTTAAATTGAATTCTGTATAAAAAAAGTGACCTACAAATTGTTCAATAGAACAATTATTGTAGCTTTATATCGTGTGGTCCTCCCTCCTTTGTAGATTATAATTCCTTTACTTATTAATATTATTTTTTTTTTGCTGAATCCGAAAGAATTCTTCTTTAATTCCATCAATTTTTTTTAGTATTTATGATTCAATTTAAATTCCTTCAAAACAAATAAAAATTAATAATTACCAATTAAAGGGCAAAATAAATTTATTTGAAATTCGGCAAATTAATTAATTAATTAAAAATTTAAGCATATAAAAATCTTCTCTTTCTGTATTTTACCTTTACAATATTTAAGATTCTGCTCTGATTAAACTTCCATTAGATCAGAGTTTTATTTTAATTTTAATTTAATGTATATTTTTTATTGTTTAAATTATTAAGGGAAATCTCTTATAAATTCACATGAGATCATAGTAGGAGATATTCTTTCACACAATCCCTCACGGAAGAATCACGAACCAAAAACGAGCGCCGTATAAAAACAAAAAAAAAAACAAACAACCTAAAACCGAAATGTCTCAGATCAAATTAAAGTAAAAAAATAAAACTTTGGTACCTAAAGGGTAAGAGGAAGAGGAAGAGTTAAAAATAATAAATATGTAGAACTAAAAGATCAAAGTGACGGGGGTAGTATAAAAATTTTCCAATTATATATTTTCACCTTTATTTCACACCAGAAGAAACTTTTCTAAAGAAAATTAATGAAAACGAATAGAGAATATTTTTATTTTTTTTGCACAAATAGGCAAAATATACAACAACAACAAAAGTTTTCCTCTTTATAAAATTGAAAGGAAAATTTACAACAAATCTTAATAAAAAATTTTGTTGAGTTTTCGTTAAAGTTTTTTGTTCTTTTGAACAAATTTTTTTTTCTTTTTACTCATTTCATTATTTTTCGATTTTTTTCCCAATTCTATACAAAAAAATTTCCATTTTCTACGTTTCTTTTTCACACCACTAAACAAAAACAAACAAACACGGAAAATACCTTAAATTTTTTTTTTTCTTCAAACAATATTGTTGGGTTTGAGTAAAAAGAGATAAGGGTGGGGGGGAATATACGTGAATTGAAAATGAACAAAAAGGAGTGAAAAGAAGAAGTAGAAAAATTAAAATTTTAAATAATGAAAATTCTTTCTTCATGACTCACGGTCCCCGTTTGATTGAAAATTAAGTCATCGTTGTTTTTTTTTTTTTTTTGACAAGAAAAGGAAAAAAAATTACAATTTTTCGTTCAGTTTTCACTGTTCATTGTTATTGTTATTGTTATTTTTCGTGTGAGAAGAGAGGAAAATGGACAAATATAAAAATCTTAATTTTCGTCTTATAAGTAAAAAGACATTAAGGAACGTTCAGTTTGTTTTATTTTTAATCAATAAGTCATTGACTCCTCTCTTTTATTTTCTTTGCACGAAAAAAAAAAAAAAAAAAACAGTTTTCCTTTTTTCTTATTTTCTTTTTCTTGCCTAAAAAATCTTTTTCTCTTCTGTACAAAAAAAAAATACAAAAAATCCAACCACCTTCTTATTTTTTATTCTAAATAATTTTAAGAATCTTCTACTTGTCTGGGACTTTTTCTCTTTACGTTTATGTCTAACTTGAGTCTTTATAGTATAAAAATTTACTTCTACACATAAACACAATTTGTCGTCTTCTTCTTCTTCTTCCTTCTTCTTATAACCCACACTTTTTTTTTTTTATGTTCTCCACTTTTTGGTGCCATCTTTTTTTTTCTTATTTATTTGATTTTCATTCAATCATTTTTCTTTCATAAATTATTACGAAAATAAGTGAAAAATAATCAAAGACTTAACACAAAAAAAAAACAACAACAATACAACGTCTAGAACTTCCTTGATAATCATACATTTGACACTTAGAACTATAAAGACTAAATAAATCACAAAGACTTTTATTGTTTAAACCTCAATTAATGAATAAAATGATTTTAATAAGAATATTCTAACTAAAACGTTTAATCCCCCCCCCCCCCCCCCTTCTGTTGTATCAATAAAATTTATCTATTTTTCTTTTATCTAAATTTTTAACAGGAATAAAATTAAAGAATATCGTCATCAAACAACAATAAAAACAATAAAACATTCTATTAAAATTTTGATTTTAACGATTAAAAATAAGAAGAAGAAGAAAATAAGCATAATGAAACAATTACAACAACACTCTTCACTCAATTCTCTCTTTTTCTCTCTTATTTTAATAATAAAATAATCAACGAATAAATTTTTTTACACCCAATAAAAAATTATGTAAACGAAAAACATGATGCAAAAAAAAAAAACAAGTCAGAAATTCTTGGTTAGCCTATTTATTTACTGGGTGGGCTCTACAAAACTACTACTGTACAATATTTTTTTAAAAGGAAAACGCAAAAAAAAAAAAAAAAAAACAAAATAACAACAACAACAACAAAAAATCTTCCTTTATTCCTACGCGCACATTGGAAAAAAATAAAGAAGAAGAAAAATCTAAACTTGAACATGAAAATTATATTGATAGGAAAAGGACTATGATGATGACGAAAGAAGGTTGAGAGGGAAGAGAGTTTGGTTGGTTAGTTGGGCACGTCGAACAGAAATGTATAGAATGAAAAAAAAAAGAAGGAAAATGGGTGAAAGGGGGGTGAGATCACCCAAACAAAAAAAATATAAATGTACGCGCGCAACAACAACAAATATAAAATATAAGTAGAAAAGGGAGAAAGGCGTCAGTATTGTAAAGCCAGACGACTGCCTGAAGGCTGGTTGGTTGGTTGCCGCTCCCGATTTGTTGTTTTTAAACAACACACACACAGACACATACAAATACCCACAAAAAATATCGAACAGAAAGAGAATCAAAACAGAGTGCACAGAGAGAGCGAGAGAGAATAAAAGTTGGAGATTATTATGTGAGAGAAAAGAGATAGGAATACAAATAGAATGAGTGAAAGAGACACAGAGAATTAAAATATTTTGTTAGAAGAACGACAGTTAGGGTCAAGGTCATATATCAAGGGTGCGAATAAAAGGGATAGTCAAAAAATTTTGTTGTTCTGTTTTTGTTATATAAAACGGGATAGACATTTTTGTCTGGGATTTTATCATGGGAAGAAAAATTTTGAAGTTCAAGAGTGAGTGAC
This sequence comes from Pedicia rivosa, assembly GCA_963082725.1. Classification (NCBI taxonomy): domain Eukaryota; kingdom Metazoa; phylum Arthropoda; class Insecta; order Diptera; family Pediciidae; genus Pedicia; species Pedicia rivosa. The sequence continues at coordinate 4,399,735 of OY720154.1, forward strand.
GTATAAACGCATTTTTTGAAATTCATTTTTGAGGTGAGTTTTTTTTTCTTCTTTTTTCGTTAATCATTTTAATGAATTTTCATAAATCCTTTGAAGTGGAATGTTTATTATTTTAGAGGGATCTTTATACATTTCAGTTTTTTGTTGTTGGCATATGTTTTGAAGTTAAATGAAAATGGCGCGTTTAAAATGGAAGACGCGCGCAAATATTCTCATTTTTCAATTTTACATTTCCTTCTTCTTAATATGTACATAAGAATAGGTTCATTCTAATAAGTAATTTCTAACGTTTTTATTTTATTGACAAAAATATATAAATAAAATTCATTTAAATGAAAAATTCATTTGAATTGTAAATTTCTTTATTCTGGTATAAAAAAAGAATCCCAAACATTTATTTTATTCTGATTTTTTGTGTTGGACAATTCGTTAGAAAAACGACAAAAAAAAAATCAGAAAATTAAAATTAACCTTTTGTTGGGGACAAGAGAAAAACCACAGAAAATGGTGGGGTATCAGGCAAAAAGGCACCAGCACCAAGCACAAAAAAAAAAAGCTCAACGTCCAAAATAATTGATGGAAAAAAGTAAAAAAAAAAAAACACACACACACACACAAAAAGTTATAAACAACAACAACATAATGACAAAAAAAAAGTCCAACTTTAGTAAGTAAAAAGAGAGAGAGAGAAAGAGATAGAGGCATGATTCACTGGAATCTCTTTATAGAACTATCTCATTCTGACTCTGTCGCGTTCGATATTATTAAATGTGACGGTCAGTCAACTCTATAATAACCTTACGAACTTTTCGGGGGTCGGCGGGGTAGGAGGGGATGAAAAAAGAGAGAGAGAGAGAAAAATGGACAAAAATAACAAACAAAAAATAAAGCAAGTGGAAAGAAAAAGAGGCGCACAAATGTATTTATTAAAGATTATTATGACGTCGAATTTCGTTTTTTTTTTGTCAAATATTAAAATAATAATCGCGTTTTTATGGCTCTCTCATTCTAACATTCCCACAACATAATCATAAATGAGATACTTTTCTTCTTTTTCATTTTATTATGAATTAATATTTATTTATTTTCTTTCTGATTTTTCCTTTTTCGTCTTCTTCTTTTTCTTTTATTATTAAATATTTTTTTTTTATGTTTTGTTTTGTGACAATTTCATTTTGACGTTTTGTGGAACGCCTTGCCTTATTATTATTATATTATTTTGTAACAAATGCAAAAATTGAAAGAGAAATTTCTATCTTTCTACTCCTGTTTTGTGTGTGTGTACGTAACTTTAAATAAGTATGCAGAATACTCTTTTAATACCCAAAAAAAAAACACACAAAATAAATACACTCAGTGCCCAAATTTTCCTTAGATAATACACACACACACACAACATACACAGAAATATCGCGTTTTGTTTCGTGTGTTCACGCCAAGAGAACATTGAACTTTTGGGTGAGTTGAATTTGAAAACAGAAAAAAAAAAAAAACGATAATTTGGCACTCTCGGCCCGTTTTTTTATAAGTATTAGTGTGTCTGAATGTCACGATGTTTGGATGTGTGAGTTATATATATGCGTGTGTGTGTGTGTGTGTTTGAGTTCTGTGTATTTTAATATATTTTTACATGCGCAAGTTGACTCTTATATTTCTGTTTTTTTTTTTTCACAATTCTTGATCACGAGAGAGAGAAACAGAAAAGAGAGAGAGAGAGAGAAACAAATGAATAAACCGTATGACGGTATCTCCGGAATTTACGCAACTCTTTATAAAATATCCTAAGAATTTGAATTATTTTCTAATATTTTATTTCGACAAAAATAAAAAGTAGAAACAATAATTTTTTGTATTATTTCTTTTTATCTTTTCTTCTTTCAGTTTTTGTTCTTTTTATGTTAAATTTATGTAACACAATTGTATAGAAAACCGAAAAAAAAAATGTACTTACAGACAACAATTTTAAAAAGCATAATTATTTTTATAAAATATAAAGATATCCTCTATTTATTCCCCCCCGCCCCATCCCAAAATCGCAAGAGAGACAAATAGATAAATCTACATTAACATATCTACACACACACACACACAAACAACTTACTATAAAACTGTTGTACACGTGCCCACGATTATTATTGGTTAAATGTTAAAATACAAAATGACGTCAACTGAAAAAGCAAAGCAAAGCAAAAAAAAAAAAAAAAAAAAACAAAAGAAGCAAAAGAAAAAGAAAAGAAATACAACACATTTACATATTCTTATTATTATTTATAAAACATAACATTATTTTCAATATTCAATCAAAAAAGAAACAAAAAAAAAAAAAAAGTGTTCCGAGTTTGAGGCGAAAATCAAAAAAAAAAAAAAAAAAACCAAAAATTCAAAGAAAAGGAGGAAAAGGAAGACGAAGAAGAAGAAGAAGTGTTAAATCATTTTTATTTTTAGTAAAAAAAAAAAAAAAAAATAAAGATAAAAAAAGAAATCTATTTTATTCTTCTTCAAAATATAAGAATAGGAAAGGATATTAAAATTCGCCCACTTGTGACAAAAAAAAAAAACACACACACACACACTTTATTTTTTCTCAGAACTTTTTCCATTTCCTTTTTTTACAGAAAATTGTCTTCTGATGTTAAATAGGAAAATAAATAAATATAAACATTAAAATATGAAAATCAATTTATTCTCAAAATTTCTTCTTCTTCATTTTTTTCATCTTTATTTCTAATAAATTAAATAAAATTAATAAAATGAAGAAAAGAAGAAGAAGAAAAAGTGGAAGAAGAAAAGATCTGAGTAAATAAATTAAAATCAAGAAAACAAAACTATTCTGATTTATTATTTATAATCCAATTCTAAACAATTTAATTGGTTACATTGATTTTGACAGTCAATTATTCACCGCAACTCGCTTATTTAATAAGACTTCTCTCTATTCTCTTCTATCTCATTCTATCATTTATAATGTTGTATAAATACTTTGAATTTATTTATTTGTTTATTTAATTATTTCAATGTGTTGTGTTACGTGTGTGTTGCGTGTGTGTATATCTTCTTCTTCTTTTTTGTTTTCATACGATATTCAAGTTTCATAGATTATTTGGGAGAAGAAATAAGAGATGATGATTGTTTTTATGTTATCATCATATAAAAACAACAAAAATAAGAAGAAAAAACTGGATTATGGAAAATTAAAAATAAAAAAAAAAAGGAATAAAAGAAAAATTAGGAATTATAAAAAAATGGCAACGGAATAAAAAAAAAAATGAATTAAAAAACACCAGCATTATGTGAAAAGTGTAAACGGAATATCCTCTTACGATGGAATAACTAGAAAATATTGTTCATAGACAAATTATTTATAGAATCCTTGAATTATTATAAAATTGTTCTTTTGTGGGGTGGTGGGTGGCGAATCGTAATAAATACATTTCAATGTCCATACCACCCGCATTCACTCCATTATGAACTTCGCACAGAAATTATACAAATAATATGTGATTAATTTATAAAACAAATTTTAATTTACCATAATAACAATAATTTCGAATCTTATTAAACTTTCAACATAATTACTTTTTATTTAAAGAAAAGAAGAAAAGAAGAAAAAAAAAACAAGAAGGCAAATCAATTAAAAAAAATTAGAGAAAAGAAGAGAAAAAGAAAAAATTAAACAACGTACTAATCTTTCCATTATTTTTAATTCCTTAATAAAGGAAGATGAGAGAAAATTGGTTACAAAATTTCTATAATAAAATTCATTAACATCAAGAGTTATTCGTTCGTACTTTATTCCCCATTTTTTTTCTTTTTTTTCGAGTGAATTTAACCCAAACAAAAGAACAACATTAAACCAAAAAAAAAAAAAACCTTTAAACAAACCTAACTCCACCCACCCCTGCACACACACAAAAATCCTTTAATATTTTTATTTTACTAAAAATCCTACTAAACTTCATCCCACCCCCACCCATTTACCCCACCAATCATTTTACTCTTCTCTATTCAACCCCAATATACTTAATCACAAAACACCCTGAACAAATATAACACAATCATTAAATCGTTTAAATTGTTCACTTGAAATGTTTTTTTTTGTTTCTTTCCCGTGTTAAGAAAGAAATTGTTGAGGATTATATTGGAATATAAGATTCGGGTATTAATTTCTGTATTTATAACATTTTAATGCAATCAGAAAATAAAGGAGAGTGACAGAGAGAGAGAGAAGAAGGAAAAATATGGAAAAGTTTAAAAAAAAAAAAAAAAATTTAATAAAATGTGAAAATTTTCGTTTTCTTAAAAAAAAAAACAAATGAAGAAGGGAAAATGTGGAAAAAGATCAAAATTTATCTAAAGAGAAAATTTAAAATTCAAGTTCAAATAATTTCTTTCTTACATTTTTCTCTTTTATTTTGTCAAAAAGGAAACAAGATAAGACCTTCAAATTCATTCATTCATTCACCAGAAGAAGAAGAAGAAGAATAAAAAAAAAACCGCCCCAAATTGAAAATATTCTTCTTCTTTAATTTTGGTTGGAGAAAACACACGTAATCTCACATTTAAATATAATTTTCTAAATTTTAATAATACAATAAAAGGAAAAAGAAGCAAAAGAAGAGAAGAAGATGAAGTAGAAGAAAAAGACAAAAATGAAAATGAGAAAAACAGATTTTTATTTTGTGTTTTGTTGGAATTTCACTTGAATAAGAGAAAAAAAAAACAAAAAAAAAAGAAGGCACCAAAATAAATTAAAAAACAGAAAAAGGAAAAACGAATAAAAATGATTAAAAGAGAAAATTGGTTTTGTGGAGGGTGGTTTGGAAACAAGAAACATTTACATTATCATTTCTATTTGATCTTTTCCCCATGAAATTGTCTTGACAATTTTCTGACAATAAAAAAAAAAACAAAAATAAAATGAAGAAAATTATCGAAAAAATATTTTAAAATTTGCTCAACCGTACGTTACAAAAATTTGTAAATTATTGAGAATGGGTAGCCCGTAGTCTTTAGGCCGTAGTTTATATATTCATTAGAAATTTTCTAACATTAACAATTAAGATGTTTTAGATCTTAATCGAAAATATTTTTTTTGAGAAAAATCAATTTTAACAATCAGCGCAAATTTTGAGAACACCGATGGAAAACTTCCAGTATCCGGTCGAGTACAATACTCTACTAACTGAGCTATCGATTGAATCGAGAATACTTTAATAATTTAATAGAAATTTTAGGAAAAAATTATTACTTTGATGTCGATTAATTTCCACCATTTTTATAGGAAACAACAAAAATATTATTGATTCGTCATAAAAAAAAGAAAAAAAAGAAACATTTACGTATATTTTTTTTTCTTGTACAAGAATAAATTGAAATAAAATTTAATTCCGTCATTTTGAATTCTGAACCAACATTACGAAACTCAAAAAAGGTTTTGTCATAAAAATAACCAACTGATTGATTGACACGCTATAAATTTGACAATTTCAAAAGCTTCAATATATTGAAAGTTCTTATGTGAAGAATACAAATTCCAATTGAATCAGAAAAATCTAAAACATTTTTGATTTAATATTCTAAATGTACTGAAAACAACAACAAATTTTTCTATGTTGAATAATCCAAGGTTTAAATAATTTGTAGGACATTTTACGTGTTTGAAACAAAATATGGGACCAATTCTAAATTTATGTCCAATATAAATCGAATGTCTGGTTTCACAATAATTTTAAGTGACGCTTAATGAAAATTAAAAGAGAGGAAGAAGAAGATGAGTTAATTTAATGAAAAAGGTAACAAGAAAAATTCCAAATAAATTCAAATTTAACCATTTTACATTTCAACCAAAAATTTATTATAAGTTTCCATTGAAGCAACTACATAAATTAGTCAACTGATTTAAATGTAAGTCAAAGTTAAGTGTGTGTTAAATTTTTTTTTGTGTGTGTGTGTGTGTATGTGTGTAGGTTTTTTTTGTCAAGAAAAAAAAAGAAGTGAGTTTGTGATAATATCAGAAATAAAGTGGGTGGTGGATGGGGAGTTATGTATTATAATACCCATAAGATGCTTGGTGAAAAAAAAAATGTAATATTAAGTGTTAAAAGGATATGGAACAAAAAGTGGAAAAGAAATTGTAATTCAGCAAGTTCTTTGAAGTTTAAAAAATGCGATAAGAAACAAAAAAAAGAAAGAAAGAAAGAAAGAAAGAAAGAAAGAAGGAAAAAAATAAAAAGTAGGAAGAAAAAGTTAAATAAAATAAATATACTTTTTTTTTCCTTGATAAAAACAAGTGGGGGGACTTGGGAGTAGGATGACAAGAAGAGCTTATGAATTGTATAAAATATATTAAATCTGGGGATCAAAATTAAAATGTTGTTCAAGAAAAAAAAAGAAAATGAAGAAGAAATTCTTTATCATATTTTTTTTTGTGTTTACTTTTATTTTTCAATTTTCATTTTTATTCACATCGTTACCTTCTTACAAAATGATTAACAAACAGAAAAAGTGAAAATTGTATACAAGAAGAAAAGGTACAACTAAATAAAATGATAAAATTCTATGAAGGAAAAGATATTTTTGGTTAAATCGTTGATAAAAGGACAATTATTATTAGAAAAAGGAGAATCTTAGGAAGCTTAAAATTTTACCAAAACAAAATCTGTCCAATTGAATTTCGTTAAATTGAACAATTTTAAAAATGAATATTTTTGATAAAAATTGGTCAGCTCAAATTTCTTAATGGTCGCATCAGAATGGTTTTACTAAATTCCAGAATATTCCCATTTAATCATAAAGAAATCTTCAATGAAAAAAACAAAAACACGAACGACACAATTTACATTTGTTCCTTCATTTTATTGTTGAGTTATTTCTTTGAAATTTTCGTTGATCGATTATCAAAATAATTGAATGATTTGAACATTGAAAATATATCGGTTTTATTGTTGACATTATGTGAATGTGACATTTCAAAAATTTCCTTTCAACAAATAAATTGATTAGAATTTTCACAGAGAATTTTATTATTTGGAATAAGAAATAAAATGAAGATGGGGAAAAAAATATATTAGACATTAGTGAACATATGACATGACACATGACATAAATATTAAGAGAAAATATTCAAATTATTTTGTAATGAAAATAGAAAAATAAAATCAATAAGAAAATTCTCTTTAAATGAAAATATATTTGTTCGCAGGAAATTTACAAGAAAAAAAAAACATTGATTCTCTTGTCTCAAGAAATTCAAAATAATAAACCGGAAATACCGAACAAAAGAGAGAAAAAAATCAGTGCAATAAATAAATTAAATAGAAATGAGAAGAAACTCTGGAGTCAAATATTGTTCACTGTGACTCATTTTTGAACATGTTTTATTAAAAAAAATCTTCTGCACAATTATTCCATTACGTAACGAGGCTCATGAGGTCAAAAGCCGACATAATAATAGGAAAATTACCTAAAATATACAATAATTGAGCCTCCGTGTGTCTAATCGGTAACATTATCTCTACCAAAACACAAGGCAAAATAAAAACCTAATCTAATCTAATCGGACCATTGATTTTTACAATAACAAAATTTCTTCAGATCTTATTTAAAATTTGTAAAATAGATTTTTTTTTTGTTAAATCAAAATAATAAAGAAAACAACAACGCCAAAAACAACAACAACAACGACGACGACGAAATTTTCATTCAACGTATAGAATAGAAATAAACAATTCATTGAAACTCCGACATTTTTTATACAATAAAATCAGGATTTAAATCAGGTCCATTTAACCGAATGTCTCTAAGAACAAGATGAAAGAAAAAAGAAATACAAATTATATTCTATGCATTTGTATTTATTTAGACAATCAAAAGGAATTATACTTTCCCGCGTCCTTCGTCAATTTATTTGCTCCCCTCTCTTCGATCCTTTTTAAGGCAAGAAAAATGAATACATGACAATAATAGGGATAAAAAAGAAACAGGCTTATTTCCGTTTTAAACAAAACAAAACAACAACATAAAATAGACAAAAGATTTACTATTCAACTCTTTTCAATTTCCATGCAATGTGATGTTTATTCAGACAAATAAAAATAAGAAGAATTATTTTGATAAAAAAAAAATTGTCTGCAATTTTAAGAATTGAAATAAATAGAATAGTTTTGTTTGATTAAATGCATCTCATTTCTATTCTTATTTTATTTTTTGTTGAATTTTTTTTTTTAAATGAAAGCAAAAAAAAAAACTCGTTCCGTTGACGCTAAATTAAACGTCTGTTTTATTTTCCTAATTCAGTTTCTCACAAGTATTGAAAACGAGACCAAAGGCAAAACTTTAATAGAACTGACTTATTCTTTTTTTTGTCTTCTCTGTTTGAAACCATTTTGAATTTGTTAAACAATTTCTGTTTAGCTTTTTTTGAATTTATAAGGATTGGAGAGAAAGTTTATCCATTTTCTAGAATCTTCACAAAATCTTATTATTTTCTTAATCTGACTTTTAGTTTAGGAAAATAGTAAGAGAAAAAAAGAGATAAGAAAAATCTGATACTATTTTCATTCCAAATGAAAATCACACAAATAAAATATGTATGTAGAGAAGAAAACTGTAATGAACAACAAGCTATCCAAAAATTCTAAATAATATAAAATGTGATAAGTTTTACCTTCATTTTCTGATTTCTAAAACAGTAAACTTAACCTTGAGAAGAAAATTTCAAAAATGATTTTAATGAAAATCTTTAAACAACAAGTTATTAAACGGAGTAATTTTCACACAACACACATAAAGGATAAACTATACCAATTCAAAAACTAAACAAAAACACAAATTGTTCTGACAGATTTTCTTCAATTTTTTTATGGTAAAAAGGAAAATGTAGGTAAATATTTCACAATTACTCTTTCTCTTGTTATTCTTATATACTTCGTACATTTTTATGGTACATCTATCTCGTCATTCTCTTTCTCTTTCTCACTTTTGATAAAATGAAGAAAAAAAAAAACAACAAAACGCCTCAACCATTTAATGTATTTTATTATAAAATATTATCTAAAAAAAAAAATAAGAAACTTTTACTTTACTTTACTTCATGTAATGTGAAGAAGAATGTTTTGAAAACAACAATCATAATAATCAAAGCTTCTCAAGTACACATACACACACACACATATATATATATAAGCGCCCAAACACACAACTAACATAAAATAAATACAAAATCTTAAGAAACTGGTATGATTACCCGTTAACAAATCTTCTAATAATAATAATAATAATAATAATAAAGTATAAGAGAGAAAAGGAAAGAGATAAATAAAAAAAAAAGGGGTGGAGAAAAAGATAGAAAGACAAAAGTAACTTTTCTTTAAGGGTACAATCAATTTGTATTTTTATTTAGTATGCGTGTGTGTGGGGAGGCTAATGGGTGTATGTGTATTGAGTAATAATTTCTAACGACACGTGTTGATTCAATAATCATTTATTTTTTTCTTTCTCCTTCACCTCGCACTCTCCACACTTAATATTCTTATTAATATTTCCTTCTTAATATTATTAGATCTGAATCTGAGATATTATATAAGTAAGAAGAAAACAATAGAATTATATTTAATAAAGTTCTATAAAATGATATTTTGGTTGTTTATTAGTTTTTCTTTGAATAAAATGAAAAACATGAAAATTCGTAAGGAGAAATAATTGAAATAACAGAATATGTAATAATCATAAAAATATATTGAAAAAAAAAAAACATTTCAAATACAGAAATAATATCTGTGGATGGATAGCTAATCACCTGTAAATATATCTGTCATTTATATAATGTAAGAAAGAGAAAGAGAGATAAACGGTTATTCATTCAACTTCAGATATTTTTTTATGTCATAAAAATTGGTAAGCGTATAAGAAAATAAAATAAACTGGAGAGAATATTTTTATTTTTTTTTTTTTGGAGGAGGAGGAATATGATGACGACGAAAGAATGACATAATTTGAGCGGATCATAAAAAAAAAAATATATCAGACATACTTAGAACAGATGTGTGTCCACTTTTTATGAAGAAAAAAAAAATAAATATTATATTTATTCCAGATGGAAGACGACGACAGGAACTAAAAAATAGTGACAGAGACGAAAAAAAGGCGACAAAACATAAAAAAAAAAAATGTTAAAAATAAAGAAGAATGAAAAGCGGGAGAGAGAAAAAAAAACCACTTTACTTCTTTTCTAAGAATAGAAAATTGTCAAACGGAAGAAATTCAGAATCAACAACAGCAAAACGAATCAAGGTATACAATTTGTGATGGAAGACAAACACAATAAATGGAAATGTAAAGTAAAAACTTTATTTTCTAAACAGAATTTAAAGAAAAAAAATTTAAATGACAGAAAAATGGAAAATGGTCACTAAACTTCTACATATAATAATAATGTCTGTGAAAATTTATGTATTTTTTTTTTTCTCTATCTACATCTTCTTCTTATTAAATAATAAAGAATAAAGAATTGAGTAGAGAGAATCTGTTTCTGATGGTGGATTGTCAGCCAAACTTAATCAACAACAAAAATAAAATTCTGTTGACTTCAAATAACAATTGAAGTTGAGAGATTTATATTTTTCTTCTTCTTTCTTTTTTTTTTCTTACTAACTAAAGGGATAAGAAGAAACATAAATGTCAGTAAAGAAATCCATTAAAATGATGGATTGAAAAATTCCATCTTTATTTTTTGAATGTAGAAAAATAAAGGAAAATAATAAAAGAAAAAAAAAAAGTTATATTTAACTTTTTCTTTTGTTTTGGTTTTCATTCTTGATTTTAACAAATAGAAGGAAAAAAAAAAGGGAGTCTGGTATTTTCATTACATTTGTATTATATTTTTATTCACCAAGAATTTCATGATAAGGGTAGAATAAATGCGGGGGAACGAGAGAAAATATACAAAAACAAAAATAAATTGGTTAAAAATTCAAGAGATGACAAAATTCCCGTTATTTTTTATTAGAAAGTTTCAATTCAATTTAATAAAGTAACACTTTTTTCTTTTTCATAGGAAAAAGGAAATTAAAATCCGCATCAAAAAAAATAGCGAGTATATGCCGGGAGCCTCAAGGCAGAAACTAAATTAAAGGGAAATTCAGTTGGACCTCTGTGACTTTTTTTGTTATTTACGTTCTTGTCTTATTTATTTTATTTAAAAAAATTCACTTCTAAGAATCGACAATAAGAAGGCCAATAAACAACAGAAGTAGAATACTTTTAGATTATTATATAATTTATATTTTTCTATATTTAACTTTGTGACTTTCCTTCATCTTATTGAATTCTTCTAAAATAAAAATATGGAAAAAACAACAACAGAATTTCAATTTGAACCTTAAATCTTAAAATTTGAAAATGTTTTTTTATCAAAATAAATTCTTCAAATTTTGATAAAAGACTTTTGATCAAAACAAATGTAGATTGTTGCACTTCATTAAAGTAAAACCTAAAAAGTTTTGTCAATTTGGTAAGGAGTAATGAAATTGTTTCATGAATTATAGAAGTTCATTTAAAGGGATAAATGAAATAATAATCAACTATAAAATATTTCAAATAGAGATCATATGGGTCTTACCAATTACCCATAACTACTTATTATAATTCTTCAGTGAAACAATAAAACTTTTAATGTTAAAAAATCGAATTTAAATAACAACAATTGGCGATGTTGCTAATTTCATCATCAGTGAAAATGACAGAAATGTGAATAAAAAAAAAATAAAGACAAATTTAAATTCAATTTATTTTAATAAACTTTAATAATATTTTAGTGTTTTAGATTCTTCAAATGCTTACGGCCATGATCTTCACATAAATTATTAAATGAGGAAAAAAAAAAAACTCTGGCCTGTCAATTTTGCTCTGTGAAAAACGTTGTGATTTTAATTTAAAGTAAAATGAAAAAAAAAAAAAAGGAAGAAAATTATGTAAATTATTGGTAAGTCCCGTTGATACTCTCTGTTATAAAAATTAACTAAACTAAATAAGAAGGAAAACAGTAAAAATTTATAAAAATGAAAAATAATAAACAAAATACAAACCTATTTTTTTCTTTCTTATGTTTTGTTTCTTTCTTTCGTCTTTTTCTTGTTTTTTTTTTTTTTTTTTATTGTTTATGTTTTATTTTGGTATAAATTTTATTTGTGTCTCTCTCTTTTGTTAGATAAAAAAAATTATTATTTTTTTTTTTTTTTTGTTTTTGATTAACGTGACGTAATATGACCGTTATTATTCGGATGAGATGATGAGCGATTATGAAATGTACTCATAATAACAACAACAAGGGATGATGAAGCGGCCATCTTACCTAAAATAATGAAAAGAGAAAAAGAGAAATTATTATTTAATTTTTTGTTGTATTTGTTTTTTATTTATTAATAAATTAATTATAATTATGTATATTTTTTTTTGTCTATTTTTATAAATCAATCAATAAATGAAAAAAATATAACGGTTTTGTCGTTCATATTGTGTTTTTCTTTATATTTGACTTTTTTTTTTCATAACAAAATGGGTGTGTGAGAGAGAGAGAGAGAAAACACACAATTTTACCGTTTCTTTTAATTTATTGCGAATATCTTAAGATTTTATTTTTAATAAATAAAAGAAAGATGATTAATTAAAATTGGAGGAGGACACGGTAAATCAGCTAACTGTCAAAATTAACAGACTTTTTTTTAACATCAAAAATTAACTAAATTTAAGCTCTTCTTAATTGAAATGAATATCTGTCTTAATTACATTAAATATGTGTGGATTGGATGTTATCGATGAGTTCCGCCCCACTGATTGCACATTACAAAACATTGACAAACATTTTCATAGGTTTTATAAAGATTCTCCAAGATTGCACACAGTACTGTTAACCCTTCAGATGCCACGGTCCCTGCTATAATTAGAAAATCTTTTTATGTAAGATCCCTTCTTTACTACGAGATGAGCCGATTGCATGTGTTTTTCTCACGTTGAATCAAAGCATGTGATTTCTTGAATAATTACAATTTCCATTCAGAAATACAATAAAACAAATAAATTCTATAAGGTTTCTATATATATATTCTATATATATATATATATATTGACAACTTTTTGACTACATAATAAGTTGAACATTTCTTAAAATAATTTAAGTATTTGCAATGAAATCTTTTTATAGATTGCAGGTAATTGGTTAACATTATAAAACACCATGAAAGAGGGGTGTTATGCATGTTATGTATAAGGAAACACAAGAAGTTTATTGTTACCTATTTATTTATCTAAAAATGAAAAAGTGATATAAGACACTAGAGGAAAATTAACTCACTCTCACATTTGAATAAAATTACTTTTAGAAAATAAACAGAATTGTTTATTTTAAATCCCAAATACACATAATCAATCAATCAATCAAAACAAAACAAAAATTTTCATTTAAATCAACTAATTAAACTTTATGTTTGTTAGTAGAAAAGAAAAATTAGAATTAGAAAATTATACACTACAGAATACATTTTAAGTAAAGAAGTAATAATTATATATGGAAAATTTAATTAAATTAAATTCAATTAAATAAAACATTAATAAATTATACTCTATATTCTTACACTCATTCTATCTGTATATATATATCTCTCTCTCTCACTCTTAAGTATCAAAATCTTATATTGAGTAAAAATGTCGAAAAGATTATTTACTCATTTATTTTCATTTAAAGAAATAAAACATTATTAAGAAAAACGTAGGTTTTTTTTATCCTACTCTTCGAAACTTTAATAAACAAAAACAAACGAAAAAAAAACGAGGATCGTTAAAATTCAAATTAAAAAATAAACAAAATTTATTGGTTCGTCCCCCCCCAGTTCTCACAAAATGTCAACCATGGGAACTCGTAATAGATACTTTCTTCTACTTTTTCAGATGACAAAATTATTGTAATTAATTCAATACAAATTATGTTCTGAACATAAACCAAATTTTCAATTGATTTGTTGTAGCGACAAAAATGTAAAAAATTAAAAATTCAGTAAGTTTTACTGCTTGAGTTATTTTGAAGAAATCATCGATTATACATAAACACACATCGAGATAATTAATTGAAATTTACGAAAACTTCAAAAGAATCATCAATAAAATCAAACTTCTTTAGACTGAACTCATCTTATTAAAATGATCACTAAAATATAACCAACTTAATTCTTCAGTTCTTAATTGAACAAATTTTTCAACATCTTTAAATTTCCTAAACTGTTGCTGTTGCTGTATCAACTTTTAAAATGATCCCTCGGTTATTAGATTACGAACTTTATATTTATTTATTTTTTCTGTCACCAAAAAAAACGAATTAATAAAATAATGTTTGTGATCGAATGAAACAAATTAAAAAAAAAAAACTACACACAAATTATTCTCCAAAATAATAATCCCATATAAATTGTTAGAGTTTATTCTGATGTTTTAGTCATTTCATTGAACTTTGTGTTTTATAATCGGTTTTATTTTTAATTTTTTTGATTTTTGTCCACAATTACGTCATAATTATTTTAAACAAAAAATTATTTAGTAATTTCTATAAAAGTGTAAAAAGGTCAAAATACTAGAGAAAATTTCTAAATAACACTAAAAAAAACACACACACACACACACACACACACAACAGACAAATGATGTTTTTTTTTTTACATGAAGGTAAAATATTGGTGTAAAAAAACAAACAACGACAAATTAGTAAGAAACAAAAAAAAAAATGGAAATGAGAAAAATTAATTTTTTTATGGAGCTTTTTTTTTTTTTGTGTTATTTTATGTGGGATAGAACAAGTGTTTAGCTCACTTGTCGAAATATGGAAAATGGCGGATAATAACTCTTTTTTTTTATGCATACACTTCCTCATGCAGCAAACACACTATTCAAGTCTTTATTCTTGAATAATTAAAAATTCAACACATGATTTTGGAGTGATTACGTTGCAATGACAAGTTTTATAAATGTAACGATGACAGAATAATTATGTACCATGGATATTGACAGTTTTATTTTATTACAAATTGAACATATGTCATTATAAAAATTATGTCCGTCTGTGAATATTTACAGGCAGTCACTTTATATTTCATTTACTATTTCGTATGGTAAAACTTTCAAATGTACTTTGAGCAAATTTAGTACAAATAAAGGTAGAAAAAAAAAAACGATTGAAATGTCATTTCTTTATCGTTAGGTAAAATTACTTAAAAAATATTATTAAAGAATTAATTTATAATAAAATAAATACATTAGTGTGTAATAATATATGTAAAAATAATAATAAAACATGTGTATATGTTATGTTTGTGTGTGTGTGTATCTTTTTTTTACATACATTTTATTATTAAACGTGTAACACAAAAAGGCACAAAAAAAAAAAAAATATAACTAAAAAAGAACAATTCTGACATCGATCATTAAAAAACAATAACACCTGTCTGTCAATGAATGACTAACTAAAACACAACAACAGCAACAACAACAACAGCAATTACAGCAAAACGAAGAAAAAACAAAAGAATAGAACAAAATAATAATATTAATAATATTATTAATAACAACAACAATACCCACGACGTACATACAACAAAAAATATAAGCATCTGGTTCTTAGAATAAAAATAAGAAATTGCGAAATAAGAAACAAAAAAAAAAATAGAATAAAAAAAAGGGCAAAAAGAGAATGAGACAAATTATATTTTTGATCAATGGAGAAAACAACAACAACCTATTATATTAAATTACAGTAAAACTGTCTAATTGGACCATCAATTTTACACCAAAAAATAAGAAAAAAAAAGAAAAGAAACAATTTAGACAGATGGATATTATCAAGGGAATTATTTGTATAATGTAATTAATAAATAAATAAGATTCAATACAATTTTCGAGGCGGTGAAATAATTAATACAGGTTTTCATTTAAAATTTAACAATTCATAAGAGAATGAAAAAGGGAGAAAGGGAAAGAGAGAGAGAAAAGTATGTATTCTGATTCATCTGGCACACTGGTTCATCACACTGTTTTATGATTTTATTGAAATATTCTCAACAAATACTTATCTTTTTTTTTTTTCTTAACTTTTCATTAGAAAATTTTCATCAATTTTTCTTTAGAAAACCAATTGCTATTGTTATGTTTTTTATTTTATTCTCTCGTCTTTATTTTTAAAAACTTCTAATTTTTTTCTTCTTCTTCTTCTTCTTCTTCTTTTATTCTTTTTATAGCAAAGTAAAAAAGAACAAAAAAAAAAACAATCCAGCTGTGTAATGTGACCAATATGCAAATGTGCCTTTGACGGAAGAAAGAGAACTGTGCAAGAAAATAACGGTATTATTTTTATACATAAACACACTCGCACACACCTACAAACACAAAACCTCATACGTAGATCACTTAAATGCGATATACATTTTTCTATACTAGAATTCATTTAGAATTTTAGAATAATAAAAAGAAAATGTAAATAAATCATTTATTTTAAAATAACAAAAGAAACAAAGAAAAGAAAAAAAAGCTCCTGAACAGAATAGAATAGTCACAGTTTAAACTTGACGTAATTTTTAGTTATTCTTCGTTTTCTTTTTTAACACACAAAAAAAAAATTTTTTATGTTAATCATAATTTATTTGTACTTTGTTCTTCATTAAACAAAATTAAAATTTGACATTAAAAAATTTCCATCAAAAATTTACGAAAAATTAGGAAATTTTATTGTTCAGTATATATTTCACTCTCTCTCTCTCTCTCTCTCTCTTTCTATAGTCTAAACTCTTAATGTAACCTCTTATGTATATCAAAAAGTTAACGACCACACAATTTACAAATACAAATATTATTCACATTTGAATTATTAATATTTGACGTCATATCTTTACAAAACAAAATTATAAATGAACAGAAACACAAAAAAAATAAATAAAGAAATAAAGAAAATAATTAAGAATTGGAAAGAAAAAGAAAAGTGAGAAAGCAAAAAAAAAAAACAAAAAAAAAACAAAAGTGCAATTTAATGAATAGAATTTTTAAATTTAAACATCTCCTCCTCCTTCCTCCCACCATTAAATTTGTCTATTATTTTATATAATTAAAATTATTTTCACTAAATATACTCAAAAATGACCGACCTGAGTGAAATTAATGATTATTGTGTTAATGTATAAAATGTTGTTGTTGTTCTGTCTATCTGTCTGTTCTGTTCTGTTTGTATGTGTGTGTGTGTGTGTGTGTGTGTGTGTAAATGAGTGATTATATTTTTTGTTATTTTTTATGGGAAAATCTCCTCAAAAAAAAACAAAACAATATTAACGTATTATGGACACATTTAAAGTGATTCCAATGACTAACGTGTGTGTAATGCTCAGTTAATTAACAATTTATAATTCTGATATTTTTTCCTTTATTACGTTTTTTTATTTTTTGTTTGTTTTTAATTGCAAAAGTGAAAGTATTTTTGATTTTCCATTAAATGTTGTTCGTTTTATTAGACCGAATATTATCAATAATGACAATCTTCTTTTTTTTTAATTAATTATGTTAAAAAAAAAACTGAATTTTTAGGTTTTTCCACAATAAAAAAAAAATTCCAAGAAAATTGTCTTTTAAAAAAAAGTTTACAACCAAAAATTTCAAACAAAAACTTACATTATGTCATTGAAAACGATGAGATGATGTACACGATTGCATTTAAAATTGTTTCCAGTGTCAGAATAAATTTTCATTACAAAAAAAAAAAAATAAATAAATAAACAAAATAATTTATTTGATGAAAAATTAAACCCGTGAGCAATTGAGGAAAAAACATTGAGTCTTTGATTTCCCCTTTGGTGGTGGTAAAAAGAAAAACATCCTCCCTTCAGTGAATCTAATTCATTTTCATAACAAAATATTTTTTCATAAAAATAAAAATACAAATTTTAAATTTTTAAATTTTAATTTCTTTTGAAACAAAAAAACCAAAAAAAAAAAAACGAAGCTAAAGTTAAATTTATCACAAACGAAAGAAAAACAAAAAAAACCAAAAAAAAAATACAAAACCAGAAAATAAAACGTCATAAGAAAGAAGCCAACAGATAAGGTTAAAACATCAAAACTTCTGTATTATCTCACACATTTTGCCGGTTTCTTCAATCTTCTTCTTCTTCTTCTTCGTTTTTTTTGTCTGTTTCAACTCAAAAAAAAAAAACACACACACACACAGATAGAATTATAGAAACTATACATTCTTATCATCTTATCACCTTTTTGCAATTTCATATTATGTGAATTATGGAAGAAAACAAACAACAACAACAAAAAAGGCAACAAGATTAAAATTTAAATAAATTTTGAAAAGTTGAAAAAACAAAAAAAAAAAAAAAAAGAAGAAAAAAAAAACAAGAAATAACCAAAAAAAAAATAACAACTAATAATGGAGCAATGTGACGTCACACGCACAGAGAACAAAACGAGTGTTACCCGAATCCTTCTTCTTTAACATTTCACAATATTATGTATGTTTTATATCATCCAAATAAAAAAAAATAGTGTCAATGTCCTGAACCATTTAAATGTGTGTTGTATTTTCTTATAAACATTTGTTCGTTCGTTCTTTTCTTTTCTTTTCTTTTTTTTTTTTTTTGGACTTAACACACAAATACAATGAAATAAAACCGCAAAAAAAAAAAAACAACACACACACAACAGCAACAACAACAATAACACATTAATTCTAACAAATTGACTTTTCTTTTCTCTTCTTAGATTGTGTTTTTTTTTTTTTCTTTTAAAAAAAAATTATTACCTTCTTGCTTTTATTTTTCATTTTACTTCATTCCTCTTTTTTCTTTTTTGTTCAAATTGATTTTTATGTGAAACCTTTCAAAAAAAAAAAAAAAAGCCTTTTCACCCTAACTAATTTAACTGAAGAGAAGAAGGGAAAAAGTAATAACATAATATTTATTTAGTACTTAATAATGTTAAGTATTTTTTAGTATAATTTAGTAATTAAAATTAAATTGAAATAAAACTAAAACCAACAGAATAAAAAAAATAAATAAAAATTTGCGTTTATTTAAATGCGACGCAATAATAAAAAGAAAAAAGAAAAAAAAAAAACAAGTCTCGCACACATAAAAAACAAACAAAAGTACACTATTGAAACACATGAATTTATACATTCACATACACTAATTTATAAACAACAACGTAACCATCGCATATACAAACAAATACAAACATTTTCAATTATGATGTGACTCACAACCTTCTATATTCATAGCCGTGTCACCGTTTTGCGTTAGTATGGGTGGTAGGCCGTCAAAAATTATATACAATCTTTCGTGGATGAATTTTGTCCTGTTTTATTTCGTTGTTTATAATAATAAAACTAAATAAATTATAAAAGTAAGTAGTTAATAATAATTTTGAAGTGTTTCTAATTGCAATAATATATTTTTTTAATTGTAAAACAATATGTACAAGCGATTTATTGTGAATTAAAAAACTTCAAAATTTTTAGGTTATGGTGTTTTCTAAATTATTTTGTGTGATTTTATTGAAAAATTTGATATAATTTCTGACAATTAAGCTTAGTTTTATATGTTATGTGGAGTGTTAGTTTATATTTAATATAAACATTATGTTTTTGTGATCATGTTTTCGTTTTTTCCGCTATAATTTACATTTAGAGTAAATTAAAAAATTCACAATAAATATGTAGTACTTATGTTTATGGATGTTGTTTTTTTCAATTATTATTATTGAAAAATGTGATATAATTTCTGTGTTTATGTAGTTTTGTGGAATGTTCGTTTATACACATATATAAACATCATATTTTTGTATTTCTGTGTAGTTTTGTGCATGAGTTTATAGATAATATAAAAATTTGAGGTTATGGTGTTTTCTAAATTGTTCTGGGTGATATTATTGAATTGGACGTTGAAGAAAATGAAGATTTAAATTGTGATAATTATAAACAAAAAATAGCTTTAATACGAGATCAGTTGAAACATCTAATAAATAAAATTCGCAATATTCTACGGACACAATAATTTTAAGTTTTGTTCTGTTCTCCCATTCGTCATCCACATACGAATCTTTAAGAACATTTTTCATTTTGCCTCATAAACGTCATCTGCAAAGATTGTCTGCTTCCTTTAAAATATCGCCAGAATCCAGAGAACAAAATTTTAAATATTTAAATTATTTAACTAAGGATTTAAGTACTGCAGAGAAAAAAGTTGTTCTAATGATTGAGGAAATTTATGTTAGTGGAAATTTGAATTACAAAGGAAAGAAAGTGTCTGGATATGCCGAAAATTGTGACTAAAACCGTCCAAACGTTTATGATTAGTTCCTGTTTTGGCAGGTTTAAGGAAGTAGTACATTTAGAGCCTGTGAATTCATCCACTGGTAGTGAAAAATTAACAGAAAAAGTATTACATGCAGTGCAACAGGCTGGTTTTTAAATTATTGTTATCATAACTGACAATAACCGAATCAACCAGAATTTATTTAAATTATTGGATAAGGACGATATTGGAAAATTCCGTAATCCAGATTCTTGTTTTAATTCTGATTTCTTTCTTATGTATGACACTGTTCATATTAAAAAATGTAAGAAACAATTGGATCAAAAAGTGTAAATAATTCTTTTGTGTATCCTAATTGGATATTGCATCGTTTGATCATATTAGACAAATTTTCCATAAAGAAAAACACTTATTGATAAAAAAGGCTTTTAAATTAAATGAAAAATCTGTATATCCTAGAAATTTAGACAGAATTAAAGTTCGATATGTTGATAATATACTTCATGATTCAACACTAGCTACATTTGTCTTTTAATTCTGTGTTTACATTTGATTATTAAGATTTATTGTGTGCTTTAACTTTTATTAGTTTGGAAACTGATACTGATATTGATCTCTCATCAAGCTGTTTATGTGGAACTACATTTAAACAAATATATTCTAGGACATGTAATGTTATGTGCAATATTATTCTAAATAATTTCGTCAAACAACAAAATGATGAAAAAAATACACAGAATAATAACAAACGAAAATTGAAAACTTTTAAAAAATCAAATGCAAATATTAAAATTGCAAAAACGAGCTAATTAGGTTAAAAAACTTTAAAATTCTACTATTTTTTTATTCATAACTTTAGTTTTTTTTCTTAAAGAAAATTGTGATTTTTTTAGTTTCTTACTTTATGTTCCTTTATTTATTATTGTTTAAGACTAAATTATTTATTTTTTATATTTATATATATGTGCAATAGATATTATATCATTATAATTTAATGAATTGAAATAAATTTGATTTTTTCCCCCAAAAGAATGTTCGTTTTATTATTATTTCAGAAAGTAAAAATATCGGCCTATTCTGAGCCTTGTATGTATTAGTAATTGAAGCGGTGACACGGCTATGTATATAGAAGGTTGTGATGTGACTACCCATTATCGCACACCTTCAAAAATTTAATGTTCGCACACACATTCACACGTTGCGGCAAAAAGAAATAAAACCATTTACAATATTCTTAAACAGTACACAATAAAAAATACACACACACAATTAAACCAATCGAATATCTCTCTCTATTTGTAATTACTTTTTTCTTCTTTTCGGAACTTAACTTACACACATATGATAATATTTCTACACATCCATACATGCATATGGTAAATATACAACTACAAAACACGATGGACAAAAACAAAACACTAACATAAAAATAACAACAATAACAATAATGAAAAAACAAAAAAAAAAAATCATAAACGTCATTAAAATTAAATAATTTTTCTGTTTTACTTTAATGGATTTTTTCTTGTTTGAATTTCCTAATTTTTCCAAATAACATTTTTTTTTAATTTTTATTCTTTCAAACCTTTTATTTATTTTTTTTTTTTTTCACTTTTCCTTCATCACGTTTCGTTTTGTTTTGTTTTGTTTTTTTTCTTCTGTTTTTTGTGGAGTGGAGACACAGTGACACTTTTTGTTTTTTTTTTAGTGGAGTCAAAGTTTTTATTCTCTCAATAAGAATTCAACCCCTTTTACGAACATAATTTATTCACTACTAAGAAAAAAAAAACTAGTAGTAGTTGAAACACCAAACAAAAACACTAAAAACGTAATGGAGACCATGTAATCACACACACACACACACACACAATACACACACAGATTTTTTTACACAAAAAAAACACGAATTAAATCTTTGTAGAACAACAACAAAAACACACAAGAAGAAAAATCGTAAATTTTCTAACACTTTATTTTTTTTTCGATTTCAAAATGGTAGTTTGCTAGTTGGTAGTTAGTTTAATTTATGAGTTTAATTCAGTAATTAGTAATTAAGTATTATTGAAAATAATAAATTGTAAAAAAAAATTTATTTTATTTTTATATTTTTTATCACGAGAATTTGCAAAAAATACACAACCGTCCATTTTGAGAGAACAAATGTATTTAAAATGAGATGATGTGAAAACAGAAGAGAAAAAATTTAAAATTAAGAAATTTAAATTTTCTATAGCAAAATTTTTTCTTCTTTCTTTTTTTTTTTTGGTAAATACAAATTTTTTGTTTCTTTTTCTTTTCTTCATAACTTCGTCAATTTACACTTTTCTTAAAAATATTGAGTTTTTTTTCCCTCCCAAGAGAGCGAAAAAAAAAACCCGAGAGAATTAAAAATAATGAGAGGCTGAGAGAGGGAGAGATCAACACAAATATTAACTAATATTAGAATGTTGAGTAATTTTGTAGAAAGAAATTTTAAAGGTAAACTCGTAAATTCTGTCTAAATTGGACCAAAAATATTTTAAAGAAATCCGGTCCAATTATACGGGTTAAACGATGAAGTTTGCATGAAGAAATCTAAATATTGACGTGCGGTGCAATTTTAAGGATAATCTGATTAGAGATTCCATTAAACAATGCTTTAAATTCATTTCATCAATTCAGTTCAAATAATTCACCATTTTCAATGTGAAATAATTTATTAAATAAATTAAATTAATTCAAATTTGTTTCAGTTGTATAAATTTATATAGGAGGGTAGTGGAGGAGGGCACCCGATTTTTTATATAAATACAAATAAAAATTGTAGAATGTAGAATATGAGCGCAAAAAATTTAAAATAAAAAAATCGTCTAATAAATATAATGAAATTGTTAGCTAAATGTTTCCACTTCTCTTCTCACTGAACTCTACCCCACACCCACCCACATCTACTGTAGTCTGATTGGAATGAAATTGAAGTTGAATTAGATTTGGAAATGTAGGTACCTACTACATCGACATTTTCATACATTTCGTTAGAGTGCACGATTGACGTGTGTGTGTGTGCCTGTGTGTGTGTATGTGAGTGAGATTAAATTCATTTTTGCTGAAAAAAAAAAACGTATAAAATTCTTTTTAAATTTGCCAATTTTTTTTCTCTTTTCTTTTTTCTTTCGTTTTTTCTTTAAAAGATTTTTTTTTTTATTTATAAAAAAAAAAATACCTACTGCATTTTTCTGTTGTTTTTTTTTTTCTTTTAAGTATTTTTAGATATTTATTTTTTCGCTGCTTTATCTATACACACACACACACACACACACACACACACACACACACACACACACACACACACACACACACACACACACACACACATACACATACAACAAAAATACTCAGTATACAACAACAGACTTCCCAAATTACAGAAAATTGAAATAATTGTTTAATTTTTTATGAAATTTGATTAACGAAGAAAAATTTACAAGAGGACTGTGTGGGGGGTGTGGAGAAGGAAATTCTTGATCGTATTTCATTTAATTAATTTATTCATGATTTGTGAAAAAATCTTTTCAATTATTTTTATTCTATTGGTAGTTGTTGTTGCTCTTTGTTACTCTCTATGTCTTTCTCTCTCTTTATCTCTCTCTCTCTCTTTCTCTTTTTCGTGTGTTTTTCTTTTTGATTTTCTTTTGATATTTTTTCTTCACTGTTTTTTTTTTTTTTAATTCGAATTTTCTTTTCTTGTTTAAAGAAAAAAAAAAATTATACACAAACAAAAAAAAAAAAAAAGAAAATGAAGAAAATCCCAACAAAAAAATAATATTAAAAACGATTTTGACTGACTTGACTGACGTGAACAAAAAAAAAAATAACAAAAAAGTTCATCGAACTTTTTTTTATTCCACGCTCCTTACCCCATCCCCCCACTCTCCCACTATAACACTCATCCTAAACAAAATATTTTTGATATTTTCTTTATTTATTTTTGTACAACAAAAACACACACACACACATTTTATTCAGTTTTGTTGTTATTTGTTGTTGTTGTTGTTGTTGTTGTTGTTGTTGTTGTTGTTGTTGTTGGGTGTGCTTTTTTTTCCGTAATTAGGGAATTTTATTGATGATTTTTTTTCATCGACTCTTTTTTTTTCGTGATATTATTGTTGTTGTTGTTCTTTTCTACACTTTATATAATGTCGTTGGATTTGTATTTGCCGTTGTGTGTTTTATTTTTTCTAAAAATCCTTTTTTATTTTTCTTTTGTTTTTCTGATTTTTTCCTTTTCTTCCATTTTTTTATTTTTGTAACAATTTTTGGAATTTTTTTCATTTGTAAATGAATGCCGGGTGGGGTAAAAAATGTGGGTAGTTACAAAAAAAAGAATAGAATTTAGATCGATTCGATTTTATTTTATTGTTTATTTATTCATTTTTCATTAAAACAAATTTGAGACGAAAAATAATTAAAATTTTATTTTCAGCAAAACAAAAACAAAAAGCATCAATTAGGTAAACTGATTTTGAAGATTTTTCTAATCAAAAAAAAAAAAAAAAATCCGGGTGTGATTAATAAAGAGAATGAGCCAGAAGAAAAACAAACGGGATAGAGACGAAAAAGAGAAAGGATTAATTTTTTTTTTAAGATTTTTAACGAACACAAAACAAAAACAAACGAAGAAGACAAAAAAAAAAGTAAAGAAAGAAAAACAAACAACAAATCAGACTGACTGAAAATCGATGAAGAAGAAGAAGAAGAAGAAGAAGAAGAAGAAGAAGAAGAAGAAGGATCAACAACAAATAATATAACAACAATGTGATAATAAATCTGAATAAATGTGTTGCCGATCGTGTGTTTTTTTTTTCATCATTTTTATTGCATATTTTTGTTGTTCTTGTTATTTTTGTTCTTCCTTTCTTACTTTTATCTTTATTTTGTTTTATTATTTTTTCACATCTATTCAATATTCTTATTCATGTCTTTTATTACGTTACGATCTTCACGTACATTTAAAAAAAAAAACTACGTCATCACATTAGAGTAAAGACGAGAGAAAGAGAATGATAGATTAAAGATGGAGAGAATTATTTCTTGTTTCTTTTATACTTTACATTTATATTTTATACTTTTATATTTTATTGTGTTTGTACGCGAGAAGCGATGACAAATGACAAATGATTTATTTAAACTTTTGACAGCAAAATTTTACTTACCAAAAAAAATTACAAAATATTTAAGATTTTCATAAAAAAAAAAAAAAAAAAAAAACTGTCAAGAATCAGAAGAAGAAGGAGAACAGAGTACAAAAAAAAATACATAATAGAATATTAAGATTTTTGTTTAAAGTCGTTAAATCAAAAGTGAAATAAAAAAAAAATTAGATAAAAAAAAAATGAACAACAACAAACAAATCCGCCAGGTGATTCATTTGCTTCCACCAGCACCGGCCACAGCAAGCACAGGATAAAAAAAAACCAGTCTAGTCAAAAAAAAAACACAATACAAAACTGTGTGTGATGATTGTTATGATGATTGTTATGATGATGATGATGATGATGATGATGATGATGATGATGATATTTGTGATGACTCGTAAAATGTATAATTTTTCACTTTTGCTTCATCCACCACAGAAAACAGGGGAGTTGAATGAACTACAGTCAAAAATTTATACGAAGGATATTGAACCAGATTTTTCTGTCAAACGTGCCACAATCATTATTATTTACTTTTTTTTCCTCTCTCTCTCTCTCTCGCGCTCTCTTTTCTTTTTTTTTTATTCTTTTTTTGGATTTACACAGAAATTATATTGGTCATAGATTTTAATAGTTTCTCATATACTCATATTCTATCTCTTTCTCTCGTTGTTGCTGTGTTGTTAAATATAAAAATAAATAAGTACAATAAATGTATGAGTTAAGTACCTTAACAGAAGAATTGCGCGTATCTTTTGTTCATAAAAAAAAAACAACAACAACAAAATATATTTCGTAAAATTCCCGTACAGACAAAACATTTCACACACACACACAGAATTCACTACACACAAATCGTTTAATGTTAATCCTAATGCCTGACGTTACACACATTTAACTTCTTCTTTCTTTTTTTTTTTTTCCTTTTTACAGTTTCTCCCCTTAAGTTAATTTTCTTCTTTTTTTTTACGAGATGATTTGTACCATATTTTTACTGTCTTGTGTCTCTTTCGTGCCTACTAAAATATAAATAAAAAGATTTGCATTTATTGTCTTCGGTTCTTGTGCGAGTCAAAAGATTATCAAAGGCTCAAACATAAAAAAAAAAAAAAAAGAAAAAGAAAAATAAGAAAAGAAAGAAAAAAAAAGAGAAAATAAAGATGTGTACATAAGAAATATTTTTCTTCTTCTTATTCTTATTCTTTTTTTACTTTCTGAGAAAGGTAAAAGTATAAAATTCAAGGATTAGAGTAGGTCAGGAATGCCAGACAGTTTTTCCACATTACAACTTTTGTTGAGAATATTATATAGGATTTTTGTTGTTGTTATACAATAAGATGAGATGAGAGAATGATAATGCTGTTATACTCTTTCATTTTCTTTCCTTTTTCTTTTTTTAAAACAGAAATACTCACATGCTCATTCTTATTTGTTGGTAAGGATTCTAAACGAAGCAAACCTTCTAAAGCTAAAACCTAAACAACAACAAAACAGACCACAATTCAGTTTATATTATTCGAAAACATAGGTGAGGTGTAACACATGTGTGTGTGTGTGTGTGAGTTGTGTATTTTCTAAATAACATAAACACACATTATGTTATTCTACTCTTTATAATACTCTCTCCCTCTCTCTCTCTCTCTTTTAACCATGATAACATATTACGTTGGCATTATAGAAGGGTATTATGTGCGATGGAATTTCGTAGTTGTAGTAGTGGGTGGGATGATGGTAGTTATATACAAGCTTGTTACCAATTTTTTTTTCGTTTTTTCGTTCTTTTTCTCTCGTGTGTGTGTATTACTTTATTTATTTTTCTTTTCTTTTTTCCTTCAGTTTTCACCATTATACCCTAGCAATATTGTATTTTGTGTTTTATATATACGATTGCATGCCATTGTCAAAATATCGATCGTTTTCTATCTCTTTCTCTCTCTCTCTGTGTTTTTCTATTTTTTTTTTCCTTGTTACAAAACATTACAAAACTACAAGTTTTTGCACTTTTCTCTAAATTTAAATCTAAGAAAAATAATAAAAAAAAAAGAATCAACAAAAAAAAAAAAAAAGAGCATGAAAAGCTCTTCGCTTTTTCTTATCGTTATCGAAAGAAAAAAAATTCACTTTTTTTTTATTATTAAAAAAAAAATAAGAAAAAAGGAAGAAAAAAAAACATTATTTTGACATCAGAAAACAAAAATTTATTAAACAATTTTTAGTGTTTCAAATAAAACCACAAAAAAAACAAAAAAAAACAAAAAACAAACAAACCGACGTTTAAACAAAACACACAACACAAAAACAGTTAAAATAAAAAATATTTTAAACATCTATAAAAATTGTGTGTGATTGTTTTTAAAGCAAACCAATAAAAAAAAAAAGAAAAAGTAAAAACAACAAAAAAAAAAGGGATAAAAAACAAAAGAAAAAAAACAAACCACGACATTTGATACTCAATCACTTATTATGTGTTTATTTTAATGTACTTCTTTCTTCTACTCGTTTTGTTCTTTCTTTTTTTTTCTCTTTTTTTTTCACCTCTTCACTCCTTACCATATTACCACCACTACACATACTTAAATGTGTATTATAAAAAAAAAAAAATCAATATTGTACTTTTTACTTTTTACATTACACATTTTGTGTTTTTGTTTTGAACATTAAAAAAAAAAGAAGAAAACAAAAAAAAAAGCATATGTTTTTTTTTTCCTCTATTTTACAAATAACTGAACCAAAAAAAAAAAAAATGGTTAATTTTTGATTTATATAAAAAACAAAAGAATAAATAAATATTCTGTTTTTTTTTTTAAACACTCATAAGAGATAAGAAGATTTAATGTTAAGAGAGAGAGAGAGAGAGAGAAAAAAAAAGAAGAAACTAAAATATTTTATTGACTTATCGAAACTTTATTACTCATCCACATACATTTCAATTCTAGTTCTAAATATTCATTTATAAAATTGTCTCACTATTTTTGTTTCTCTATTTTTTAAGAATTTCACAATTAATTAAAACTAAAGAAAAAAAAAAACAAATTTTTTCTTTAATTAATTAAATTTTCTAATTTTGTATTTAATATTTTTCTTTAATTTCTAGACAAGATAATAATAAATGAGAAGAAGAAAAAATCAGATGAGAAAAAAAAAACTCAATTATTTATAAATTGCGCATTAAAAAATATAAAATTCATTTTATATTGAATTTTTGGATAACCCTGTAGAATAGACACCAAAAAAAAAAATATACTCTGTTCTGTTTACGTCTGCAAGGCGTATGCGCAACAAATACAACGCCATTTTTATGTTAGTATAAAAATGTTTGTTGTGTCTCTGCATCAGTATGAACGTTTTTATACATGTGTGAATGTGCGCACATGTGTGCATGATAAAGAAAAGAAAAAAAAAAAAACACAAATCACAAAATTTTTAATACAAACGTGTACCTAACAGAAAATCACTTTTTTTTTGTTTTTGTAATTTTGAACATTAAAAAACAACAACAAAATTTCTCCATATAATAATTTTTTTTCTGTATGATTTAAGTAACGACATAAGCGATTCACTATCTTTTGACGTCACAAACAACTTCGGACACAAACAAGACTATTTTATTTTATTAAAAAAAAAAAAGCAAAAAAATTTTGGATTGTTAAATTAAAGAAAAAAAAAAAAAAAAGCGTTCGGAAAAATTCGTGTAGAAGAAAAAAAACAACAACAACAACAACAACAACAAACATTTTGGAATATTAAATGTCAATGTCGGCAATAAACAAACAATTAATAATAATCATAAAAATTTCGAATAGAAATGAAAAGAAATTATCACTTTCTGTGTGACAATTAATTCTATTTTTTGTTTGTTTGTTTGTGTGTTTTCAAAAGGGTTGGATTGTGTGTGAGGAGCTGAAAAGTGGTGGAGAGGGAATTAATATTTTCTTCTCTTTTCAGCATTGGCTTTTTTTTTTTTTTTTTGCGATACGGGTGAGAATGATAAGAAAAACTAATAAACCATTATTATTAAAATAATTCTACAAATATTGATTTGATTGAATTAAAAATTTTATTTGAATGTTAGACAGAATTTATACTGGATTATTATAAAATAAATAAGTACCTACACTTTACTAACTTACTTACTTACTTACTTACTTTTTTAATACATTCTTAATTTTTATGTGTTTTTCTTCTTCTTCTTTTTTTTTTTTTATTTATTTAAATAATTTCATTTAAAACTGTCCCCCCACCCCAAATCAAACAGAGAAAAGAAGAAAGAAAAAAAAAAGTCTGATAAAATCAACACAAAAGCAAAAAAAAAAGTCAACTAAAAAAAAAAAAAAAATTATCAAAAATTTCTTCGGATTTCCATTGAAAACAACTCGACGACTCGTCTATTTGAATAAATTTCCAACAACAACAAGCGACTACTATTTTTCATCAAAAATCATAAAACAAAAAAAAAATTTTTGTTTGTGAAGAATATTTTATTTTTTTATTGATTTGTGGTTGTTGTTGTTTTTTAATTTGGTATTTTTTGTTTGTTTTGTTTTTATTTTGTCTCTTTTTTTTAAAAAATGCATAAAAAAAAAATAATGTTAAAATAAAAAAGAAGCAAAATTGGTTAAACTGGAATTTATTAAGGAGTGTATTTGTAATTACATTGTGGCAGGTCGTGACATTCTTTTTCTTTTTTTATTTCACAATTTTTTTTTTATTCAAGTATTTTGTTATTCTTTCTTCTTCTTCTACTGCTGCTATCCTTCTTCTTTAGCCACTGTACGTACAACGATCACAAAAATGTACCGAGCAAAAGACGAAAGCGAAAAAAAAAGAAGAAGAAGAAGAAGAAAATAAAGAAAAATAAAAGAAAAAGTTGACAATAATAAAATAATGTAACTCAAAATGTTACTCAATATTTTGTTGTTATAGTTACTTGTTCTTGTTCTTGATTGTTCTTCATAAAGAAAGAAAGAAAAAAAAAAATAAACGACAATCATAATAATAAAAATAATAAAGAAAAATACGTAACGTACGTATAGATTTACATTTTCAGACTTTAAGCAAAAAGAAGAAGGAAAAAGAAGAAGAAGAAGGAAAAAGAAGAAGAAGAAGGAAAAAGAAGAAGAAGGAAGAAGAAACAATAGAAAGAAAAAAAAAACGGTTGGTTTTTTATTTCTAATGAAGAAAAAACAAAATAAAAAATAAATCAGAATAAGAGAAAAAAAAAACAAGAAACGAACAAAAAAAAAAAAAATACAAACAAAACAAAACGCAACAGAAGAAGAAAAAAAAAAAAAGCACAACAACAAAAATTATAATAATTGTTAAGATTTCAATCTGAACAAGTAAAACACAAGTCCAACATTTTATTTCTATTTTTTTCTTTTTTTTTTCAACGTGCACCGACGACCGACATTAATTCATTTGTATGTTGTTGTTTTTTGTAGTTGTTTTTTTTTTGTTTTTGTTTTTGCTTTTTTTTGAAGTTTCTTAAATAAAATATTCTTTTAATTCTAAAAACAAAAAACAAAAACAAACAAATATACAAAATGGAATAAAGACGAATTTGAAAAATGTAAAAAGTTGTGGAAGAAGAAGAAAAATGTTAACATTTTTTGGTTCTTATGGAAAGAAAAAAAAAAAAAAGTCCGAATTTTGTAGACAATTTTGTTGTTGTAACGAAACGAAAATAATTTTTGTTGAACTTTTAACAGTGTTCTGTTCACGCGTTGTTCACGTAAAAACATTTAATCGATACAATCATCTCCTTATGTTGTTTTTGACATTTTTTTCTCTTGTTTCTTTTTTTTTTTTTTTTTTTTAATTAAATAATTAATTTTACTTTACACAAAGAAAAAATCATTTTTTCTTCTTCTTCTTCTTCTTTAAATTTTAAAGTGGAATTATTTTGTTTGTTTGTTTTTTTTTTTAATTCTCTAAATTTTCATTGAGAGAGAAAGAGATAACTAGAGGTGAGAGTAAGTGAAAGGGGCAAAATAAAAAAAAATAAAAAAAAAGGTAGATAAAAGTTCATTCATCGTACAAATGTGTATTTGAACCCAACAAAATAAAATTTCTGTTATCAGTTAAGAAGCTTCGGAATCAATCGCGCTAATTTACAAAAAGAAAAATAGAAAATAAACAACAAATTCGGTCAAAATTCATTATCCATATTTTTATTCTGTCTACAGATTAGATTCTAAATTCTGATATTTTTTTTTTTGTTAAATCAAAATAAATAAAATAAATAAAAAAATTATTAATTACCAAAAACAACAAAAAGTTCTCTTCATAAATTTGGCAACAACGTTCGTCGTACATACTTTTTATTGTTTTTGTTTTAAATTAGACACAACTCCACTCTTTCCGATTATATATTTTTATTATTATTTTTTTTAATCATAAAATAAATCTGGCAACAGTGTCAACTCTCTTGTCGTCGTTGTTGTTGTTGTTGTTGTTTTTTTTTTATAAATATAATTTTGGAACTAGTTTTTCGTTTTTAATGTTTTATTAAAAAAAAAAACAAAAAAAAAAAAAAAAGGCAAAAAAAAAAAAAACTCCAAAGTTGTTTCGTGAATTTTTTTTTTTCTTCCATAAAAAAATATAGTTTTTAAGTTTACAAATTTTCTTTAACAACAGAGAGATAAAGAGAGAGTGAGAAAGAGGAGCCCACAAGTGAAATAGTGTAAAGTTTTTTTTGTACAAATATATAAAATTTGGTTGTTATTTTATCTATTTAGTTTGACTCACTCTACACAACAGTTACAAAACACTTACAACACTAACAACAACACTACTCACGTTCATCAAATAACATCAATTTAAAATCAAAAAAATATTTCATTCAATAAACAATACAATGGAATAGTTTTTTTTTTCTTTGTAAAAATAGAAATTTGACGCATCTTTTAATTTTAACAAATTTTTTTTTTTTTTTGATGTCTTGTTTGTGTCCAGTAGGATAATCTTTCATAATATTTTACACACACACACACTTTTAGCAAGAACAATAAGAATGTCCAATAATAAAAATAACCTCCAAAAAAAAAAAAGCAACAACAACAACAACAACAAACAAACAAACGAAAAAAGTAAAACGTCAGACATACAGACAGACTAATTAGAATTTAGAGAGAGAGAGAGAGATTCTGAGTCTGACATACTAAATTATGAATAATATGTGGGGAAAATTGTTTATTGACGGTAATACGAGGTAATAGGTAATACTACAATACATTTGTTACTTATTTTTAATTGTCAAAATAGAAAACAAAAGGAGTTTTAATTTTAGTTGTTAAGATCAGATAATGAAATTTTGTTTCTATCAAAAAAAAAAACAAAAAAAAAAAAAAATATGAATAAAATTTTCGAATTTTTTTTTTTCACTAAAAATTCTAAAAACTTAAATGCAAAAAAAAAAAAAAAAAACAGAAACAGAAACAAACAAACATTATTACAAAATCATCAGATGTTTGTGTTGTTTTGTTTTTATTGTTATTGTTGTGATTTCATTAGATGAGTTAAAAAAAAAAAAAAATACGAACCGCAAATCCGCCAACTTAAAAAATTCTAATCTCTGATCGAATAAAAGCCAAAAAAATTACTTTATTATTGTTGTTGTTGTTGTTGTTGTTCTTTTTTATTATTATAATTGTTGTTTTTATTGTTGCCTGTATAAATTTTTTATTTTTTATTTTTGTTTTTTTGTTAAATGTTTTCATCTCTATAGGAATATAATTGGAATTTAATTATTAGTTACAAAACTAGAGATATGCCAAGATAAATTAAATTTTTATACATATTCACAACTTCCACTTCTATATACAATTTTAATTTTATATTTATGTTGTTGTTGTTGTTGTTGTTTTTTGTTTCTATTCTCTCTATTCTATATTTTGATATGATTCTTGTTGTGTTGTGTTTTTTTTTTCTATAATATTTGTTGTTGTTGTTGTATTTTTATTTAATTTTTTTTTTTTTTTTTTTGTTTTGTTTTATACTATTTTGGCGTGAACAAAACATTATTAAAGTACAACAACAACAACAATAACAAAAATTACAATAATAACAGCAACAACATATAACAATAGAGAATAACTATTTAATGTTGGTAACATTGAATATTTTTTGAAATAATAAAATTAAAATTAAAACAACAGCAACAGCAACAACAACAACAACCAACAACAACAACAGAATACACAATCAAAATAATAATAAAATAGACAAAAAAAAAAAATGTTTAGAAGCAAAATGGCGGAATTTAAATTATTTAAGTATTTTCTCTCTGTTTTTTTGGATGTTTTTGAATGTTTATTTTTGCTGTATTTTTTTTTTTCTTTTTTTTTTGTTTTGTCTTCTCTTTCTCTTTCTGTGTTTGTTTTTATTTTTTTTTTTTTTTTTATTCGTCAGTGTGTCATTGTGTCGAAACCATGAATATTTGATTAGTTAGATTTTTTTTTTTTTTCATTTGTGTGTGTTACATATACAGATGTGGATAGAGAGGTAAAAGGGTATTTGTTGTTTATGATTTTAGTGAAATTATAAAATAAAAATAAGTGGGGAACAAAGGGAAATTGAATGATTGAAAAGGGGCTGCCTGGTGGGTTAATAAAATATGAAGAGAATCTTAAGATAACATTATAAGAATCATGTTTATATTTACATTAAAAAATCACATAAACATCGTAAAAAAAACTTTTATTTCTGTTAGTTAATTTCGTCATTTATTAATTACAAACAATTATGTAGAAATTAAAAGGTTATCATTATGTAACGTTTCCTTTTCGTTTTTTCGTTTTATTTTAAATAAGCGATAAAACAAAATACGATCCTTGAAAAAAAAGAAAAATTTAACAGTTTTTTGATATTTTATGTCTGCCCAGTTTTAATATCGTTTTCATCTTTATTTTAATTATCCACTAAATGATGACGTTAAAATGAAACGAGAAAGAAAGCTTTTAAATTTTTTTTTTTTTTGTTTTATGGTTTGCATCTCCCCAACCCCTTAATTTTTCTTAAACTTCAAATTACGTAATTTGCTCAAATTGGGCTGTCTTATTTTATTATAATTTTTTTCAAATAAATTTACTTAAAATACAAAATGACTGGGATTTTAACTGGAACTGGGGATCATTAAATTCTATTATTTTTTTTTCTTTTTGTAAATGGAAAATTAGATAAATAATTTTTTTCACATTTTAATTATTTCTAATAAAAAAGAAGAAAAAGAAGAAGAAGAAGAAGAAAAAAAAGAGAAACAACAATTTAAAAAGATTAAATAATATTTTCAATAAAATGTGAAACAAAAAGTAAAAACCAGATCGAATAATATGTAAGAAGGTAATGGTAATAAATACGTAAATGGAGTAAATATTTTCGAGGTGTACAACTGTAATTAAAAGCATTAAATAATAATAATAAACTAAAGTTGATTCTGATTCAGAACTTTATAAAAAAAAAAAAAAAAAGAAAAAGAAACAAAAACAAAAGAATATAAAATATTCTTTGTCTATGAGCGTTTCTCTCTCTCTCTCTCTTTCTGTTGAAAAACCAAGACCAAGACTAAGTATTCTGATTCTCTAACCTCGAAAATAATGTAAAAAAAAACCATCAACGTCAACAGTCAGCTGACCCAACTCGAAATACGTTATTACCTAGTTTATTAGGCAGGATCGATTACTTCATTTTTAATTCAAAGCAAAAATAAATTTTGAATGCGTGCGAAAGAGATGACTGAATTTATGCAATTAATTAGGTAATTTTTTTGTTATTTAAATAATATTTAAGTGTTTGTTAAATAGTTACCATTTTATACAACAGTAAAACTTATTTACTCTCATATCGAATCATCAAATTCTACTAACAGAAAAATTTGTTTCGATTTAAAATTCAGACGGATAGTCCGATTAAAATGAAATTCAATAAGACAGATTTCACTGAAATTTTGCTACAAGATAAAATAACGTTGATAGAAAACAAACTTAGGTTAATAAGTAGATGGTGAATACATAAATATAAATAATAATAACTAAAAATTCATAATTTACACTGAACTTAACTAACTACGTTGAGTTAGAAAAAAGTACAGAAAATACAAGAGAAGAAGAAGAAAAAAATTGGTTCCAACAAAATTCAAGGTCTCATCGTTTGCTTGCTTGTCTATTTTGTTTCTTTTTTTTATTAAATTGAAATTACGTGCGAAACAAAACAAAAACAAAAACAAGAAAAAAATATTTAAAAAAAAAAAAACTTTCAAAAATATTATTTTAAATTCAATTCAACAGAATAAATAAATAAAAAAAAAAAACAACCAGAAAATTTGGCTGGAGTAGTTTTTTTTTTTTAATTAATGTTTTTCCTACTACTTCTTCTTCTTCCTTCCTCTTCATCTTTGGATATTATACATACAAATAAATAATAAATAAATAAATAAATTAAATAATAGAAGAAAATAAATAAAGTTTCATTAAACGAGAAACAATAATTATTAATTATAGATTTTGAATTAAAATTTTTGAACTACACAACAATCGGGGGGAACAATAAAGAAATAAATTTGAATATTTTCTTGTAATAATTCTCACGATATACGTGAAATCGTACAGAAAAATATAATTCTCAAGTTTTTTTTCTTTTTTGCATTTTTTTTTTTATTATTTACAAAAAAAAATCAAAGATTTCTTTTAAATTAAGAGAGAAAAAAAAAACATAAAAGCAAAAACAACAAAAATAACAAAAAACGAGAATAGAATATTTGTTTGTTGTTGTTTTTTTTTTTTGTATAATTATTAAATAAAATGAAACGTAAGTAAAATATTTATAAAAGGGAATTATGGTTGATCAGTTTTCTACCTTAGATGCAAAAAAAAAAAAGAAGATAAACACAAAAACAGAAATTATGTATTGTTTTAATAAACGTTATTATTTAATGGGTTTGGTTAATTATTAGGCTAAATGTGAACATATGTAAGACAATTAAATAATCAAATGTCTTTTGAAATATATAAAATTAACTAATTAAAAGGAAGAGACTATCCTAATTTACATGTTAATAGTGAATAAATGTAAAGATGGGGTTAACCACTAAACAAATTTGTGTCCCTTCCTTTAATATCATTTTTGTTTTTGCATATTTTGTATCTTGTTTCTCCATAACTCCGTTCAGACAGAATAGTCAATAGTCGTAAATAAAAACTTTAAATTATTGTCCAGTGAATTTTATAAGAAAACTTGTTACTTGTTACACGCTAAAGTTAACAGGAAAAGACAAATTTCTGGATATCATCCATATGTTATTTCTATATAGATTCTTCTTAAAAAAAAAAACAAATAATATAATTACAACTAGTATAGGTAAGTATATAAATAGCACCCCGTGAATCTTTCTCACATTTGACATTTTAATCATTTTATAACAAAATAATGCAAGTGATTATGTAAATATGATTAGTTCAATTGTAACAATTGAAAATGTCATAACAAATCTAATTTTTTCTTTTTCCTCGTTATTTATTTATTCTTTAAAGACAAATAATTAATTTAAATATTTTTCTATTTAATCAATTAAAATATAGAAACGTCAATAATAAAGATTAAAATTTAATTTACTTATATATTTTTAAATAAAAAGAAAAAACTAGAACAAAATTGTTTAGGTCAAAATTAGGTCAATTTCAACTTTACCCAATTACAAATAATAAAAAAACTATAATAATAGAATATTTGTTAGAGGATTACCATATAATTGCAACAAATAAAAAAACTAATAAAACTTATTACCTAACTAAAGAAGAAGGGGGAGGAGTTGTCTTTTTATTCTTATCTTAATCGATTTTAATCTTAAATACAAATTCTTATTTTACTATTTAAACAATTTTAAAACATTCTTTAATTTTACAATAAAATAAAATTTAATTTTATTCATTTGTACCAATTTCATTACAGTCAGTAAAAAACACAACAGAAGAAAAAAAAAACATTAGATTATATAAATCAAATTTATATATTTTGACAAGCATAGAAACTAACGAACACACAAAACCCATTCACACACATGTATATTCTGACGTAATTTTTATTCTGATAATATCAAGTGTGTAACCACGAACTATGGTTCACAGGTATCATGCCGTTCTTAGACTATTTTATAAAATTCCATTGTAATTACAAATGTACATTAATGTCAGATTTAGATAAGAATTTTAAGTGATGCTTAGCTGAGAACACAAAAGAAATCAATAGACTTATCACTTTAATTTAGTGTAAAAGGGTGAAGTCTACCTTTAAATATTTAAAGAGTCCCATTTAATAGTTTAGTTAAAATTCCCTCAGACATTAAAAAAAAAATTAAACAAGACATTTGTAAAAATTATAATTTGAATTTTATTCACAATATTTATTCACACTGTTTGTCCCATCCCTGCCCACTACAAAAAATAAAGTAACATATTCTTATTATTAAGTATATTATTGTGATAAGTAGATACAAATATTATATGTGTTTTTATACCACAATCTAAACAACAACAACAATAACAAATAAACAACAAACAAATACAAACAAACAAACAAACAAAAACAGAAAAATAAAACTTAAAGAAAAATAAACGTTTCAGTCGTCTCGTAGTACACTTGGACTAGTTTTAAGATTTCTATTGGCGTTAGAATTCATTTCATTCAATGACATTGAAATCATTTTCTATTTCTTTTTACTTTACTTCTTTTTTTTTCTCT
Organism: Pedicia rivosa; assembly: GCA_963082725.1. Classification (NCBI taxonomy): domain Eukaryota; kingdom Metazoa; phylum Arthropoda; class Insecta; order Diptera; family Pediciidae; genus Pedicia; species Pedicia rivosa. The sequence goes on from OY720154.1 coordinate 4,437,983, forward strand.
GATGAGCGCGCGCGTGCAAATTAATATTATTATTATTATTTTTTTCTAATTATTGATACGATTTATTTTGTATTCTAAGTTTGTTAATTTCGACTTTATGAATTCAATTTAATTTCGTTCAACTTATTTTTTTTTTATTTTTTTTTGTTCCCATCACGTTTTTTATTTCATTTATTCAATAATTTTTCATCGTTTGCAGAATATTTAATTTCTAATTATTCATTCTATTTAATTTACAATAATAATAATAAAAGAAAACCTGTCTAATCGGAACTATCAGTTTTACTAAAGCAAAAAAAAAAAAAAATGTAAATGTTTGTTCAATTGGATCTGTAGACGAATTAATGTAATTGAAAAATAATATTCAATATGATTTAATCGGATTTAGTGGATGATCAAATTAGACAAGGGAGTTCAATTTAAACAGATTTTTCATTTAACTTTAACGAAAAATATTCATTTTACAAATATTTAAAATATATTTCAATCATAATGTCCAAAACCAATAGAAAATTAAAATAAAAATACATGAATCCTGCTTCATTGAAACTTTTTTTTTTTTTTTATATAATTAAATAAAATGACGCTCATTGCCAAATTCTAGACGACAATATTTTTACTTAAGTGTATGTATGTATGTGTGTGTGTATGTGTGTGTGTGTGTTTAGTGTTTATATATTTTCACATAAAAATGTTGTATGACGTCGTCACAAAAACGGTTGTCAAAAAAATATTCTGTTTTTTTTTTCCTTGACGTTTTATTAGCAATGGTGATTTCTTATGTTTTACTTTTAGTCTTTTTTTTTGTTTTTGTACGCAAAAAAAAAATAAAGTGAAAATTATTTTTTATTTCTCTTTCTTCATTTTTTCATTTTTTTTTTTTTTTTGCAATTTTGATGACGTCATCTATTACCAAAAATAGTTACATTACACACAAAAAGACACAACAGTGTTCACCTTTTTTCTTTTGCTAATAATAAATTTATTGTAATTATGTAATAAGAAGTAGAAAATTTGTAAGGTAAAAACGGATAAGAAAAGAAACAAACGAACATTACGAACAATTTTTTCTTTTTTTTTTGTTATGTGTAATAAAAACAACAAAAAAAAAAACAAGGTATCAATTTAGATTATATTGTTTTACTTTTATTTTTTTTTTTCTTTATCATTGTTAAATTTTTACATTTTTTATGTTTTCTAAAGATGTTTTTTTTTTTTTGGTAAAAAAGAGTAAAAAAAAAAGAAAGAAAAAAAAAAAGGAGGAAGAAAGAAAAAAAATCTATCAATTAAATTAATTATAAATTGTTTTAAAAGAGAGAAGAGAAATTCACTAATTATTAATTATAAATAATTAATAAATTAGGTACACAGAAATTTAACACCCAACCCAAAAAAACACATCTTAAAAAACAAACAGAAACAACACAATATTGCTTATAAAATTTGATATTTTTGGTTAAGAATTTATTATGATGGTGTGTGTGTGTGTGTGTGACAAGAGCAAATGAAATTACATTAAGGATCTACCTACAGAACACACAAAAAGACATTCAAACACTGAGATCATAAAATTTTTGACAACAAGAACATTTCATCTGCTTTCATTTATAATTTTCTCTATTCGGTAATTTATTTAGATGATGAGTGATGAAAATGTAGAAAGAAAAGAAAAGAAAATAACAAAAAAAAACAAAATATAATCAAGAAGTAAAAGAAGAAGAAGAAGAGGAACAAAATCCTTGGGAACATAAAATGAGGTCGTAAACACCTGACACAATCGCACATTTTTACTTTTTATATTTACCAAAAGAAAAAAGAAGCAAAAAATAAACTGGAAATACATATTTCCGAATGTGACGTTGAATTAATTAACTTGATTATTCTCCGATATAAATTTTTCGGTTTTCTGTTTTTTTAAACATTTATTTTTTTTTTTTTTGGTTGGTTTTGGTTTTGGGTGTCCGTTCCAAAAGTAACAAAAACAAAAAAAAAAGCGAAACGAAACGAAATGAAATGAAATGAAATGAATAAAGAAACACAAAAAAATAATAATAATAATAATTTTGTATTCAACGGAAAGTGAAAAAAAAAATTATAAAAAAAATCGAAAAAAAGAGAAATCATCAAATTGTGTTGGCTGAGTAGTTTTTTTTAAAGGGATTTTCCTATTATTTAGTTACATATTTTTATTTTATTAATAATGTAAGAAGATGGAAGAATAAACAAATCTTTTATCGAGAGATTATTGAATAAAATTAAAAGATTTGTGGATTGAGGAGAAAAAAAAAATGATAAAAAAAAGAAGAAAAAGAAGAAGAAAAGACAAGACAAGAGAAAACACAAATTAAATGAAGTTTCTTTTCTTATTAATATTTTTCTGTTTTCAAATAGAATTCTGAGAATTTATAGATGAATGAATGAAATAAATAAATAAATATAAGGAAATACGGGAGACAGTGCGGGTGAAGAAATATAAAAACGGGGGAAAGAGAAAGGGAAACATTTAACCCAGTATTTAATTTTAAACAAAAAAAAAAAAATCTATTGGTGCGTGACAATCGACAGAAACATGACAATTCATTAATATAAGGGATTCAAATTCAACAAGAACACAGAAATCTTCTCAAATATAGAAAAAAAAAATGGGGAGAAAAATTAAATAGAAAAAATAGAAAAATAAAAATGAGAGAAAAGAAAAAAAAATATAAAATTCAGTTCGTTAAGTTTTCAATAAATACAAATAAATATATTTTAATATTTTACCTTCTATATAGAATATACTTGGTCCATTAACCCCCTTAATACCACCCTCCCACCCATTCACAAATACATATACAACCTTATTAACAATACACTCAATCCCCATCGCCTTCATTTCATCTCTTACACAACACCACCACACTTTTATTCATATTCCATTTTATTATTATTTTGTTATTGTTGTTTGTTTTTTTGGATGTGTGATGAGAATAGAAGACGTGAGAAAGAGAGAGAAACAAAGATTACAATATTTCTTTATGTACTTCTTAATATTTTCTATTTTATATTTTTATATTTTTATTTTTTATTCATTCATTTCTTCAATTATTCAAGAATGAAGAAATAATTTTTTATTTTTTTTGCTTCTAGGACTTCTTTGAATTTAAATAAAAAAAAAAGAAAAAGAAAAAAAGAGAGAAAAGGGTCCTATTTTTTTTCTTTATTTGTTGTTATGAAAAATGAAAAGAAAAGAAAAAAAAAATAGCTGAACATTTAAACAGAAAAAAGAAAATATCTTAAAATATTTATATGGATTCATTTCGATTTCAATTTTGAAAAGAAATAAAGAAATAAAGAAGAAAGAAGAAAGAAAAATGGGGAATAAAAGAAGAAAATGAAAAGAAGAAGAAAAAAAAGTTTCATAAGAAAACTTTAAGTTATATTGTGGAGAATAAAATAAAATTTAGAGAAAAAAAGGAATCTTAAATAATTATGAACTAGACCGCTAAAAATGTCTTCTTCATTTTTCTAAACTCTGTTCGATGATGAAAAGAGGAAGAAAAGAAGAAAAACAAAAAAAAAAAATAACAAAAAAAAAAAGAGAAAAAATTTGTTGACCAAGAGGAGAAAAGTGCCACCTGTCGCGATCAGTTTTTTAATAGAAACGCGTTTATATAGTGTCCGTTGGTTTATGTCATGTTCATAATAATATGAATCTTTATTATAGATGTGATGTGTCATAGTAATCGTCATCATCATCATTATATTAATCTTCGTATATTTAAGCTGGTGTTGTTTTTTTTTTTAATTTTATTTGGATAAAAAAAAACAAAAGCAAAAGAAAAACTTATTTTATTTCTAATTTGTAAAGGAAACATAACAGAAGCTGACAAATGAATGAATCATTATGAACATCTTTTCATTTTTCACACATGAAATGTGTTTCACTTCAGCATCCCGATTGTACATAAAGAAAATGTTGTAAATGTTTTTTTTTTGGGAGGTATTGTATTAATTTTAGATTTCATTAGAATCGGCAATCTGAAATCATTGTCTTAGTTTTGTCCTCAGTAATTTGAGTTAATCGATCTTTATCAAAACAAAAAATAAACAAAAATAAATAAATCTAAGACCCTGGGATTTTCTATAACCCTTCTGTACAACCAACCAACAAAAAACATAAAATAAAAACGTTTAAAAAATAATAAAGAATAAGTACGTACTTAGATCACGACTTAAAACTATTCCCAAAATGTTCACTAAAGCCTTTCTAAAAAAAAATCCCCTAAAGATTTGAAAATCGTTGAAAAACTTCTCTTCCAATATTCATTCTATCTTTAAATTCATGTACAAGTAAAGTATACTCAACTATCATACTCTGGGGTTCTAGATACACCAACCCATAAACTCATTCACCTAATGACTACACATTTTTTGTTATATTCTGATTTAAATAAGTATATTTTCTAAATGTTAATCGGGTGCGAATTTTCTTTGATATTTCCCAATGGGGAAAGTATACAAGTATATTTTTAAGAGAAAAAAAAACAAACCGTATAACATTCAAATGGAAATGATAATAAATTTAGTACAGTTTTATTTTTAATGAAGTCACTCATGAAAAATAACAAAAAAAAAAAAATAAGTATACTGACAAATTTGTCATTTTGAAGAATGACAAGAACCTAGTAAGTCAATAAACAGTATATTTATTTCGTATAAAATACAAGTAGAAGAAAAAAACAAGAAAAAGAAGAAAAAGAAAAACTTAATATCGTGACCTGTTTTTTTTTTTTTCTTCTCTTATTTATTGGATCATCTTCATTCTTCATCAAAATTGATACAAAAAAAAAATCCAATAAAGAAAAGAAAATAAAAAGAAGAAACAATTATACTATCTTTGTCTCTCTCTTTCTTACTTTGTATTTATTTTTTTGTTCTAAAACTAAATAATAATTCGTATTCGAATACAAGGAAAATGAATTGATTTGAGTTTTTTTTGTTGTCTTTGTTTTTGTTTTTGGATCAATTAAATTGACGTAGAACAAAAAAAAAAAAACTTTCTGATGATGCGGGAGCAGCGCAAAAGCAAAAGCAAAAAAAAAATGTACGAAACAGTAGAGTAGAGGGAGGATGAAGAAAAGTATTTAAGTATTTCAACTCAATTTCATATGAAATAAAATCAACAAACAACATCAAAATTTATAAATGTTCTTCTGCTTCTTTTTCTTCTTCTTCTTTTCTCGACTTAATATAAGTAGAGATATTTTTTTCTTTTCTTTTTGTTTTGTTTTGTTTGTATTTTTTTTTTTTTTTTTAGTTCGCAAATTTTTTTTCTTCTTCTGTTTTTGTTTTAGACCTACCCCAACAACGTTATTTTTGTACTCGCACCAAACACAAAAAAAGAAACACAAAAAAAAGTTCTTTAAGTGTACCATTCCATCCAATATATTCACATATATAACAACACATACACACATACACATACACACATACACACACACACATCTGCATACACGCATATACATATGATGAAGAAACAAAATAAAAACAGAGAGAGGAGAGAAGAAGATGAAGAACAGTTGCAGTTGAAAAATACTTTTATTTTTTTTTTAGTTATTTATTTGATCTGCATTAACAACAACAACAACAAGAACAAACACCAACAGAAACAACAAAAATAACAACAACAAGAAAGATGTGAAAAAAAAAAAATTAAATTTCATTTTAAAAGGAAATTAAGTTTTTTATTTCACATTTTTTATTTTTTATGAAGTTAAGTAAAGTCAGTTAAAAGTGTAGTAAGTAAATATTATTTCTTAACATTTTCCGGAGATTCATTTTTTATTTCATTTTACGTTTCGTTCATTTTTTTTTTTTTTTGTTAATCTTTGCTTTAAATTTTATATTACGTTTGAAATTTCACCGAGAATACGCAAATTATTTTTCGTTGTAGTTAACAATAAAGCATTTTTTACTATTTTTATTTTCACATAAAAAATGAGACATTTATGGGATTGTCTACTTGCTGAAAAAAAAATTGTAACAAGATAATTAGAATATTAAAATGCAATTTAGAATTAATTAACTTCCAAATTTTTGAAGTAAAATAAAATTAGAAAGAAAAATTATTTGACATAAATGACAATAAAATGGGAAATTAATTTCTAACTACAATTCTTAGGTAATTTTTTTTGCAATTTGAAATAAATAAGAAGCAAATGTGCATTCTTAAAGAACTTCAGGCAGTAACCGATAGAAAAATTCGCTTTCATTAATTTTCAAAATAATGATTTAAAATAATCAAATAAAATATCAAACATTATGGTTGAAGCGAGGGATTAATAATTTGTGTAATCATAACTTATTCCAATGGAAATCGTTCTGAATTCAATTTACTACAAAAGATGACCAATTTTTGTTACTGATTAAAATCCTAAATCGTTATCCCAATATTTTTCTAATTCTGATTTTCACAATTTATATTTTACTGAATACAACGCAAATAGCATTATTCGTTAGAATAAATTCATAAAGTTAAATGATTCTAGACTAGAAAACCTTGTGAAACAGACAGAAAAAGAGAGAAAGAGAGAGGTAAAGAGAAAATGGGAGACCAATTTCAAGTCAATATTATGAAATCTAACAAAAATTCAGGAATAATCAATAATCACAAGAAGCTAAGGATAAAATATAAGGAGCAGAGAAAAACAACAATTTCACCTGAATCAAATAATAAATCAAATAATAAATCAAGTTACTAAATAATTGAAAACGATTGAAACGTACATTTAATGTTTAAAGTTTTAAAAATTAACAAAATAAAGAGAAAAAAAATCCTCTGCTCTGTCTGTTTGATCAAAAAAAAAAAAAAATTATGAAAAACGTTATCAATTTTATCAAAGTATAAACAAGATCGACAGGTCAAAATGTCAACCAAACAAAATATAAAAATAAATTTATACTTTACTTTACTTCAGTTACTTTATAATTATTTATTTTATTTATTACATCATTCATTACTTTAATTATAATTATTATTATTATTTTGTTGCCTTTATTTTATAATCATAATCATCATTTGCCACGGTGATCATACGTGTGTATAAGGTGCTCCTTCAATTGTAGACAAACCCCACCCTCACGTGGTTCAGGACATGTGATTTCTGCTACAATTATTGAATTGTATTTCAGAAATTGCAACAAAATTTAGGACAACATATAAAATAACAGGATTCAATACCCCCGAACTCTACTCATTGCAAGACTAGCTAAAACTATGTCGGAGTGACATAATAATAATAATAAAAATATGTAATTTAAAGTGTGTAAAGTAAATTCTGTATTTATTACAAAATGTTGTTTTTTAATTAATGATCAACAAAATAATAATTAATATGAAAAAATTTATGACTCTGTGTGAGAAACAAAATCTACACAAACATTGTGTGTCTATTCGTTTCCTTTTGTTTAATTGTTCACGTTTGTTCACAAAGAAACGTAAAAATTATTTAATTTTGTTATTTTTTAATTGAATTTGTAAATTAATTCGTCATTTTAAAAGTCTTAAAAAAACACTTAAATGTTTGAAGATATGAAAGATTATCAGCTAAAAATATTATTACATTTTTTAATTATTTACATTTTCTGTTCAAAAATACTAAATGACCTGAATTTATCATTATTTCTAGTAATTTCCGGTTTACAACTTCTGTTCAATTCAGATTATTTTTATTTAATTTTATTGGATGTCGTGATTAAGCTCTGCTTTCATTAAATATTAATATAATTATATGGACTGAGATATATTATTGGTGACAATCTAAAAATGGGAATGGTAAAAATATTTCATCTTTTCATATTATTTTTCCCAACTGTCTGTTTCAATCTACTGAAAATTTTAGTGGTACATTTACCCAAGATTTTAATTTATTTGATCAGTGTCAGTATTGAAGTCAGGCATCTTGATTTCAAAAAGATATGTTTTTAAAATTGTTTAAATAATATTTATGATTTCATTGATTTTTGTTTGTTCTCTTTCTTCTCTCTCCCTCTAACATTTGTAAAAGAAAACAATTAAATGAATAAAAATATAATATTGTTGAATGAATAATTTATTTTTTTCAAACACATAATTAATTAAAAATTATTTTCAATTTAAAAATCATTAAATATATAATCGAAACAGATAGATAGAAAAAAAGAGCGAGAAAGAGAAAGACACAAAAAGTGAAAAACACACACGTCATTATTATGAAAGTGTGTATAATATTATAGGATTTTTAAGACGAATTGAATTGTCGTTTCTAATATGTTAATTAAGTCTTTAACAGATTTTATACTTAACATTAAATCTAACATATATACATACACATTATACACAAATACATACAATAAATACATAATACATGCATACATTAAAAATAATTGCCAATCGATTATAAAATATATATTTTGCATGTAATTTTTTAATTAAGTGTTTTGTATATATAAAATATCAATATACATACACACATATATACATAAGTAGAAACACACACACACGTTCTATTACTGACTAATAAAATTTTAACATTTAAAATTGAAATTGATATTTTTTTTATTTTTCTGTATTTTAATTTTATAATTTAATTAAATTTAATTTAATGAATATATTTTGATAATTTAATTATTGCTCTTGTGGTCGTCGTCGTCATTGTTGTTGTAGTTGTTGTTTCTTTTTTTTTTTTTTAAACACATTAACGCATATAGGAAATAATTAAAATCTCATAATTTATTTGCTTTTAATATTTAATAATTAAGATTACGAGAAGTTTGTTTCGTTTTTTTATTTTTTTTTTTTTTATTGAAGATTTTTTTTTTTTAGGAAGATTTTTCTTATTTAAAATGTTTAACTTGTAACGCTTCTTAATCAAAGCCACACCCACTAAATTGGTCATCAGTTTTAGAATTTCTTAATCCTCAAAATATCTAACTAATTTTTTTTTAATAGTTTCATCGTTTTCGTTGACTAAAGAAACCGCTTAACCATTAAAACAATACAAAAAATAAGAATCAATTTTTAATAAATTATTTTCCGATAAAACATGAATCAATTTAGGTTTGGTCTGAAAATTTGAATTAAGAAAAACTGACGTTAGAACCAAGACTTGTACTAAGAGTTAGGTGACCAATCAAAAGTAAAATTTAATCGTGAATTTTAGTCATAGGTAATAATTTAAACTCTTTTATACGATTCGTTAGCAACATAAATCATCTCACCATAAATTAGATAATTCTTAAACTTCTACAGTAAAATTCAAAAAATAAAACTATTTCTCTCTTTAAACTTTAGATAAAGTCAAAAATATGAGAAAAGAATTGGTGATGATTTGTTTGTTTTTTTTTTTTTTTTTGCGACAGAAATTTTATAATACTTTATGACGTAAAAATGAAAAACGCAACTAAATAAACAAAAACAAAAGGAAAATGAAACTACTTAGCATTTTTATATTATTAAAAATGTTGTCACAGTTCCTTCAACATAAAAAATTAAAACATGATAGAAACATACACACACACACACACACACACATACACATATATTTTGAACAGATAGTAAAACGCAACATTCAAAAAACACAAAAAAAAAAAAAAAAAAGTAAGCATAATTTGAAAAACAAAAACAAAGAGAAAAAAATTATTTTAAATTGCAAAAAAAAAAAAAAAAAAACACAAAAAACAAAAAACAAAAATGGAGAAAAAAAAAAGAATAAAAGAATTAAAAAAATGAAAACTGATTATCTTTGAATATAATTACCATAAAACATGTTGAAATTAAATACAAAGAAACAAAAAAACAACAACAACAACAACAGCATAATAATAATACTTAATAATAATAAGGTAAAGTAAAGGAAAATTTCAAAACATGAACAACAACAACAACAAAAATAAAATTATAAAAAAAAAAAAGAAAGGAAAAAAATTCAAGCATTTTCATGTTTTAATTGCATTAAAAAAAGAAGTTACAAAGTTTTCTTCATTTTCAACCTTGGTAAACAAAAATTTAGAATTTTTGTTTTTCAATCTCTCTCTCTCTGTCTCTATCTCTCTCTTTCATTCATGTGTACTTTATTTATTTATTTATGGTTGTGTTTGTGTTGATTTTAATTGGCATTTTTTTTGGTCAACAAGAAAAAAAAACTTCATTTTTAAGAAAAAAACACTAAAAAAATTTCAATTGGAATCAGCTGAATTTGATGGGAAAATAAAAGAAAATAAAAGGAAAATCAATAATTGCTTTCTAACTAAATAATTAGGTATTTTAACAAAATTATAAAAATAAATAAAAATCTACCAAAAGAAAAAAAAAAAAATAACAACGAAAAACGAAAAAGAGAAAAACGGAAAGAGAACAAAAATAATGAAAGAAAATCGTTTTTTCTAAGAGGTCCTTGACCTGACCATTAAGCTCATTTTCATTTTATATAAAACTAATATTCTAACACGATCTTTCTTACTGTTTATATTTATATTTCATTATAGATTTAAGTATTTCTCTCGGCACAGTGTGAGTACGTGTGTGATGTGTGTGTGTGTGTGTGTGTGTGTGTGTGTGTGTGTGTGTGTGTGTGTGTGTGTGTGTGTGTGTGTGTGTATTTTATGTTATAAAAACTGAGTACTTTTACAATATAAATGTATAATGTTTGGAGTATGCGTTCCTTACGCATAACTTGTGTGTGTGTGTGATTGTGTAGGCAAACAAAAATTCTTTGATTGTATTTGTTTCGATTCGACGCATACCAAAAATATAATCAATCCAAAAACCAAAAAAAAAAAAAATATATAAAAAATTTAATCAACAACAAGAATTGAAACAGCGAAAAAAAAAAATAGAAAGTAAATAAATTTATAAAGATTTTTTGTTTCATTTTAAATTAGCAACTAAAAAAAAAAAAAAAAAACTTTAGATGGTCGGAGAGACAGAAGGGAAAGAAATGAAATAAAGAACAACAACAAATCTAAATTCAGACGAGTCTGTTCGTCGTCAATATGACTGACTGTCTGTCTATATTTATGTGAAAAAAAAAAAGTAAAATTGTAAATAAGTATTCGGCTTTTTTTTTTATTTTTTACTTTTTCCTTCTTCATTTTAATTCTTTTTCTGATTTAAAAGTTAAATTAAAGAAAGAAAAACATTAAATCCATTTATTTATAAAAAAAAAAATAAGAAACAAAAACAAAAACCAAAAAAAAATATGAAACAAAAACAAATAATGCAATAAAATGTCGTTTTCTAAGAAAAGAAAAAAAAACAGAATTTTCAATTGAAAAAAAATAATAAATAAATCAAATTCGAGTGTACAAAAGAAAAACATAACTTCACTTCAACTTCACTTCTATTCTATAAAATTCAATAAAACTCAATAAAAAAAAAGAAGAAGAATTTGACGAACAACAAAAAAAATAACAAACAATAAAAATGTCACAGAAATTAAAATAAAAACAAAACAGAAAAAATTATATTAAAAATGTCAACTTCGGATAAATTTAATTTTTTTGTTTGTTATAATTTAATGTAGTTAACTTAACACTGTAACTACCTAAGCAAATAAATATTGAAACCTATTTAAATGCAATGAAAAATATTTTGCCTAAATAAATCCTTAATATTTAGGATAAGAAGTTCCAGTAATGCGGGACGAAAATATTTTATCAGTTAGGGGTTGTCGAAAATGTTGACGATTAATATTCTAATCTAGAGATTTCTTAAGAATTTCATAGAATAACTCCATGTTAAGAGTAAAGACCCTTCTAAAGTCTTGCCATAAAGTAAATAAATTATTATGAAACGGAAGATTACACAACCGGAAGGAAAAGCTTACAAAACTAAACTCGTATAAAATTCAAAAGATTTGACTTAAATTTGAAAATAAGTTGACATTTGTAATTTGTCAATATTTCTTTAATTCCTTAATATTAAAGTAAGCAATATGCCTATATCCATTTCAATTTTCACTATTCATCTATCGTTATAATTTCTAATCTAAATTAAGAAATTCTGAATTCTGAGTATTTGTTTCAACTAAAAATTTGAATAATGATGATTGTTGTACTAATTTCCCACTGAAATATTCAATGGCATCTCATTGTTGAACCATCTTAAATATGAGATGTTATCTTGAGTTTTGTGTTTGATTTAAAAAGGTACAATTAGAACAGATTTTACAATATCCATTGATAACTTATAAATAGATTCTTTGTTTTAAGTATTTTAGAATTTTATACAACTAGAAACTGATGCCTTTGAATATATCCTTTGCGTAATAACACAATAATTAATGTTAAAAGACGATATTATTATTATCATTAATTTTAATTGGTTTCTTTTGATGAGAAGGATAAAAATTTATAAACTTAAAGGTAAACTTTTAAAAAAGTTCAATGGAAAGTTTCTCCTCTATACCTTCTGTGATGGTTTTTCACAGAAAATATCAAAACAAACAAAATAAAATATAGAAGTTAAAGAAAAAATAGAAAGAGAGAAAGAGAGAGAAAGAACACGATAGTATACTTTAAATTAACAAAAAAAAAAGACAGAATCAAATTTTTTTAAGCGAATAAAACAAAAAGTTGAAAAAAAATAAAAAAAATTGGATTCATGAAGAAAATTTAGAAATTTCATAAAACATTAATGATGAGAAAACGTGAATAAAAGAAAATAAATGAGAGATAGAGAAAGCCAGATAGATCAATAGGAAAAATGAAGAAAAATAGAGTTAGCAGTTGTTTTAAAAGAAAAATGAGAAAGAATGGATCAAAACAAAATGAAAAATTTGATCAAGTGATTAATTTTGTTGTTGCCGTCTTTATATATATATTTTTTTTTTCTTTAATAAAAAAAAAATTATGTCTGATCAATCAATCATGTTTTGAATTAACAAAAAAAAAACTAAATTAGTATTCATCGTCTTCTACATATTCTTCACTAATACTGTTCTTCTTATCCTTTCCCTTAAAGAATAAGAAAAAAATGTAAAATGAAAATTAATTGAGAAATTGACTTATTAAAATTTATTATTTTACTGGGTGGCTTTTCTTTAAGAGAGTTTGAGGAGAAGGTAAAAATATTTCAAACGATTAAGAGTAGAATTCTAGTCATCAAATGTGAATTAAATATTATTGAAAGATTATTTTCACTTCATTATTTTGTTAAATGAAAATCCAATAAAAATCAAGAAAATAGAAATATTCTCAGTTGAAGATTGAAAATGTTTAAAATAAATGTAGAACAGGAATTCATGTTCTATAATTAATTTGATAAAAAACTGAAATTATCTTCTTCAAAATACACCAAAAGATTCGAAAATTTTCAATAACAAAAAATATTAGGCGGTATATAACGTCAAACTGTAGGTGTGTACCAGAACCCGAAGACGATGAACGACGATCAAGAAAACATCTTTATGATTTTCTAAACAAAACGAAAAATAAAGAAGTACAATCAATTGATATTTGATAATTAAGACAATAAATATTAAATTCAATAAAAGAATCTTGTGTTGTGGGTTGTTGTTTTTCATTATCTATTCTTTTGATTGTACACCTTCATTACATTCCTCCCTATTCCCCCACACTTCACACAAATACCCCTACATTATAATGAATAACATTTTGTTTTTTCTTGTTTTCTTTGATTATGTTTGATTTCATTTCGGTTCAGTATGATGTAATAATTATTTATATAAGAGAGAAGTTTGTAGAAATAAATATTCTTATGTTTTATAAATAGGTATAAAAGAGACAAAAAAAACAATTCTTTAGGAAATTTTTGTTGAGAAAATTTCATAAAACGGGTCATTATTTTTAAAATAAAAAAAAAGTTTTCTAAAGAAATAAATATAAAAATACTTATATGTACCTACAACAAAAGTATAGAAAAACAAGTAAAGAGAGAAGATGTTTTCTTAAAGTCGTTCTTCTAAACAAAATACAAAAATCATCAACAAAAAAACAATTTTAAATCCCACACTTTTAAAATAAAAAGAAATAAATAAAGAAATGTTTCCATTAAATTTTAAGTATAAATTGTGATAGCGCCTCGGTTTTCCTGAATTTTTTTTTTTTTTTTTCGATTTCTACCAAGAAATTAATTGTCTTCATTTTATAATGGTTTGCGTATGGTATTCTGTATTTTGCATCTCTTCGTAGAATATGGCTGATATATTTTTTATAAAACTCGCCATAAGTATTTCCGTTTAACTTCCCCACAAAATTTTTATTAATAAAATTCAACTGACGGTAAAAAAAAAAACACAAATTAGAATTTTTAAAAAGAAGTCCTCTTATTTTATTATTTCGTTTTTTTTTTGTTATTCTACAATTTTACCGGCTAAAAAATACGGAGAGAATGTGTGATTTCTTAGAAATGCAATATAAATTATTTATACAAAATAAACCAACAAACAAATTATTATTTCAAAACAACAACAATCAAATAGTTTGTTTTTTTTTTTCTTTTAAATGAGAAAAATACAAAAAATAATTGGAAAACCAACAATAAGCGAGAAATATACTCACAGAAAATAAAGTGAGAAAGAGAGAAAGAGAGAGAGAGAGAGGAGAATTGAAACGAATGAACTATCCTGAGGTTGACACGTGTAAGTACCCGTGTCTTTTATTTAAATTAGTTGACGACACAAATAAATGTAACAACAATGTAAAAAAAATAAAAAAAAAAGAAGAAGTAAATATAAATGAAGCAATATTACTTAAAACGTAGAAAAAACAAACACACCAGTCAATTATTTTCCTTTGATTTGGATCAATTTATAAAGGAATAAATTGGAATATGGAATTAGAAAAAAATTATTCTATATAATCGAGATAACTAGGGAGTAACCCTGGGTAACTAGAACCAATCATTGAAAGCATATAGAATTTTTTTTTAATTGAAATTAATGTATAAATATTTTGGTCATAAGTTTTATCAATTTCTAAGTAAACAAATAAGACGTCTCTTCTAGATTATTTTTTATGATAATACAATCACATTATAGTGACGTGTGACGATAATAATTTGTGAGAAATTCTACACAAATTAATAAAAACCACTTCAAAGTTATAAATAAAAATATTAAACTTACCCTGCATTTTCAGCCGCGGCAATTGACATGTGAGGCTCATCTGAGAGTTGCAGGGGCGAAAGGCCCTGTGGAGGCGCTGGTGGAGCAGGAGGGCGCTCCGTGGTCGCTGATACGCCAGCCACCTAAAACACAAAAAAAAAACAAAACAAAATTGAATTTATTTTTTAAACAAATAAAATTTACTAAATGAGGAGGAAAAAAAAAGTATAAGGTAAGAAAAATTGAAAGAGAAAGGGAGAGACATATTGAAGAAGCATAATTTAAACTTTAAACTTTTTTTTTTTCATCATTTTCTTCTTTTTCCTTTCATTTTTTTTTTTTTTGTTAAATAAATTTTAAGAACAAGAAATTACAAAAAAAAAAAAAAAAAGTTGTGCAAAAAACCAAAAATAAATGACAATTGCGTGACAAGATTTTTTTTTTTTTTATTTCTACATCTACAGAGTTGAGTTTACTTTTGCCATCATCAAAAGATGATTTTTTAGTATGTACGTTCATGTAACGATACCAAAAGAAAAAGAGGTAATTTTTATTTAATGGCGTAATTTTAAAAATAAGAAAATAAAACAGACAAAAAACCGTAAAAAAAAAACGTATTTTTTAATTGATCGTCTCTACACGATTTTTAGTGATTTCTTTTTTTTTTAAGCAATTTCTAGTTTATTCTATATTCATTTTTATATTTTAACTTTTAGCCTAATAATTCACTATTTTCGTTCACTATATTGTGTGTGTGTGTGTGTCTTTCGCAAAAAAAAAAACATTAAATTTAAAAGAAAAAAGAAAAAATGTAGGTATGATGATGACACTTTTCTTCTTCTTCTTCTTCTTCTTCTTCTTCTTCTTATTCTTTTTATTCTTATAAAAGTAGGGTAATAAAATTTATTCAACTTTATTCCTTCTCCGATTTTCTTTTCTGTTTTTTTTTTTTTTTTTAATTTGAAATTAATTAATTAAAATCAGAAAGACTCAATGTTTTTCAGCATATTTTAAGAGGTTCATGAATACGAAAATCAATTTAATTATTTAAACATTTTTTTTTTGTCTGTAAATTTAAAGAGATGATGATGATGATCGGATCAATAATCGTAATCAAATCAATAAAATATATAATGAAGATCCCCCCCCCCGCTCCACCAACCGTTTATAAGCTTAAATGAACAAACAAACACATTTATATAAAAAAATTCATGTATGGACTGTAGGTATTATAAGATGCGTAATTACTTAATTTCTTTAATTTGCAGAAAATTTTATTTATTAACTTTTTTTTTCTGATTATTATTTTAAACCAAGTAGGTATAATATCTTAGTGTATTAACTTCATGTAACTACCTCCCCTCCCACTCATTTATGTAACGCAATGGTACTACATTTAAATAGTGCACACAGTATGAATATTACCCAACCATAATTGCACATACAACCCTTCTGTCGTAATGATAAAATTATTAATAAAAAAAAAAAAAAAGAAAGCCACCAGGACTAATCAAGATCAAGGATTTATCATCATCATAATCATTATCATTGTGAAGTGCCAAGAATAAAAATTATGACATTTCATGGATTGATTCTTTTGTTTATTTTATTTTTTCTGCATAAAAAACAAAAAATTATTTCATTTCATTTTCTATTTGTTCAAAAAAAAAAACATACTTACAAAAAAGTAAAAAGAAAAAAAAAGAAGAAGAAGAAAACATATAAAACAAATTCATTGAAATTTGTATAACAAAAAAAAACGTAGAAGAAAAAAAAAACGAAGTTTATCAAACCCAGTCAAGGACGAATCTCTTCTGTGTGTGATTTTTTTTTTCGTATTTTTAAGTAAGAATATTTGTTTCTGTTGTTGTTATTTGTTATTCTTGTTTATTGTTGTTGTTATTTTTATTGTTATTCTTAAAAATCAACTTCATTCATTTTTAATTTGTTGAAATCAATTATGTCGTTAATTAATTTTATATTTCTGATAAAATTATTGTAAGAATGTGTAGGCAAGTAAAAAAAAACAACAAACAAGAAAATCAACCATCTAATTCACCTGAAGCATATTTTATTTACAAAGACTCATTTCCATTCTTTCACAAAAAATTCTTCTTTTTTTTTTTGGATAAAATAAATTTTCTTCTTTAAGGAAAATGAAAATTCAATCAAAAAAAAAAGAAAAATGTTGGAACGCAAATAATAACAAATTGGTATTCATAAATAATAAATAAATTTGAAACAAATTAAAAAAATTTCTGTAACATTTAAACTGACTTTAATTTCCCAACAAAAAAAAAATGCAAACGAAAAAATATAAAATTAGAAGTAAAATTACGAAATGCAACAAGATAATAAGATAATAATTACTGACAGTAGTTATACCTCGGCGCTTTCATAATTCATTGCACACAACTTGCATACATCACTCGCACTGTTGCATCCCTCAGCCAACAATGAACTAATGACCTTCACAGACAACCTTTATAAATTTATTTTTTAATATTCGTCAGTTTTAATAGCAACTAATTTCATTTAGAAAAAGAGTTCTCGCCACAACGTTGTGATCCTATTTTTTTTTTTTTTTAGTTATTGTTTGTTTGTGTACAAAATAAAGTAGGTTAAACGTCGTGCGTTTTTTAAGTAAATATATTATTATTTGATTGTTTTTAGTTCTTAACCTCATTTTATTAGCTTACAAATTGATTATTATTATTTTTATGAATTAAAAAAAAAAAAGAAAGAAAAACTCAAATAAACTTTTGGGCATAATTTTCTTTTATTGTAAATGATACAAATATGAATATTACACAATTATTGTTATAAAACTACTGCTGATGAGATTTATGAAAAATTGCACGAATATTTGAGATGCTTTGCAATTTTATATTATTCTCACAGTACACAGATGTGATAAATAAAGATAAAAATCAATCGACGTAAGTCTATCTTCTTGGTTCTTTATTTTATCAGACGAGGATTCAAACCTGAAATTTGAACTCGCACCAACACCAATGATAAGAATGTAAAAATGAATATTATTGTTTATTGGATAATTGTTGTCATTGAGAAAATGCATACCAAATTAATAACTAACAAAAAAAAATTGTATTAAATCACAATTGAAACTGATTGTGTTTTCTTTAATTATTTTAATGAGTTTAACACTTTAGATTTAAAACTTTTATTAAAATCATCAAAATATTATGACAAAAAAAAAGTATACTTAGATAAATAAAAACATTATACGATAATTATAAAAATTACATCCTCTTGAATAACATAACTTTGTATGTGAAAACAATATGAAAAATAATTGTATGTAACGCTTGACGTCCTATTACTTGTATTCAGAATTTTTAATTAAAATTTATTATAACATTGAAACAACACTAATTGGATTGACTTAAGTTTATTCTTTATCCATTTTTAATATGAATTTCTAATGTATACTTAGAGGCTGCACACTTCACTTACTAACTTAAAATAGAATAAAATCTATTTACTACGAATATTCAGTGAGGAGAATCTACTTCATTTTAATAGTTTTTATGAAACAAATTTATTGAGAAAATGAATGGTCCGATTACACAAGTTTGATAAAAAAAAAAAAGAAATATTCATCTTATTTTATTAAATGAAAAATACAAATTAAATTATATTAAAAATGGACCATGGTGGAAATAACAGATTATACATTAGTTTAAATTGAAATTAGAAAAGAAACTACTACACTACAACTATGATAGGCATCATTTCCGTGAGGATAACTACTGATTCTTATACATGAAAAAAGATTCTTACAGGATTTGACATAATTTATCATGCAATCACATATCTGTTTTTTATTAAGTTTCTATTAGATTTAGTAAAAGTAATTCCGCAATTCATTGTTAATAGACATTAACTTTCCCAATGTCATTTTCTGTTGAATGATTTGTCATTCACTTAGTACTTGCAGAAATTGAGTGATTCGTCGAGGAGTTCAAAACACAAAAATGAAAATGAATTTTGTTTTTTATAAGTTGCCAAAATTGTTAATTAAATATTACGTAGTAGTGGTTGTGTTAATAGTATTCACATATTGCTCTAATTTCACAGTTAATTTTGAACATAGTAATAATCGTACTAAAAAAAAAGTTCTGAGAGATAAGATGCATAGGTGTCAGCAGCTCACGAAACTGGTTATTATTAAAAAATACCCATATTTGGATACAAACGAATAAGTACAACTCTGGAATGAAATTATTCAAAAATTCAAACATCACTAATTTATATTCATTACGATTGGTTTGGACCCGACAAATACTTTAAATTCTTTTTGATTGCATCTTTTTCCTTCTTCTTCATCCACGTTTTGTTTTTCCTTAATATAATGATCATTATATAATCATCAACATCATCATTATCATCAACATCAATTTTTATATACATTTTTTTTTATTGTTTGTTTGTTTATTATTTTATTTATTTTTATTGCATTTTAATATGATAAAAATAAAGTAAAATATTTATGTGTCAGTAGTCAGTAGCAGGTACAGTATGCATACCAAAATAGGGTGTTAGGCTACTACACCACTTATAATAACGAGAAAAAAAATATTACTTAAAGAGTTGCCATTTAATGAATGCTAATTATAAAATAAAGCATAAAATATTTAAAGAAAACTCGACAGAATATGTTGTTGATTTTTTTTTTTTTTGTTAAAAATCATAAATTAAAGTCCTTTTTTTTTATAAGCGCCGACAAAAAATGATCAATTTACACAACGGTAGCGTTAGACTACAATACTTTATCTTGGATGCAAATTTGTAATGTGAATAAGCGAGAAGTAAGTAAGTATATCAAAATTAACGTAGATACAACGGCAACACTGCTACTTAAAAATAAACAAACAAACTAAACTACATAATATTAAGGGAATTTTTTATTATTGTTTTTTACATTGAAAATATTCCGTTATCGTATTATTGTTTCATAATGACCTTGAAGGGTCTTCTTCTATTAAATTATATGCAATAAAAATATGTAATAACACAATAACAAAAGGGAAAAAAGAGAAAACAATAAAGATCAGATCATTTAATACAGTAATAAGAGAAGGATAGAAGAAGAAACTGGAATACAAATTCATTTGATCCATTATTCTGACTTTAGGTTATCTTTTAATAAAAAAATCATAAAAATGACAGCAAAAACAAAAAGTTTTTTTTTTTTAAGAATTACATCCGGGGTTGCTACTCAACTTAATTGTCTTAATTAATTTACATAATTTGAAAACTATCTTGAATCAAAAATCGAAATATTATAAAATATGAGATCGCCCAGTAGAGCGAACAGAGAGAGAGAGAGAGAGAGGGAGAGAGAAACACTTAACAAAATAACAACAAATAAATAAACAAAAAAAAACCAATATAATAAAAAGACGCGTGCGGAACATTTTTTTTTTTTATTCATTTTTTTGTTGTGCTTTTTTTTTCTTTTTTTCTTTTTTTTCAAACGAAATACGAATAATATTTTGTTGCCTCGCCTCATTTGTTATACCGTTCACTCTCTTTTGTTTCTTATTTATTAATTTGTTGTTGTATGTTATTCTTTTGATTGTCGGCATCCAAATTTTATTCTTGTTCCTTTATTTATTTTTTTTTTGTTTTTAATTTGTTTCTTCTTATTTTTACTGACTGAATACTTTATTAAAGAAATCACAAATTCTTCAATTCTTCTTTATTTATTTTTTTTTGCTTGTTACAGTTTTTTTTTATTTCATTTTATTTCTTCATAATATATGAATTGCATTTTAGTGTGATTTTTAATAATAAAATGATTCTTACTACTCGCTACACAGAATCTCTTCATTTATATGTATATTTTATATTTTCATGAATTACGTAATCAACTAAGTACAAAAATTATTCTTCAATTTTGTGTCTATTCATATTTTTTGTTTCTTTGGTAAATTCTGTTCTCTAATACAAGTGGAAGAATGATGCGAGTATTCATTAAAGTTAAGTTGAGTTTGGGGAGCTTTTTTTTTTATAATTACAGTGAATTTTAAGTTGTTATAAGTATATGACAAAATTTTTGTGAAACTTTCATCATTTAAAGATTATTCTAAAAAAAAATAAGAAGACAGATGATGTAATTGTTTCTTACGTTTTCTCTTATAAATTTTTTTTTCTTTTACAAAACAGGAATTCAACCCCTACCTAAAAATTTTTTTCTTTCAGTTTTCTCCTAGTCCTAGTCTCCTAGTTACATACTTAAATGTGCTTGCATCAAACTAATATAACTGTCTCGCCCTTATAAAACATAATCTTATAAGTCAACTAATGATGTTTTCAAGTGTGAACACCAAAAAAAATATAATGCAGTCGGAAAGTGGAAAAAATCATGTAAAATAAAATGACGTTATATTTAAATTCTAAATAAATTCAGTATATACTTTTGCAAACAAAAACTTTTCGTTAGTAAAAAAAAAAAAAATCGGTCGTATCTGACTGACTTTTGAATCTGAATTAAAAATTATGATCCACAAAAGGAACATATTTTACAGTATTCAAATTTTAAGAATTAGTTTCTTATATAATTTTGACGATACAATTTTATTCTTTTACCATAAACAAATCACCATTAAAAATTGGTATCAAACAACTTAAATTCAATTCATGACATTTACGAATTGTCAAAGAATATGAATGGAAAACACAATAAGTAAAAATTCATTTTATGAATACACAGGCATTTGTGACATTAGAAGAAATGGAATGAAATAGTGGTACAAAATAGACACATTAAATTGAATATTAAAACCAGCTGCATCTTTTATTTATTTTTAAAAAGGAGGGTAGATCCCTTTCTTTCCTTTTTTTCTATTCAATTTCTCTTTACCATTTCTAAAGATATAAAAAATATATATTTGATAAAAATATAAATCAATTGATGCGATCAGAGGATTATAACAAAAGCGGGAATGACATATCAAAATGAAAACATTTAAAGGTAACTATGAATAAAAAAAAAAAAATTTAAACGAACAAAAATACAACAAAAAATAAAAAAAAGATGGAAGTAAAACGTTGAAAAAAGATTAGCACAAAAAAACTTGGAAACAAAATAATGAAAGACGAAGGAATAAAAGTATAAATGTTGACAATCGAATTAAAAACTAAAATGATTTTTTTTTCATTCTTTTCTATTTATTCGTCTTCTTCAAAAAGAAAAAAATTATAATAAAACTGAAAATGAAATTAAATCAAAAAGTGGATGACAATCATAACATCTCTGAAATCTTACATCGTCTCTCTTTACTAGTTTTTTCTTTATAACCAAAATACCATCAGCAGCAGAAAGCAGCAGCATCATCAGCAAATATTATTATATTTGTTTTGCCATGGTCGATGTTTCATAGACATACGTCCTATGTCATTTTATACATTTATATAATTCTATATGCATGCATATGTGTGTGTGGGTGTGTGTGTGTATTGCATGTGTGTAACTCTGTCTGTTCTGTTTATATTAACCACAAAACGAATGAATGATATTCAAAGAAAAAAAATAATAAAAATAAAATGGAATGAAGGAGAGGGAAAGAGAAATCCTGCTGCTGCACTGCCAACACACAAAACGTTAGAAGTTTATCATATAAGATGACGAAGTAGAACGATAGATGAACGCAAAAAATTCTAGAATAAATTTATAAGAACAAAAAAAAAATAAGAGAAGAATTTTAATCAGATATTTTATTTAGAGAATAAAACTTTCCTCCACAATTCACATTCTGTATTTTTCTCTATAGTCAGAATTTAGATTCTTCCTTTTTAAGCTAAGAAAGATCTTCTAAAACAAACTGCATTTAAATTATTTGAGAAGGGGTTTGGAAGGGGAAGCTTCATACATCGAAAATCTTATGTTTCCTGATTATTTCTTATCCACAATTTTATCTCTTTGCTGCTGTTTCTGATTTTCGTACAAAAAGAGAAAAAGAAATAAAAAAAAAACTAAAACGAACTCACGTTCACGTTACGAATAGAATATTAAATTATTTTTTTCTTCTTCTTCATTTTCTGCATAAGAGATAAAACCGAAAAGCAAAGAAAAAAAAAACAACTCCTTTAGTTTGGATGGCAAAAAAAAAAAACAAGAAGAAGGGAGAAAGAAAACATAGAACAAACAGAAAGAAAGAGCGAAAGATAGAGAGTGAAAAAGAAAAAGAAAAGAGATAAATAGCTTAGAGGCAATAAATAAAATCAAATATTTGCCCATCCAAAACCAAACGAAATATCCATTTCGAATGAGCAAATAAGTTTTTTTTTTCGTTGTTGTTGTTGTTTTTTTTTTATGCAAATAACTTTTATTTGATTTATTATTTTTTATGATTCGATCACAAATAATCAAATAATAATAAAAAAAAAAAAAAGTAGAAGTAAAAACGAAGAATCAATTGAGATATTAAGTACCTACTTACGTACCTACTTACTTACTTACTTAGGTAAGGTACCACACTATAATTTACAACAAAAAGAAAGAAAAAAAAAAAGCCCACCCTTATTTATTTAAGCAAATAAAATAAAAAGTAAAAAAAAATGCTGATTATATTCTTTTGTTAAGGAGAACTTTGGGAAAAATTTACAATACTAAAACGTTGATTCTCAGTCAGATAAAGAATTTTTGTAGGTTTTAACAGTAAATATTATCTACTTATTTTGTTAACGAAGTAGAAATAAATATTATTTACATTAAATTGAAATGTCAATAATGGAATGACAATAAAATTTAACATTAAAAATATTTGATTTCATAATTTAAGTAAAATCTGTGAAGAAAATCATTTGAAAGAACTTTTCATAATACGATTTCACAATGTTGGTTTCTTGAGAATAAAAAAAAACGTAACAAACAAAACTTTGAACCCTTAAATAATTTAATTTTTGAAGAAATAAAGAAGAATTAAAAGAGAATTTTTAAAACAACAAAAAACTGGATTAAAAAAGAAAGGGATTTCTGACAAAACAAAACTTTATTAAAATATTTCCTTCTTTTTTCTATTTTCATTTTTAGCAAAAAAATAAATATTTTTCTTTAGAAAAATAATCAACGTGGGATATTTTTTTTCACTTTTCGCAAAAAAAAAAAAAAAAACTTCAAAATTTATTTAGAAAAAAAAAATGTCAATTTTTTTAAAAATAAATAAAAGAAAAAAAAAAACAAGAATAAAATAAACAAAATATATTTTCTCTTTTCATTTCAAATATTTTGTTTTAGGAAAGAAAAAAAAAATTAATGTTATCTCACGACGAGAAAGAAAACGAAACGATTGATGTCACCATTTAAGAATGAATATTTTTTTTATTAACGTTTTTTTTTTTCTTTTAAGAGAAAAAAAAATGGAATATATACGCGTCGTACGAGAGCTATCAAATAATAACTCATAAGTAAGTTAGTTATTATTCAATAATTCATTGCAACAAGTAGATTACGAAGGAGTTATGCGTAACGTATTTTATTCTTTTGTAAATTAATATTATTTATGTCATTTTACATGTCAGTTTACATGACAAAATCTTTCAATTCTCTTAATTTCAAACTAGAAATTCTTCTCTAAAAATAGTTGGACGCCATTCTGTAACTATAAATCGCTTCTAACTGGCAAATCAGACAGATATGAGAAAATGGCCGAAAAAACCATTCAAGATTATTATCAAAAAAAAAAAATAATTATACAATAAAAGTAAAAAATAAAGACATTTGTTCCACTTTTCTAATCAAGACAAAAAAAAAACTCACAATCCACTGTAAAAATAAAAAATCTTTAGTGAATATGCCAAAATCCATGCAGATTTCAGTAATTAGAAATACGTAAACTAAATGAAATTAAAAGAAATTTCATCAAGTTCTAGTTATAAGTGTAGCTAGGAGCGACTTAACAATTATCCGTTCATTTTATTCTTTTTTTACAACTCTTTGAATAAAACTAAAATTAATTTTATTAACAAAATAAGTGCACTTGACTGATCGATTAAGAGGCAAAGTCTCAGCAATTTCAATTTATACATTTTTATTTTCTTTAAAACAGAATCAGAATAGAAAATAAATTTAAGTAAAATGAACAAGAAAAAGAAAAACAAGAAAATAAGATACGACACACTGCACTCAAAAAAAGTTTAAGTACAAAAACAAAAAACAAAATTCGTAACACAACGTCAACTAATTCAATAGAAAGAGAAAAAAAAAATTCTCTTTCTATTTTCTGTTTTTTGCAAATCGTTATTTCTCGTTATTGGTGTTCGTGATTTTCGTAGCGATTTTTGACGATGCTTATTCTCTCACTCTTTCTTTCTCTATTATCGCATCACACAACCATCAAAAATTTCAATTTTTTTTTATTGACGAAAAAAGAGCAAACATACAGACAGCCCATGCACACACACACATACACAACCAATGTCTACAAGTAAATACAACAAATGCAGTTTAAGTACTCTAAGAATTCTATTAAAAATTATTTTATTTTTAGTCAAATTATAAATGATTTGCAGTTGAATACAAGCTAAGTACTTTGCACTTATTAATTACCAGAAAAAATTTAAAAAGTCTGCTATGGAATTTTTTTGTCTCCTACTGAAATTGGTTGTCGTATTGCATTGCATCCCTAACTTTTATTCTTTGTTTAGATAAATTAAGAGCATTGAGGGAGGATGCAATATGAGAACGAATAAAGAAATACAAAAAAAAATTTGGTAGATCATACTTCTAAATGTGTTTTACAATAAGTACCAGGGTTGGCAAAAACCCGGGTTTTTTTAGAAAAACCCAACCCGCGGTTTTAATTGGGTTTTACTGGGTTTTTCAGCGGGTTTTTCTGGGTTTTTATAGAAAATTTAGATATAATGTCTCTTCATTACATTATATCTAAAACAATTAAGCAAAAAATAAACGAGCGAACACGCTAGATGCATAATTTTTTTAACTTGCTTTATTAATTCTCTTTTATTATATATTCGTTAAAATAAACTGAAAAAAATATATATCTCCCAACTTTTCGCGCAGACATACAGTTATTAACCGTTTTTTAGACTCGCATACTTTCTCTTTCTTTGACACTAAAGCGATATATAACAAAAGTGCGGCAAGATATTCTATCTCTTAACACATTTTTTGTTAGTGCATTTTTAGTGCTGAAATTTGGCTGTCTGAAAAACACTCAGATTTTCTACCTTACTGCTTGGCTTTTAAAATTCAAGATCCTGAATATTTTCCAGTGTCTATGTTTAAAAGCGATGTCACTGTCTGAGTCTCAAGATTGGTGACCAATAAATTATTTTAAGTTTGCACTATGAATTCTATTTATTTAATAATTTTTATTTTGTTGTGTTTTATTTTTTTAGTTATTTTACAATACTTAATTATATTTTTCTGACATTTTTCGTTATATTTGCACTTGGATTTTTACTAATAAACAATGAAATAATGTTAAAAATTGGCGTTTATTCTGAATAAATTAAATTAAAACAGGAAAAATTAGGAAAAGCCCATATGGGTTTTTCAAGGTGGGTTTTCTCCAAAAAAACCCATTGGGTTTTACTGGGTTACCCAGTGGGTTGCCAACCCTGATAAGTACCGACTTGATTTAGTACATGGTAGTAATAATAATCTCTTAAAACAATTTCAATGAAAGAAAAATATTAAATTATAAGAATAATTATTAAAACTACAATAAATTGCTCCACTGGTTATATAATTGATTATAAATTTAAAATTCGAATATGTGAACGAGCGTAATAGATTTTATTTTTTATATTTGAGTTTGATTAGAATTTTAATTGACTTTAACGTTACACATTTAAACTGGTACAGTAAGTATATAAATCGAAAAAAATTCAAAGTCAACCGTATTAAAAATTTGTTATGCAATTTTATAAATTATATAAAATTTTATTATTTGCTTATTATTAATTGGCTATAAAAATTAAATTAAATTAAATTATTTATGTTTCTGTCTGATAATACATTCACACGACACGATCAACAGTTTGATTAAACGTTCCTATTTACTTCACATATTAAGTATAAAATAAAACTTGTATAATTGGACCTTAAATTATTGTTTTATTGGAACAATTGCTAAAATTAGAAAGGTTCGCACTCTTCAAAAGTATTTGATATTTTTACAGTTTCGATATGCTGTCGGTTGGCAACATAATCACAAATACTTGTATTTGACCATATGATGGTCGTGTTGACGTAAAAATTTCTATAGATCGTTAAATTAAATATCAATTTATTCGAATCAAGAATCAGTTTAATCAAAATATTTCAAAGAATTCAAAAGAATTCTTCATCTTCTCTTTTTTTCTTTTGTTTTTAACGTTTTCATTTTTCCATCATTTCCATTCAGTTTCTAAATTGATTTTATATGCGTGAAAAATTTTGCAATTATTTTTTTTTTGTCGAGCATAAAAAGAAGACAGAAAAATAAAAATTCATGAAGATGACAGAAATTGGTCAGTCACCGAGCACAACCATAAATGAAATTAAATAAAAATACATTTTTCTTCAATGTAAGAATTATTTATAACTGATAAAAATTCATCTCGGTTTTTACATTAAAATAATCTTTAATTCAGTCAAAAAAAAAATTTATAAATACAATTCTAAGAAAATAATGAATTTTCTTTAGAAAATAAAATTATCAAACATAAAAGTTTTTTTGAATCGAATTTTTAATTTCAGACAAAAAAACACAAAAACAGAAGAAAAAGATGGAACATATGCAAGAAAATAATAAGAAAAATAACAACAGGCAAGATACACATAATCATAGTTTACAAAACAAAACATAAAATATAAAATACGCCCATAGGATCAACACACATGCACACACCAACATAAGAAGAAGAAAAAAAAAACGTCTTCTCCAAAAAAAAAAACCAGTATTTTTGTACCTAAATAATTTGTAGTACTTTAACACAAAAACAAATATGGATGTGTGTGTGTGTATGTGTCTGTATTAAGAAAATCTTTCTTTCTCTCTACAAAAATATTGGGGAAAAAAAAAAAACAGAA
The DNA here is from genome assembly GCA_963082725.1 of Pedicia rivosa. Taxonomy (NCBI): domain Eukaryota; kingdom Metazoa; phylum Arthropoda; class Insecta; order Diptera; family Pediciidae; genus Pedicia; species Pedicia rivosa. The sequence continues at coordinate 4,466,135 of OY720154.1, forward strand.
AAATGAACACAACAAAAAAAATGTATTCTAGCTGAAGCGGTCCACAACAAAAAAAAATTGCATCTGTCCAAGATGAAAGAGATAAATAGATAAGTTATGACAGAGAAACAAAATCAATTTTAGTACTTTTGTGTAAATTTCTTAGTTAAAAGAAAAAAATATATATAGATTTAGTTGTGTATGTTTGTTTGTGTTTGTAAAAAAATTATTTGTGTATTGCCGGATTGCCGGTCGTATAACATAACAAATAAAAACTACAAAAAAAAAAAACATAAAAAATTAATAATTCTAAAAATTTCGCTGCTGGACATATAAATTTGTGTATTTTCTCTGTATTGTGTGTTTGTACGTGTTGTGATGTGTAGGTTCATTATTTTTGTTATGAGTCTTTTTTTTTTTTTGTTCAAAGTAAAAATTAATTTTTTTTTTATATAAATCTGGCAACATTGCGATTCTCATAAGATGATTTTCTATAACAAAAAAAAAATTATACTTATAAAACCACTAAAAAAGAATATATAAGACGTTACGTAATAATAAAACCGATTCAATCATCGTTTAAAATTTCTTTTTTTAAAACATTTTTTTTTTTCATTTATTATTTTAATTTCTTTAAAAATAAAGTAATACTTTTTTTTTATTGTTAGTGGTAATATTGTGATGATGATGATGATACGTTTAGTATTGAGATACATAAGTACACATTTTTCTGAATTTATAATTTAACTTTGAATTTTTTAGTGTAAATTTTTTCTTGATGATTTTCTAACGTCTAACCGATGTGCAATTTCTCTGCTGTAAGTTTTTTATTTTATTTTGTGTATTTTTTTTTTTTTGGTTTTAATGAAATTATTTAATCTAGATTTAGAAAGAGACAATCTTGTTCGTAACAAGATAAAATAAAAAAAAAAACATCAAACACAATTTTTCTACAAATTACAAGGAAAAATAAACAAAAGGAAACAAATTAGAAGGTAAAGTACCTAACATATGTACATCAGAGTTCTACAAACAACATGATGAACAGTATTATTTGATTACAACAAATCAGAAAGTATCATACCAATAACCAAATAATACAAAAACCTAATTATACTCAAAACTTACACAAATTTTCCACAACCCTACATATACAAATATAATTTATTGAAAAAGCAAAACAACTGATAGATACACGACTACGTATTGTGAGTTCTTTTCATTTTTCTACAAAAGTTAACTTTAGAACTTTAGTAAAATATAATTTTTCAGACAAATTTGTTTAAAAAAAAATTAAGAAAAAACAAATCGATTCAAAATGAAATGTTCTTCTCTTCCTTTTCTTTATGAGTCAAAAAAAAACATTAAAAAACAACTAAAATTTTAATTAAAAAATAATCAAGTTTTGACATTTAATTTTTTTTTTTACTAACAGACAACAACAACAAAGAAAATATTTTAATGACACAACAAAAAAATTAGAAAAAATATTGAAAATATAATTAAAAATGAATAAAAAATTTATTCAATTCTGATTGTTTCTTTTTTCCTTTTTTTTTTTTGCATCTGTCTCCCTTATTCTATTACATGAAACAAAACACACAATTTATGTCATAAAAATGAAATATAAAAAAAACACACACACACACAAAATACAAGAACCGCAAGTTACGTGAATACAAAACGATATACGACACAACACAACGGTCATCATCATGTCGACAAGCAGCATAACATAAATAAAGACAAGGACAAGAATAAAAAAAAAACATCAACAGTAAGAACAAAAACAGCAACAACAACGAAAGAAATCAAAGAAGAATAAAAACAACAATAATTGAAGTTCCATTCTAAATTGAAAAAAAAAAAATATGAACGAAACGGGGCAAGTTGTATTACTCGGTGTGTGTTTATTTGTGTGTGTGTGTGTGTGTGTGTGTGTGTGTGTATATGATTGTTAAATTTTAAATGTTATGCAGAAAACATACATAAAAAAACAGCTGATAAAACGAATAAAATAAAATAAAATGAAAAACAATTAGAAAATAAAAGAGAATGGTCGAGAGAATATTCAGAAATTACACCTTAAATAATTCCAATTGAATAACAAAAATGTTAAAGAAAATGTAAAAGAAACAAAAAAAAAATAAATTAAAACATAAAAAGAAGAAATACAAGAAATTACAATTGCTGAAAACAGATTTAATTCAAATTCAATGAAAGAGGAAAGAGATTTTTTTTTGCAAACAGAGTCTTAATTTTGGTCCCATAAGACGAACATTAATGACAATGTTCTCTTGTAGATATTGTGAAAATAGAGAATCCAACGCTTATAAAGGATCAGAAAAACGCCAATTAAGAGGGTATCAATGGTAGCATCAAAATCAAAGGATGTTTGATTTGTTTGAAATGCGTGGAATAAAAAAAAAATATAATTTATTACATTTTTTTAATTCCAAAATTCAAGACGACACCGGAAGTCATCTTAAAGTTTAACCAAAGCGACAAAAAAAAAAAAAAAAAGAACCAACAAAAACGAAAACGATACACAACAAATTGTTTCTTATAAAAATTACTATAAAAAAAAACGAAGAAGAAGAAACGCAATACTTGAATACTTTTATGAGAATTGATTATACGGAATAAAAAAAAAATGAGATAAAAGAGTGAGAGAAAAATAGTAGTAAGCAATTAAGATGAAAATCTTGAAGAACAACAAAAGTTGAACTAGACATAAAATTCTTAAATAATGCAAAAAAAAAAAGAGATGAGAACAAAATGGCGCCACTGGAAATAAACCAAAAAAAACTCCTAAATTTTTTGCTCTTCCACATTTTCTTTTCTTCAAATTTTTAAATTTTTACAAAATAAAAAACAGAAAACAATTTTTTTTTTGCGTGAAAAATAAAACACTGAAAATACAAAAAAAAAGAAGAAACGCATAATAAAGTTTCATCATCAGTCGCAACGTTCATAAAACAAAAAAAAAAAGCTTCTGATTTTATAATCACAAAAAAAAAAATATTCATAAAACAAAAAAAAAAGCTTCTGATTAGAAAAAAATGAATAAGTAATAAGAAGAAGAATAACTCAATTAGTATGAGCTTTATTTAATTGATATTCACAAAAATGAATATGAAAAAAAAAAATGTCATCAAATTGGAATATTTACTGTACGTATTTTATTTATTTTGTTTTATATGAAATTTTAAGGTTGAACTCCAAACAAACACACAGAACAAGAAAGAGAGAGATAGAGAGAGAAAAGAAAAAAGAGAGAAATAGCAAAAAAATAGATAAACAGAAGGTAGACAGACACGTCAAAATTCAAAAGTGTCCAAAAACATATATTTTTGTTTTCTTCTTCTTCTTCTGCGGTTTTAATATGTTTTTAATAAGACAAGAAAAAAAAAAACAAAAATAATAATAGTCGATTAACATCAATTCGAAGAGACAAAAATTAACAAGAACAACAACAATAATAATCAAGAAATTATTATTATTATTATTATTATGATTACAGCAACAACACAACACCATTTTAAAGTTGCGTTAAGAAAAAAATTTATTTTTCAAGCCAAAAGAAAAAATACGAAAACAACAACATTTTCTAACAAACAAACTATAAAACATTTTATTCAATTTTGAAAGAAAAAGAAAAAAACTAAAAAAAATCGATTAATCGAATATCCAGATGCAAATAAAATAATGACAGAAAAAAAAAAACATTGAATTGATGAAGAAAATATTTTCTTTTTGGGTATTGTTGTTGTTATTATTGTACCGATTATTTTGTTTTTTTTTTTTTTACTGAAAAAAATTAAAAAACGAAAGAAAAAAAAAAGTCGGCAACTGGGACTTGAGTTCTAAAAGTTCATTGTCACATGTTTTAAATGACCTTGATAGCCGGCAAAATGGCAACGTAGCGCGCATATCAACATACACACACACACACACACATACACTATAAAACACAAAAATTCACTCTCTCTCTCTCTAAAATCAACACAAAAATTTAATGTACTATACTTAATATTTATTGTCTCTCTCTGTCTTCCTCTCTTCGTAAACACTTTTTATTAAAATAAAATTTAATCGAAGGAAAATCACTTTTCCTTTAATAAAACATTAATATAAAATTTGTTTAAAATGTAAACACACACACACGCACACACCCCCCAATTGAGACAGAGCGACAGAGCAAGGAAAAACAAAAATGGTGAAAGTTGAGACACGAAAAAAACTTTTAATAACAAAATTATTATAATTTTTTTTTTGTAAGAAAAAAAATCGTCGTTATTTTAATTATAATATTTAATTATTTATTTATTATTTTCATCAAAATTACCCACCAGGTCTGAGAAAAAGTAATCCCAAATTTTGAAGCACTTATTTTAACAATTTCTGGAAAAAAAAACTATTGGACGTTGTTGTTTTTTTTTTTTTTTCTCTTTAACTTTTTCTTCTTCTTCTTCTCTTCTCTTTTTAATTATTTAAAATTTTAATTTATTTATTCTTTTTTTTTTTTAATTTATTTTATTTTTAATTAAATAACTAGAATAAAAACAACACACACACACACACACGCACAATCATTAGCTCATAGATAATAATATTTCTATGAGAGATATTTAAAGAGAGAGAGATATATATATATATATATATATATATATATATATATATAGTGAGATAGGTACAGAGAGCGAAATATACGAAGAGAATTAATATTTTTATTTTTCTTCTCTTTTTTTTTCTTCACAAAAAAAAAAAACAAAAAACACTCGAAAACACTTTTTTTTTCTATTTTAAATAATTTTATTTCATATTTTTTTTTTTCTATTTATTCATAAAAAGAAAAATACCACACACACACAGATACACTTTTTCATATTTTTTTTTTGTAATTGGTATTGGTAGGTGGTAAATAGAATAATAAATTTTATAAATATCACTTTTTTTTTTCTTTTAATAAATTTTTATTTATTTTCTGTAAAAAATCGAAAAAAAAAAAAAACAATGAAAAAAAAATTATACCACAATTTAACAATATTTAATAATTAAACACAATTTTTTTTATTTTTAGTTTTAGATTTTGGTTTTACAACAAGGGCACATACACACACCCATCCATACTCACACAATCTCATCAAACACACACGTACACACACACAAAAATCCAAATCAAACGATAAAACACTTTTAAATTTTATTGAAAACAACAGAAAAAAAATGAATTGTTTTTCTTCTTTTTGTGTTTTTTTTTTTTCTTTTTTTTATTATTTTTTTATCTTTCACAAAAGAGACAAGAAATTTTATAGTTGAAAATTTTAGAAGTACTAAAAAAAAAAAAAAATTAATGCACATACACAAATACACATTCACGCACTACATCATGGCAAAACATACGTACGTACACTTGCACACATAAAACATAATCATAATCATCATCATCATCATCGTAAACATAATAATTACAACGTTCGGCAAATAAAAAAAAAATGTATAGAGAAAATAATATAACTGTAATTTTATATAATAGTTTTTTCGTCTTTTTTTTCTATGTAATAATTACGCTATCAAACATACACACACACACACACATGTTATGAAAAATAACTATACACACACATTCATAGCATAATGAGAATATAAATACACGATGACGACACGAACTACATACGCACACATACACAAACACACAATCACATTAACATTTGCCTACATGTGTGAAAGAATTAATGTACATTTTATTATTGTATTCCTCCAAAAATTTGAAATTTTGTAATTTTATTTCTTCTAATTTTTTCAATTTGGGTACATATTTTTTAAGTTTTCAACAAATTCCTTTAATCCGTTCAGAAAAAATTGAAAAACTAACAGCAAAAATTTTTTAAAAAACTTAAAAAATCCAAAGTTGGGTTAAAATCACAAAAAATTATATTTTCTTTTATTAAGAAAAAAAAAACTGAATATAGAATAATTTTCTCTGTTACAAGAATTTCCATTTAATCCACACACACACATACACAAATTATTAATTATTTATCATCCATTACAAAAATGATTTTGGTTGGAAGAGGATTGTGGGGGTAAAATTGAATCCAAAAATAATTATTGTAAAATTCCTCTTTTTTTATTATATTTTATTTAAATTTTTTTTTTGCTTTAGAAAAAAATAAAATAAAATACTAAAAAAAAAAATTCACTCATTTAAAATTTTAAATCAACGAGAATTTAAATGAAAAATATTTCCCAATAAAAAATATTAATTTCGATTTAAAAATATTTTTAATTTTTATTTCGTTGTTTTTTTTTTAATTTTTTTTATTAAATATAAAAAAAAAATTTACTATTTTTTTTTATTATTATTTTTTTATTCTTTTTTAGTTACACGTCACGTACAAATATAGCGCGTTTACATTTTTTTTTTGTTTCTTCTTCTTTTTATTTTTCTTTTACTTCTTTTTTTAAAAACGACCAAACGATATGAAATGCGAACTCATACTGAAGTTAGAAACAAGTTGCAATAGTCAACAAAAAATTGTTAAAAAGAGACAAACTTATTCGAATTTATTATTTGTATGAATGAAACAAAGTAACCGGTTCATGAAAATTTAATACAAATTTTTTTTTTCTTCATGTGTTTTGTAGTGGGGGATTGTTGATGATGACGACACATGGTATTTTATATTATAAACTTGAATATTTTGACTGACTTTGTGTTTGTATAGATTCCGTATATATGTGTGCGTGACACAATCATTTGTGTATATGCGAAGAATTGAAAAAACACATATACAAGTATTGTTGGTGTGCGTCTTTTAAACACATACATATAATACAGGGTGATTCTTTCTATTGCGCAAATCTTTTTCATATAAAAAAAAAAGTAGTAGAAAAAAATGTATATCCATACATAATATGTAGATAAATGAATATAAAGTTTTCACATTAATAACATTCTATCCAAATGTATTATATTACTTGAAGCTTATTAGGTAAACTTTTAATAAAAAGAAACAAAAAAAAAAAAGAGTCATAATAATATCATATTAAAAAACTTACAGCAACAAGAAAATAAAATTTCCCACTACTGTCCTTGGGTATTTAGATTAAAATCCATTTCTCACCTAAAAAAAAGAAAAAAGATAATTAGAAAGAGAAAATTTTCATATTTTATTAAATTTTGACTGATAATTGAATGAAATAGATAAAAAAAAACGTAATGTATATTTATTGTTTTCTTTTCATCCAGAATCTATAAATATGTTTTATTAATAAAAAATATACAATTTATCACCCTGTTTAATTTTAGCATTAGAAAAAAAAAACTATAATATAGAAATATTCATACATAATTATTGTGTCGTCATATCAAAAAAAAAAAAAAATAACAACAAAAACTATTTTCTAAGCTCAAGTAGTATAGGTGCAAAAGAGATGAATCTATCAAAATTTTCATACAATATAATGCAATGAGAATGTTAAAATAGGAGAGACAAAGAAAAAGAAAAAAAAAGAGAAATAAAAACGGTGAAGAAAAAAGGTAGAAGAAGAAACACATCAACTAATACACACAAAAAACAAGAACAACAAAAATAACAACACCAACAAAAAAAAAAAAAATATTCATCAATTTTTATATTGAAAAATTTTATAAAGAAAAATGTATAAATAATATAAAAATAATAATAATAAAAATATATTATAAGACGACGATATGTTATTGAAATGAGAAAGCGATATTAATTAAAAGTGACGGCAAAAAAAAAATGTGTTTTTTTTTGTGTGTGTGTGTGTGGAAGAAATTGTAGAAAAATAACACTGTTGTCAATTTGTTTATACCGAAAAATTTATATTATTGTACAACAAATACATACAAATAATTTTAATAAAAGAAAAAAAAAACACAATAAACAAATGAAAAATAACTAAAATTCAACAAGAACAACACAATTATTTATTTCAATTTGTCTATATATTTTTTTTTTTAATCGATGGCGGAGCTTTTTTTTTAGACTTTATGGAATTTCTGGAACTACAAAATGTGACAATTTCATATTTAATTTTTCACACAAATGACAGTGTTTGGTCATTGCAATGTAATTTTTCCGTTAGATGTCTGATTTAGGAGATTAAATTAAACATAATTAAAATTCCGTATTTTGCATCAAAATAGAAAATCATAATAAATAAATTCAGTATTTAGGAACATAGTCTGGATATTTTTAAGAGTGCTGCCTCGACCATAAATAAAATCAATATTGATTTTTTTTTTCTTTCCTCTCTCTCTCTCTCTCTCTCTCTCTTGGTTTCTCTCACTAAATTTGTATTAAAAATTTATTTTTTCTCGTTATTCAATTTTATCTACTTTTTTTTTCCTCGCTCTTTATTTTTTGTTGTAATTTTTTTTTTTTCTATTTCTACAACAAAACAAAAAATGTATAAATAAGTGAAAATAATTACCATAAAGGTTATCTGACAAAAATAAAATAAATAAAAAAAAAAACAAATAACGATTAAATTATGACAGAATTTTAATTTTAATCTAAAAAAAAAATGGTTATTACTAAAAATGCATAATAATTTTATATAAAGTATTGGAGATTTTTTTTTTTTTTTTCTTAAACAGATAATTGTATGTGAAAGAGGTGTTAGGTGTTAGGGCTGTGAAAGAAAATAAAACACAATAAAAATAGTACAGTTTATTGGTGTTCAGCTTTTTTTTTTTTGCAAGTAAAAATAATTGTCTACAAAAAAAAAAAAAAAAAAAGAAATAATAAAAAAATATATTTATGCAAAAAATTTTTTTAATTAAAAAATTTTTCTCTGGAAAATATTTTTTGATTTGGTGTTTTTCTTCTTTTGATTTTTTTATTTTTATTTTATTTTATAAAAACAAACTAACAACAACAAATACAATGTGTACAATAATGTACAAAAAGAGTAAGAAAATGTAGGACTAGAGAGAAAGAGAGAGAGAGAGAGAGAAAAAAAAAATATAATAATAATAATTGTACAGTTAAATTATTTAATGTTGCATATAGAGAATTTATAATTATAATTTGATGTGTGCGCATGCGCATTTCTCGTATCTTTCAACATTTTGTGACAAATTGTTTTTGTTGTTGTTGTTGTTGTTGTTTTTGTTAATAAATTAAAAGAAAAAAGTATTATGCATTATTTTCTTTTTTTTGGTTGGTTTCGTAAAATTTATTGTGTACTGTTGTACGGTTTTTTTTTTTTTTTTTGCATTAATAAAGTTCCTTTTTTTTTGTTTGTAGTGTGTGTGTATGTAAAATCTCACTCTCTCTCTCTCTCTCTCTCATTTCTAAACAACAAACAAAAAAAAAGTTAATATAATTTTATTTTTGAGATGACACCAAAAGGCATAAAATAATAACAGAATGTAATAAGATGTTGACAGGATCCCGCATACATTTTTTGTTTTTTTTGGAATAATACAAGAAAAAGAAAGGAATAAAAAAAAAAATAGGTAAGAAAAATCTGAATAATCAGTTAATTATATTAATCATATGTTTGTATGAAGTGGCGGCATAGCATCAAAAAAAAACCATACATTATAGTTGTTGTTTTTTTATGCTAAAAGAAGGAGGTTTGTCTGTCATAATAATAAAAAAAAAAAAAAAAAAAGGATAGAAGGGAATAAAAAATCAAAAGATTAAAGAAATATTTTGACGGTATAATAAAAATTAAATAAAGACAATAATACATACTCCTTTTCTTTATCATAATTATTATCAATATCACTAAAAACTAAAACTAAAATAAAATACAAAAGAATTTATTGATGAGCAGAGAAAACTATTCAAAATATTGTATCCAAAATATTTGTGTTTAGCAAAACAAAAAAGAACAACAATAAAATTACTTCTGGCCAAAATGTACAAAAAAAAAAACAGAGAAGAAAAGAAAAGAATAAGAAGTCATAAAAAAAAAAAAGTGACTTAAAAAATTCAGAAAAATGAAAGAGAATGAAAATAAATAATAATATAAAATTATCACTAATGTGATTCGTCGTATCGGTTTTTTCGTTTTTTTACAATAAAATTAAAATATTTTTTTTTTGTTGGTTTGGTTTGGTACCTTTAGAGAGAGAGGGAGGAGAAGAATAGAAGAAAAAGAAAAGAAAAAAAATGTATTTATCTAGAAATTAAATTTTCTTCTTTGGTTAGTATAATCATTAGAAATAACGGTACTTTAGCGGGTTTTTTTTTTGTTGATGTCCAAGTCCAGTCTCTCTCTCTCTCTCTCTCTCTTTATATGAGATCTCAAGACTCGGTCAGTGCCGATGACGATGGCACACAAAAAAAAAATTACAACAAAAAAAAAAACAGAAAATAAATAAATAAAAAATAAGCAAGATAGAAGAAAAAAAAAAAGCCAGCTAAAGCCAACGTCTATAAATATATGGTTTGAATTTAACTTTTTATTGTTGTTTCTTTTTTAATTTTTTTTTTTCTCTCTTTTTGGGCAACGCAAAAATATTGAGAAATTTGTTGTTGTTGTTGTTGTTGATGGTTTCTGTTGTGTATGCTGTTTGGGCTATTAATTATAAAAGATATGAAAATTCATAAGGTTTCCTATTTTATTTTTTTTATTTTTTTATTTTTTACTGCTTTGGTATATGTGTGTGTGTTGTTGTTTTTTTTCTTCTTTTACAGTTTGATTTATATTTTTTACCCATTTCAGATATTAATTAAACTTAAACCAAAAAAAAAAAAAAAATCTCCACATCCGCTTCCCCTCCATAGTCCATACACATTTACAAAAACAAAAAAATAACAAGCAAACTAAAAAAAAACCATTCCAATTTCTTCTAATCTAATAAAACAGAACGGAATAAGAAAAATGTATCAATACAATTTTTCTTTTTCTTTTATTGCCCATTAGAATGCATTTTTGTCTCTCTCTCTCTCTCTCTCTTTCTCTTTTAACCCTGTCCAACCGACCAATTCTTTTCCGATCACTTTAAGTAAAATAATAAAATTCAAAAGTATTCTTTTCATTCCATTCAATTTATTTTCTACAAAAATAAAAATATTTTTTATTACAAAAAAAAAAAAAACAAGCAAACGACAAAATAATTGTAATATTTTATTTTTTGTTTTATCTGCAATTTTTCACCTGTTCAATTCAATCCCATTACTTTCTGTAAAAAAAAAAAAAAAAAACTAAACTAAACTCAACGATGGACAAATATTTTAGTCAATAAGAAATATTTTGTGCTCCCCCGTTTTTTTTTATTTAATAAAAATAAACGAATAATTCTCCTATTGAAGGAAGTTAATACAAAATAAAATAAATAAACGAAAAAAAAAAAAAAATATTACCAATTGCAAGAGAAATAAAATAAAATAAAAAATCCATTATAATGAATGACCAAACGAAAGATTTTCACCTTCTTATAAAAGATTACTAATAAGAACTAATTTTGTTTATACATTTTTCTTCTTCTTCTTCTTCTTCTTTAAATTAAAAATCATTTAATAAATATTTTTAATATAATTGATTGTTGTGTTTTTTTCTCCCCAACATTTGTTTTGGTTGATTTTTTTTTTCAAATAAAAAATACAAAAAAAAAAAAAAAAAACAGAAAATTTAATTTAATAAACAATAAAACGGAAAAAGTCAATTTTTTCTGTTTTCATTGGATCACGTCCATTTTCTTTTTATTCTTCTTCTTCTTCTTCTGTTTTTTTTTTCTTTCTTTGTATTAAAACTCAAATATAAATATTGAACTTTTCACTTAAAAATTAACATATGCCTTCAAGCATTTAATCTGATATTTTATAATATTTTTTTGGACCAAAAAAAAAAAAATCTTCTTCTTTTTCTTCATCGTCAGTTTTTCTTCTTTTTTTTTTTCTGTGTCATTTCTATTTGGCCACTGTCTGAAACTTTACTTTAAAAAAAGTGTATAAATATATTTTAAAGCTTAAAATAATAATAATAAATATAATAATGTTTCAATTAAACTTTTAGACTTGACTTGTTTTAAAATTCAAAATTTAAAAGCGTTCAAAAATGTCAAAAATTCAAAATGTCAAAAATCAGAAAATGCTTCTTTTTTTTTTATTCTTGATCATTTTATTTTGTTTATATTGATTTTTGTTTTGTTTTGTCTTTTTTTTTGGTTTAAAAGATTAAAAGAGAAAAAAATTCATATAGAAAAAGTTGCATTTATTGTTTTTGAGCATAATAATCACAGTTATCGGATTGATTGATTTTAGAAATTTATCAAAATATAAAACGACAACGAGAACAATGACAAATAATTATAAAGAAAGAAAGAAAGAAAATAAAAAGACAACAATAAGGTAACATAATAAAACCAATAAATAAATTCTTATATGAACATTTAAATCCTCTACTAAACGTTTAAAGTTTAAACGATAACGATTAACAAAAAGCTATCTGTGTGTGCGTGCGTGTGTGTGTGTGTGTGTACGTATTTTTTTTTTATCTTCTTTTAATAGTGTTTCAGTAAGATCATACTTTCTAAAAATATAAAAATTATTGATAATGACGACGACTTAAGTCGATATATTTGTTGTTGTTGTTGTTGTTACATGAATAATCAAAAAGAAATTTTAATGATAAAAAAACCACACATACACACACACATACACATTGGATTAATTTAAAATTTAAAATCTAAATTATTTAAGAAATGAAAATGTTTAGTAAAAAATTTACAATATATAATAATAAAATGAAAATAATAATCTAATCTAAAATATTGACCAATAGCACTAAGATATTGTCCAAGTCAAAAGATGACAAATTTCAATTAAATATAGTTAGTCTAGTGGTTGATTGAAACGATTTAAATTTTAAACTGTAAAAATTACATTAAAACAAATTTGTGTTAACATTTAATAACAACCAGAAGGAGTCACTACTTTTTTTTTTTAAAACTTTTATTGAAATTATTTGTGTGAATAATTTTCAATTTATTGAATTGACTTTATTTTTATAAATTAGGATGTTGTCAGTGTAATCGTAAAGCTCAAACATCAACTATGTTCATTTGGAATAAAAACCAATCACAATTGCAAAAGTTTAGTAAAAAGAAGAAAACAAATAAATGTAATTTTGAGAAAAAAAAAAAGACCTTCAACAAGACAAACAAATCTTGAATCTAAAGAACAGTATTTAATAAACAATAATCACAAGAAATCCAACACCACCATTAACAATTAAAGTCCAAAACAAAATTTATTATTACATATTTTGTTTTATTGAAAGTTTCAAAGATTTAAACAATAATAATGTTGACTTAATTTAGTCTAAATTCTAAAAAGATTCTACATCACTCGTCCTCCTCCTTTTTTATTTCTTCTTCTTCTTCTTCTATAAAATAACCCAAAAAAAAAATAGTATAAGATAAAAGAAAAACTTGAAAATTTATACCGCATTAAATTTAAAACACTTGTTGTATAACTAAATACTAAAAATACTAAAGAAACATACAAACATACATATACACACATACATACATATACACACATACATACATATATACATAAACACATACATACATACATATTTATTATAATAAATTTTTCCTATTTTATTTGGACTTTTGTATTTAAAATTAATTATAATCTTACATAAAATTAAGTAAGTATATAACTTTCACAAAATTATATATATTTTTATATTAATTATAATTATATAATATACACACACACACACATATATACCCATACACATACAAACAAAAAATCTTATAATATTTAATTTTCTTTGAATCTTTTTAAAAGAGTAAAAAGGAAAGACAAAAAGAACTGTTTTTTTTAAAAGTGAAATAAATACATATACAATACATACACATGCACACACAAACACAGGACATACAGACATCATAAACATAACAAATTAAAATACAACAAAATAAAAGGATAATAATAATAATAATAATATAAAACCCTTGTTATTTAATACGAAAAATTTTCTCTACCGCAAAATTGTTTTAAAACTTTTTTTTATTATAAAGATCAAATTATTATTATTATTTATTTTTAGTTTAAATAAACAAAATAAAGAAAGAAAAAAGAAAGATGGAGACGAAGATGAAGATGAGAGAAAAGAAAATAAATAAAAATGTTATAGAATTTTCCTTATGAAAAAAAAAAAAAAGAGAAAAAAGTGAAAATAGAAAAATATAGAAACTAAAAACAACAACAAAAACTACAAGAAATAATAAAGAAAAGAAAAGGGATGAAAACAAAAATTGATTGTAGTAAAAGTAGAAAATCAAAATATGTTTTATAAAGGAAAATGGAGAGAAAAAAAAAAGCAGTACCTCAATAAGAATCCTTTTTCAATGTAGGCATTGAAAATAACAGACTACAGAGAGAAGAATACAACAATTCTCATCATCATTTCTTCTTAAAACAAAAAAAAAAAAAACTAAACATCAACAAACAAACAAAGAAACAAATAAAAATATAAGAAAAACAATTTTCCTTTATTAGAAACAAGTCCGAACAAAAAAAAAAAGGTCCTGCAAACAAAAACAAAAATCAAAACTTTGAATGGAATCTACGTGACTGTGATTCAAAACTAAAGAAAGCTAAAAATGTTAAGATGTATTTTATTACTTTTTATTTGTTTATTGGTTTATAAAAGCTTACAAAAAAAGAAGAAGGAAGATCAAAAAATAATTACAATTGGAAAGAATATTTATTTATTTTTTTTACTATTTAACGTTTGTTATTTATTGTTGTTGTATTATTGGTGTAATTGAAAATTATTTTGTTTTTTCATTCTTGTAAAAAAAAAAGAAAAAGAAAAAAAATAGAAAAGAAAAAGAAGAAGAAGAAGTAGAAAAAATTGTACATCCATAATATAATTTCACATCTTTTCATTTTTTTTATTATTAAATTATTAAGATTGTCTTAAACATGAATTTGCATATTTTATTTATAAATTGTACATTCGTCCATTTTTATAGTCAACAAAAAGGAATTCCTTTTTTTTTTTTTCGTTTATTAATAAACTTGTGTCTACACTACAAGATAAAAACAAAAACTAAATAAAACAAAAGCTTAAGGAATTTCCTTCTGCTTCATCTTCTTCTTTATTTTTTTCCTGAATAAAAAAAAAAAAAAGAAAAATATAAAATGAAATTTTCTCTTTTAAAAATGAAATTAAAATAAATTAATAAATTTTCTGTACGTGAGATCTCAGTTAGAAATGTTATTTAAATGCATTCCCCCCCCATACTTGATAAGAATTTTTGTTTTTGTACTTTACAAGTTAAATGTGTATAGAAATAATTCAATTAAATGAAAAAAAAAAAAAAACCAAAGTGGGAGGTCGAAGAAATTTATTTTCTGTCCATAAAAAAGAAAAAAAAAAAAATTGATGATGACGAAGAAGAACAAGAGGATAATAAGGATTTATGCGTTTTTATTTCTTTTCATCATTTTCTTCTCTCATATATAGTAAGTCCGTATACAAAATATTATCAACAAATTGATTCACGTGATCAAAATACTAAAAAGAATAAAAATCAAATAATTTTGTTATCAAATATAAAAATAAATCATATTTGATTTTTTTTGGTTATTTCTTATAAATGTAAGTGCCTTAGATAAAAATGTTTGAATTTGATAGAAAAATTGTTTTTCTCTAATTCCTTTCGTGTCAAAATGTCTTATTTGAATTTTACATTCGTAAATTGTTTTTTTTTTGTTTATCAGAAATGTTTGCATTGGCTTCTGGATTCTACAGTCTTTTTTTGTTATTTTTTAAAGAAAATATCCAATGGGAAAATCCACAACATAATGTATTGTCAAACACATAAATGTAATTTGTGTCATCCTCTAAATAATTAGGTATTAGAATAAAGCATTAAATAATTAAGTATTTGGATGAAAATCTAACAAAGTAACTAACAAAAAAAATATAGAAGCTTTTAATAATAATAATATATTTTTATTTATCAAATAATTGATATTTGTTTAGCAATATATACATGTAGGATGAGACGAGAGAGAAATGTGGGATAAGTGAAGAGAGAGAGAGGTGAGCGGGAGTAAGGAAAATTTAAGTAGTTTTTGAAGAAGACTCAGAAGGGTGAAGATCGTATATTTTTCCATATTATTATTTGTAAATAATAATTAAATACTTTTGAAATTAAATAAATATTTGTTAAACCAACTACTTTCCTACATACATTTCATTTTTCAACAATTTCTTACAAAAATTACACATTACTTACTAAATTCCCTTATATTTTTAAATGATGAACCATTTTTTTTTTTTACAAAATTCATTAATTTTATCCCATTATAGAATAATGAGTTTTGGTAAATTTTGTTTTTTTAATGATAGTTAGCAAATATTGTTTTGATTTATGTGTATGTAAGGTTAAAACTAATTTATTTATTTTTTTAACGAAAAACGATTTAAGTCAATACATTTTTTTTAAAATTATTTTCAATGAATTTACATCCAGTATTCTTTTAAAATTTCTAAAAATTTTATTTGATAATATTTACACAGTTTATTTACAAAACTAAAGTATAAATAAAATTCTATTAGAGAGAAAATTATTAGAAATGAATAAAATATAAATTGTGTATAGTTGAAAAGGGAATGATAATAATTTAATTTATTTTCTATATAACAAATTTATTTACCTTCTGTGTATTTTTCAATCGAAAATTATTCTAATTTTTATATAATGAAGGATCACAAATATTATGAATTTATTAGAACTTTTACGAATAACTATAAAGTTAATGTGAAAAACTATTTAATTTATTCATATACAATTTTCTTTTGAACAGATTTAATTTGTTTTACGTAAAAAAATTATTGAATCTACGTAGTAAACTTAACTATTTAATAATTTATTAAAATGAATTAATCCTTTTAAATTTTAAATTAAAATATATAAAATTTAATTTATAAGAGAAAAAATTGTACCATCGAATAGAATATCATATCGTAAAAAATAAAATGTCTCTCTCATAATGTTTATAATATTTTTTAAGATACTTATAAAATATTATTATAAAAATTATACTAGAAACTAAAATCTTACATCCAATAGATTCACATAAGAACAGACACAACACAACACAACATACACAACACATCAAACACAACACAATAAGCACAAATACACACACATAAATTTTATAAGATAGAGAAGAATGAAGTGATTTTATAAAAACGACAAAAAAAGAAAAAAGAAAAATTGAATCCTGATATATTTTATGATATTTGACATTTAACGTTGACCACAATAAATAATAGAAAACTATCAAAGATGTCAAGATATTATTTTATGAATTTATAATAAAAAAAAAATAAAAATATAAAAATAAAAATTGTATATTAGAAAGAATAAAAAACTGTTCTACATTATTGGTTTGATTGTTCAAATTTTCTTTTTTAACGTTTAATAACGTAAACATTTATTTTCTTTTATTCTATTTTGCTGTATTTACGGGCAAACATTTATGTGAAAAATAAATGAAAAATTAATGCAACCAAGTAAATAATTTTTTAATATAAATCAGGAATTTTAAGTAAAAAAAGAAAAAAAAAAAAGAATATAAAGAGCATAGAATGTAGAACAGTTTTTATTCTTAAGAATTATAATGTTATGTGTACAAGGGTACACAAGTTACATACGACGTATGTGAAATTGTGTAAATTATTTTCGGTACAACAATTTTCTATGACATAAAAAAAATATATGGAAAAACAAGAAGAAGAAGAAGTAAAATTTAAGTTAAAAATTTAATTATGTTATTAAGGAGGCATATTTAAAAATATCAAAGCTTCAAGGGTTTTTTTTTTGTTTCTTAAATTCGAAAAAAAATTGTAATTAAATTAAGTTCAACTTAATTTTTTGTCTTTCTTTCTTTTGTTCCATCCAGTTAAAGGGATGGTCAATCAATTTAAAAGCACAAAAAAAAGAGCATAAGAAAATAGTATTAAATTAGAAATTGATATGTTCGTGTCGATGTTTAGGGACAAAAAAAAAAAATCCTTCATATATTTAAAGGAAAATCTCTCTGGACAGAAAAAAAAAAACAAAATCTTAGAAAATCGAAAAAAAAATATGAAGAAAAAAAAATCTTCATCGTGTTGTTTTTTTTTTCCTACCACCCAAAAGAAAAATGAGAGACGCAAGGAAGAAAAACCCTTTTTTCCATTCTTTTGGGAACAAAAAAAAAATTTATTTTCTTGACAAAAATTTTTGTTATTTTCTAATTAAGAGAATTTAATTTTTTTTCTTCTTCTTCTTTTTCCTTTAATTTCTTCTTTTTTTTTTGCAAAACTTTTTTATATTCTGTTTTTTTTTTTTTGGCCAGAAGAGAAAAAAAGAAAAAAAAATTATTTTAAAATTTACGAAAGTCACCTTTAGGCAATAAGTGAGGGTGGGGGGGTTAACCTATTTACACATAAATTTCGGACACTGTTTCTGTTTTCTTATTAATTTATTACCTCACTTCTTTTCTTTCGTTCTTTTCTTTTTTGTTTTCTTATTAAACCATTTTCTTTAAAGAAAAATAGAAAAGAAAAATAAAAAGTTAAAAAGGTAAAAAGAAAAGAAAAAAACCTATTCAAGTTGTTAGAAGTCCTATTCTATATGTGAGTATTTTTGTTCAGTAGTTTTGTGTGTTTTAAAAGAAAACGTCAAGAAAAAAAAGTTAGAAGAGAAATAAAAATAACAAAAACAAAAACAACAAAAAAAATTATTATTAAAAATAATAAAATTCATCTGTTACGAACTTTTTAAAGTTTTTTTTTTTTAAATTTAAGAAAATCATCAAAAATAATAATATCCAGGGTGGCCTTAAATAATAATAAAGAAAAAAACACACAAGCAAAAAAAAAAAAGTCAGTTGGTCAGAACTCACCTCATCACATCATAAATATTAAATAACGAAATATTTCAGGAATATGATATTTTTATTTTGTTTTAACATCAGGCGAGGTACGTCCGTCATCTTTTACCATCATTCAGTTTTTATTTATTTTTTTTATTCTAGGAAATTATTAGGTTATGCTTCTTCTTCTTCTTCTTCTTTCCTTTTTATTTTTCTTCTTTTAAATTCTTGCTCTTCTTCGTCTTCTTCTTCTTCATTGTCCTTGTCTCTTAATTTTTCTAATACACGTTTTCTTCTATATTCTTGTTATAAATTTATATTCGCTTATTTTTATTATTATTTTATTGTTCATTTTTATTAGATTTTTGTTTCACTCTTTGTGCATGCAGACACCAACCAGACACATACACACATAAAACAAAAAAATATATATATCATTTTTTTTTAAGTTAAAAAAAGGAACAAAACAAAAGAAACAAATCAACAATCAACATAAAATACAAAAATACAAAAATTAAATACAGAAAATATTGTTTTTTGTCTAATCAATGAATTTTTAGTGTGGTTTTATAATTTGTTTTTTATTATATTTTATTCTATTTTCAGATAATACAATCGTAACAAATATCTAAACACATTTTCTATATTAACAATTTAAAGATTGTGGTAAAAAAAAAATTCTTTTGGTTTTTAAATTGATTGTAGGAGGAAATTTTTGGATTTAGAATTTATTTAATCTATAATTAAAAAGTTAAAGGAAGAAAAAAAAGAACGCAACAGTGATGAGAAGAGAAGAAAAAGTTCTTCTATTTTTTATCAGTAAAAAAAAAAAAAAACAGAATATTATGTAATAAAAAAATGTTTCTGATGTTATCATTAAAAAAAAAAAAACAAAAATTCTATACAGATGTGCTAGTGCCCTTCACTTTTATTAATTTTTGCTAAATATTCTCATATTTATATGCTTAAGATTACATTATGGAAGACAAGTGGAACATCATAAATTTACTTGATAATAGCGAGAAACAAGAATAACATATTAATAAAATTTAATACGCAGAAATATAACTTTTGAGGAAAATTTAGAGCAACAACAACAGCAAAAAAAAAAAAAGAAAACAACATTTTAAAACTTTGTACGGTTTACAGTTTTATTTAGACAAAAAGGTCTTGACTTTACTGAAATAATGAAATTACCATATAATAAAGACAAAATAGGAATAATTAGTCGTGTTGAGAAAAAGAAAAAAAAAAACTATGATTGATTTAAGATTTGAATTGAATAAAGTTTCAAAGAAAATTCAATTCAAAAAATTTAAATACAAGAGTTTTTTTTTTATTTATTTTATTGAATAAATTTGACTTTAAGAAAATACTTCTGTTTTTTCTATATTTTTTTTTTTCTTTTGAAACTTAATGAAAACAAGAGAAAAATGATCGGAATAACAAGAAAAAAAAAAAAAAAATATATGTAATAAAGATATATGTACGCTTATTAACCGCGATTTATATTCATACAATAATATCTATCAATCTAACTATATTTTTTTATTTATTCAGTGGTGGAGTGATGAAGGAAGAATATTTGACAGGGTCACATAATTTTCAATCATTTTATGATATAAACGGTAAGGGAACTATTGTGGTACTAAACTCCCCCTTGCTAGTTTTTAGAATGCACTATTTACACTAAGAATTCATTCTAAAATTATTCGTAACCTGCTCCAATGTATGAAACCAAAATAAAACAAAATAAAAACTCATTGTTTACAATCTCTGCATAAATATTTGCTTTAGACTTTGTAAAAGTATTATTTTCTAAATTAAAGAAATATTATTATTTAATTGTATAGTAAATCATTTGTCTTTTGTTAATAAATTGACAGAACACCTCTGTACTTTATTCTATATCTTTATTTATTGCTATTCTATTCTATCTAAATATCTAAAAGAATAAACTAATCCTATATTTCTATACATATGCACTTATATTTATATTGTATAAATCTTTATACATATATGAATGAATGTTATAAAATGAAGTGTATCCATAATAAATTAACAAACACAAACACACATGTGTGTGTGTGTGTGTGTGTGTGTTTGTTGTAATTGATTGGCTTTATACAATTTTCTGCCTTTTTAACGTTATATTTCTTTATTTCTTCTATTTATTTTTTGTTTGATACACAATTGTAATAGGTAAGTATCATAAGAGACATAAAACGTAAGGCATAATGAAAATGACAAAAGAAATATAATGAACATGTTAAGAGAAAAATAACAGTTGACAAGGAGTAAAATTTTTATTAAATATTAAAATGATTTATATTTTTGTTTAGATTAAAAAATATAAGCAGATGTAATAATTGGATTTCCCTAACATTTAACATTCAATTTATAGGTCGATCCTCTACAATTGTTCACAAATTTCTTTCCAATGAATAAAATATCATTCGCGCAAAAATTCACTCTTCCAAATATTATAGAGAAAATGTACAACAACACAAAAATCAATTTAGAAATGAAAAAAATGAAAAACACAAAACCAAAATCTTTCTATATTTTTCGATCACAGATTTTTCTCTAGAAAATCCTTTACTATTATTTTTCATTTTATTTTAAAACACAGAAAAGTGAAAGAAACGAAAATCTATTTTATATTTTAAAAAAAAAGTCAAAGACAACAAAAATAAAAACTGATTACACTCCCAAATATAAAAATATTTTCCAATATTCAGATAAATGTCTTAGCATCAAATACAGTCATCAGTCCCCCCCCCCCCCCATCCAAAAAATAATAATCTAAATTCTAACTAATAATAATGCAATCTAAAAAGTATATAAATAAATAGAGGGAGAAAAAAAAATATATAATGCCTTTTATTTTGGTTTATGAATGAAGAGTATAGATGAAGAAGAAGAAGAAGAAGAAGAAGAAGAAGAAGAAGAAGAAGAAGAAGAAGAAGAAGAAGAAGAAGAAGAAGAAGAAGTAAATATTATATGAAATGGAGAAGCCTTGTTATCCCTATAGGTGGTTTTGTTTTCTATTTTTTTTTTATTCTGGTTTGTAAAAGAATAAAAAAGAAAAAAAAAAGTGGAAAATATGAAGAAAGAAAAGACGGCAGGCAGGAAAATTGTTGCGCCATTAAATATTATAAATTATTACTTATTATTATTTTTATAAATATATTTTTTTTTATTGATGATTTTTTTTTTTTTTTTTTTTACTTCATAGAAAGGAAAGGCACAACTCAAAAGAAGAGTTTTCTCTTCTATATTTATATTTTCTGTTTTCTTTTTGTTGTTGTTGTTATTGGTGATTTTCTTTTTGTTCTGGTTAAAAGAAAATATACTTTCTTCTTTTTTGTGTTTTGTTTTTTTTTTTTTTTGTACTGTAAGGATACAAATTTTTTTCCCCCTTTCCTCTTCTTCTTATTCTTTTCATATAGTACTTTACATGAATTCCATCCAATAAATAAATTCATATACATAAATATACATTTATACAAATATGATCTTGTAAGAATTCGTTTTGTTATATTAATTTAACATTCCTCTTTATTCGTTTATATTTTCTTCTTCATTTTCTTCTTCTTCTTCCATCATATTTTTCTTCTTTATTTTTCTATCGTTGAAATAAAATCTCTGATGAAAATGAAAAAATATATATAAAGCAGAGAAAAAAGAAAATGAGTAGGAACAAAATGAATAAAAGAGTGACAAAGACAGAGACAGAGAGAGAGAAAGAGAGACCAATTTTCATGTTGACAAAATATTATGTTTGTTAAATTTAGATGATTTGTTTTTATGGTTTCAATGATTGATCATGAATAATATGAAAAAGAAGAAGAAGAAGGAGAAGGGAAAACCAAAAAAATAAAAATAAAAATAAAGTGTGAGAGCATAAATGATGTTTGTGAAATAGAGTGTAAGAAAGAGAGACAAGAAGTGAGAGTGAAAAAAAAAGAAAAGGTAAAATGGAATAATAATAAATTATATAAAAATAAATGGTGAAGGAAACAAGAAAAAAAATTATAACAACAACAAAAAAGAAGCTTTTTCACAAAATATACTCATGAGATTTTTTTTTTTTTTGTTTTGGTTGTGCTTTTCAATTTTGTTGTTCTTATTGTTGTTGTTGTTGTATTTACTTTAACTCAACTGACGAAAAAAGTTATTGGCGTTTTTATTTGGATTTTTCATTTTTTGTAAGTTTTGTTGTTGGTTTTTCGTTTATTTTCATTTCTTCCATTTTTTTTTCTTACTTTTACTTTTTCTCTTCCCTTCTTACTTCTTACACACACTTATCAAACTTGAAAAGTTTATATTTTTTGTTTACTTTTATTAATTTTTTTTTTCCTCTTGTTTGTTTGTTTGTTTTTTTTTTTAAGTTTGCCAACAATATTTTTGTTGATAAAGTGTTTAATAATTTTGTCTGTGATAATGTCATAGTCACTGTTTTTTGTTTTTTTTTTGTTCCATCCATCCACTCCACTCACTCCACTCGTTCACTTTATACTGTCAGTCTTTTGTCTTTATATGAGTTTCTTCTTTCTATCTTTTATTTTATTTTGTAAATTCCGACAGAAAGTTCTTCATTTTTTACAAAAAAAAAAAACAAAGAAGAAGAAGATGACGTCACAAAAAAATTATGTGAAAAAAACAAAATCCTTTTTATGTTCGGTTCGTTCAATCAAATTGAATTAAAAAAAAAAAAAAAAAAAAAGAAACAAGAAATAAACAGAAGACAAAGTTAAACTTAAGACAAAGTTATAGAATCTGAAATCTTTTACATCTCTCTACCTGCTTGTTGTATCTGTATGTAATAAAAACCTTAAGATATTAAACTTGAAGTTTTTCTAAAAGAGATAAAAAAGAAAATCACCTTAAGTAATATATTATTATAATTGATAATTAATTGGTCAACATACATTACAACAATTATTGTTACTGAGTTAAGAAATAAAAAAAAAAGAAGTTTTATGACATTTTACACACAAAATATAATGTAATGTTTACATTTTATTATATTTAAATTGGTGTGATGCTATTAAATTACATTAAAATACTTAAAAGTGAAGAGAAGAGAACAACAACAAAAAACAAAAAAAACGAATATAAATTATAAATTATAAATTATAAAAATATAAATAAACAATAGTGTAAAATGACCTATGAACAAAAAAGAAAGAACAACAACAACAAATAAAATAACAATCGAGACGGTTATGGAACTATGAACAACTTTAAGAGAGTTGAAAGAAAAAAAATTAATTTTTTTATGCAAACAAAAATTAAAAACAAAATAATCTCCAGAGTCTACAGAGAAAACAGAAATTACTTAGCTTTATATAGAATCAACCAATGTTATTACAGGCAAATAATAAATTATTTAGTCATCATTTTTTTTTTTTTTATTTAATTATTTTATTTATTGCATTTTTAATGTTTATTTTTTCTCTTCAAAATGACCTTAGAAAATAAATATTGACGTCATCTTTTACATTAAATAAAATAATAAATAAATTAAGGTATAACAAGTTTATAATATGAAGTGTTTCAAACCCCACCACAAGTACAATTTGTGAACATCAATAAATATTGTTTGTCAAAAAAGTATTTTAATTTAGTGACAGAAAAACAAAAGTGACGCGATGATGATGAAAAAATAATCTAAAATATTTAAATGAACTTTAATTGGATCAAAAGTACAAGAACACAAATTATTATTAATTCATTTAGAAGAAAAAAAAAAAATCAGAAACGTTAAAAAAAGAACTGAAATCATAAAATAGAACAACAACAACAAATTTATGAGACGAACTGAAATTT
This sequence comes from Pedicia rivosa, assembly GCA_963082725.1. Lineage (NCBI taxonomy): Eukaryota > Metazoa > Arthropoda > Insecta > Diptera > Pediciidae > Pedicia > Pedicia rivosa. The sequence continues at coordinate 4,490,833 of OY720154.1, forward strand.
TTTAATAAAAAGGTGATCCACACATCACAAAGAGTGTGAGAGAGAGAGAGAGTCAAGTAAGAGTATTTATTTGAAAAATAAAAAAAAAAACCTTTCATTTATTAAAGAAAAATTGAAGAAAAAAAATAACAATTCTTTTGCTCTCTCCCTCTCTCTCTCTCTCTCTCACACTCTCACCTCTTTCACATCATTTTTTTTCTTTTTTAATTCTTCCAATTTCTTCCATTATTTTTCTTATTCTTTCATATTTTTTAAATAAAGTTTTATAAACAAAAAAAAGCAGCAATAAAGCAATAAAGGAAAAAAAAACAAAAACAAAAAAATTAAATGAACGTAGAAAAAAAATAAAATAAAAGGTTTATAATTAATTGGTTATTCCAAGATTCTGACATATAAGTAAATTTGTTTCATGTTTCTTATAAATTAAAAGCAAAGAAAATAAAAACAGAAACATACAACAGAAAAACAACAACAAAAATAACAAAATTAAAACAACTCAAAATGAAAAACCCAACAAAAAAAAAAAAAAAAAGAAAAACCAACAAAAAAAAAAAAGAAAGAAAAACCAACAAAAGTAAAATTAATTTAATATTCAAATTTTAAACATATTTAATTTTCTTTTCTTTTTTTCTGTATGTACATTTTTTTTATTATTTAATGTAATCATAAAATAAAATTAAACATTATCAATCTTACTCCTTTGACTTGCGACTGACTTACGACTTTGCAATGTAACATTTTTATTTTATTAAAAAAAAACAAAAAACAAAAATGTCAGGAAAAAAAAACAAACAAACGAAAACGAAAACAAAATAAAACAAAAAAAAAATACTAAACAAGAAAGAAACAAATTAATCAGAAAAGATTTTGTGAAAATTACAAAACACAAAATTTACATTAATGTCCATTATTCTCATAATTTTATTGAAAATAATTGAAAAATCTATTTTTTATTTGTGTCTCTCACACACACAAAATACAAAAACACAAAAAAATATAAATAAATTTTTTTTTAATAAAATTGACAGAAACAAAAATTTGTATAAAAGATAATTTATTATTTTCTATTTAAAACAGAGAGAGAGAGAGAGAGAGAAAAAAGGCGAGAGACAGAAACATTGAATTGATTTATCATTATATTGCAGTTTTGCTTAAAGTACAACAACAACAACAAATGAACAAATCAATTTCATATTAAATTATTAAAAAATTCTGTTAGAAAAATTTAGAAACACAAATTTTAAATTCCATTAAATAACATTTTACAAATTTTTGTAAAAGTTTGATTCTCTTCCCCCTTCCTTCGTTTCTTCTTTAATTTTTATAAACAAAAGGATAAAATTTCTAACTGTTGATCAGATTTTAAATGTTGTATAGGTTGATTTGTCATTTACATATAAAAGTTGAACAATAATTAATTGAATTAATTTAATTATTAGTGAAAATGGAAAACTATTTTTAATTTAATAAAAAGAATTGAAATGAATTTGAAGAGTAGAGTCAATTCTCTAGCAATAAAACAGATTTCAGTTAAGGAAAATAATATCTTGTGGTAAACCAAAATTATACAATATTTTACTTATAAATTTACTTGCATACTTACTTTGTTACTTTATTACAAACGTATTTACTCAATTACATCAGAAACTAATAAAAATTGTAAATTTATAAAAGAAGACACAAACAAAAAAACAAAAATAAATACATTAATAATTTAAGTTTCAATTTTATGACTTGTGTCTCATAAATTATTATTCTTAGAAAATGTTAAAATTTAAAGTAAGATGAAGATGTTTTTATAATAATAAGTAAAGTAAAAAATTTAGTATAGTTGTTCTTGTATATTTTTATTATGCTACTTATTTATTTGTTTATTGTTTTATTTATTTATTTATTTAAACAGAAAAATAAATAGAAAAACAAAAACAAAACAAAAAGAGAGAGAGAGAGAGAAAATATGAAACTTGTTGATTTATAAAAAATAAACTAAACAACAACAACAACAACAAAATATTAATATTTTATATAAAATAAAATAAATTGAAGTGAAATGAAGTAAAGTGAATAAACTTGAAAACATGAAAATGAAGTAAAAACAAAAACAACAACAACAATAAACAACAACAAAAACGTCAACACACAATTGACAAATCTTATCTTTTAACGTTGAAATAAAATGTATATAGAAAATATTTATTTCTCTATTTTTAACCAAACCAAAACATTACGTTAAATAATTTAATTTATTTTATTAAATTTAAATGGCATAATAGATTAATAGTGATTTACTTTCTAAGTTATAAATTCAATGTGGGAATGCCACTGAAATATAGTGGCAACAATTCTTACTAGTTTAGTTTTATTTACATTTTCTATTAAATATATTTCTCTGTTAAAAAATTCATTAAAAACAAAAACTTCAATATTCGTATCTCGGGAATTGTGCTTTTATTTTTGCTATTTTCTACAACTTTGAGAACGTATTTTTTTTTTCTTTATTTAAAACATGTTTTTTTTTATCTTTTTAAATTAGTTCAATGTAACTGATTTGTGATTGTGAAGTTTATTAAATCTAATCATCTAATCTTGTTTAGTTTTTCATGAAAATTCAATGAAATATGAAAAATTTTATTGATAAAATATTCAATGGATTTCTCAATAAAACTTTAGTTGTATAGACTAAAGAATTTAAATTCTTATAAACTAAATCCTACAATTAAAAAACAACTTTTATTAAATGAAGGAAGCTACATAAAAAAAGATTAATTCCAACTCCCGTGAAACTTGATTACAACGAAATTCACAGGACCAAACGAAAAGTTCGTTATAACCATAAAATCGTAGTAAGTTGACTTCGTTATAAACGAGTTTCATTGTACTTACACTTGTACATACAGAATTAAAATTAATAAATAATGAAAATTAAATTTATTTTAAACGAAAATTAATAATTATTTTCCTATCAGAAAATATTTCCAATTGATAACAAAAAGAAAAAAAGCGTACGTTGAAAGTAACGACGTTTGTAAGTAAAAGGATTATATATAAAGAAGAAGACAAAAAAAAAATATGGATCAATAGAGAAAATAAACGTGATCCTTGTTGATAAACACTGTAAGAATACAAGTTAATTCAAACATAGATTATAATTCAAAAAAAAAAAACAAAACAAAAAGATAAGAATAATAATCTCTATAAATCCATTCTTATTATTTTGTTTTAAAGAAATACATACAAACAATTTTTCTTCATTCAGAAACAGTTTGTTATTTTTTTTTCTCCTCTTCATCCTTCACAAATAAAACACGAACGAAAATATGAGAGAGAAAAAAAATATCCTTATGTGATTTTTCATTTATAGAAAGAAAAAACAACAACAACAACAACAGAACAACAAAAACAAAAACAAAACTAAAGAAAGATTGAAAATAAAATACAGTAAAAATAGTGAAAATACGGCAGACATTGTTATTATTTATTATTTTTTATTACAAAACAAATATAATGAAATAAAATTCTATAATTGTTAATTATTGTTTGTTCACACCTATAAATCGCGTTTTATCACAAATCATAATGAACAAAAACAAAAAGAAAAAACAAAAAACAAAAGTTCTCTAGAAAAAATCAACGTGCAAACATTTGATAGTTTTTTTTTTTTGTTTTTTGTTTTTGTTTTTCCTTTTTCTTTTATTAAGAAAATTATATATAATTTGCATTAGATCCAAATAGACTCAAAACAGAGAATGAAAGAGATTTATAGAAACAAAGAAATAATAGATTATAGACGGTAGACGATAACTGTACAGACTACAGAAGATATTACATGTAAAATTACCTCTTTTATGTTATTTCATTTTATTCTCCTTTAAATTATGTTTTTTTCCATTAACTTTCAATTATTATTATTATTATTTTATCTTAATTATTAATTAAAACAATTGCATATAAAGAATAAACAGTGAAAAAAAGAAAGAAAAATGTATAAAAGTTATTGTACAATAAGTAGGGGTAACAGGGGTAACAGGAGTACACCTTGTTAGTTCTTTTATAAATCATATTTATCATTTAGTTCATTTCATTTCATTTCATTTCATTTCATTTCTTCATAATAATAATTTTTATTTTGTAAAATAGTTTTCTTATTTTTCTCATATTTATTCTTTCTTTCGTGTTTTTTTTTTCCTTCTCTTCCCAATTAATTAATTATCTTGAGACATACAAATACACATACACACACACTGACAAACAAACTAAAAAAAATATTTTGAAGCATTTCTTAATTAAATATAGTTTTGTATTTTATTTCTTCTTCTTCTTCTTCTTCATTTTATTTTTTGTTCAAGTTTGTTAATTTCACTTTATTTAATCGAGTGTGACACTTCAAATTATTACAATCAAATATTTAATTGTTGATTGTTGATGGAAAAATATGTTTTTGTAGAGATTTTTGTTTTTTTTTTTAATTGTTGTCGTTTATCAGTTTTTTTCTTTTGTTTTTTTGTATTTTATTTTTGAAAAGATTGAAAAGAAAAAAACAACTACAACAGAAACAACAACAACAACAGAAACAACAACAAAAATTATATTCTCTTCTATTTATAAAAAATTTCCCTAAACATAAAAAAAAAAAAAAACAAACACACAAAGTTAAAAAAAAAACAGATAGAGATAAGAGAAGAACATTATTGTTTCATTTGTGTAATTGTCTTTTATTGTTATTATTTTTCTTCTTCTTCTTCTTCTTCTTCTTCTTCTTCTTCTTCTTCTTCTTCTTCTTCTTCTTTTTCTTTACTTAAAAATTTTATGTGGTCAAAAATATTGTATACTTTATACTTTTTTTACTATTCTATTCTGTTGAAAAACAAAAAGCCACAAAAATAATTACACAAAAACACACAGGCACACACACAAACACACATACAAACACACACACACACACAAACACACACACATACAAACACACACACATACAAACACACACACACACTCACACATATACAAAGCAAAAAATAAAATTAAAAAAAAATAACAAATATAAACGATTGTCGTCTCTCGTTGCTTGTTTCTTATTTTTTTTTTATAATCAGGAAGTTTTTGTTTTTGTTTTTAATATTTTTTGTTGGTCAAAACCAAAAAAAAAAAAAACAAAAAAAAAAATTAAAAGAAAAATAAAGAAAATGTTTTTACTTTTTATTAGGAAAAAAAAACACATTGTTGGTCTCCTTTTTTTTTTGTTTGTATTTTTTTTAATGATATAAGATAAATTAAATTGGAAAGAGAAAGAAGAAGAAGTAAGAACATAAAAAAAAATTTGAAAAATGGGACAAAAAGCATAAAAAGTTTTTATTTTGATTTAGAAAAATTAGACAATATAAATATTTTTTAGAGTAACATCACACACAAACCAACACACACACACACACACACAGAGGCATATTTTAATTTATTTTTATTTAGAAAAACATTTTGTAACAATTTCCTATTTTTTCCCCAATTTTTTTTTTTTTTTTGTTAAAAGAAAAAGAGAGAACTCAATTGGAAATCATTCGATATAAACATATTTTTATTTCTTCTTTCTTTCTTTCTTTCATTTTATTTTTTTTTTTTTTTTTTGAAATGCTGAATTTTTTTCTCTCTGTTTTTGACATACACTTTTTTATAAAGCTAAGGACACGTCTCTACATCAAAAGACCGAAGAAAAAAAAGAAACAAAAATAAACAGAAAATAAAGAAAGAAAGAAAAAAAAACGAAAAAAATAATATTATACATCATCATCATCATCATCATCATCATCATCGTCAACATCATCGTCATCATCATCATCATCGTCGTCATGATAAACATACGTACATTATGATGTTATTGTAACTGTCAGGACTTATAAAATATTTTTACATTTTCATATTTAAGGATAATTTTAGAATGACGTTACTGCTCCCTTTTCTTTACAAACAAACAGAAATTTTTCTTTACATAGATTTTCCTTTTACATGAAAATGAAACAAAAAAGAAAGAAAAAAAATAATTCAACATTTTTCTTGTACCATTCAGTTTCATTCAAACGATTTAAAATTTAAGACAGAAGCTAAATTATCTTTTGTTTGTTTCATGTCATTTTATATAGATCGAACAAGAAGTAAGGAATTTTATAAAATGATAAATGATTGTTAAAATTAAACACCGAGACGGTAACAACATTATCTTACACGATATACAAAAAAATAATTAACTCGTGTATAGAAAAAAAAAAAGTGGAAAACGATTAAAAACGTAGAAGCATTAAAATAAATTTTACCTGATTGTTTACACTGGGTTAGACACTGACTGTAAGTCAACAATATTGACCATTATAAATAATATAAGGAACGATCCTATTACTCATCCTCATTAATTTAAATAACATAAAAACAAAATTTACTATTTTACAAAAATGCAAAAAAAAAAAAAAGTAGAAGACAGAAAAAAAAAAATCATAGTCGATTAAAAACAACTTAAAACTAAAATTTTCTCATTTTCAACCAAAATTGGATTTAAGCAGAAATTTCATTTAATTTTATTTGCACAATGATATACTTTTTTATATTCGTTCCAAAAAAAAAAAAGAAAAACAAACCAAACAAAAGTGTATAAGGACCAATCAGTGAATTCTTATTCAAATACATAAATCATAATTCTGAAATAGAAATCATAAAATGTCAATCGAGAAAATATTCTTTTTAAAATTAAACTACACGTGCTGTACGTACGTTATACCTTACTCTCTTTTTTAATTATTTCCTTTTCCCAGTTTCCTTTAAGATAAAAATAATTATTACAACAGGGATGTAATTTTATTGATTCATTTTCTTTATAAACAATAAATATTCATAATAATAATATTTAAAGAAACGAAAAAGAAAAACTTTTTTATTTCTCTTTATAAAAGTTAATTTCAAATAAATAAGTAGTATGAGAGATGGGTACTAGGTAGTAGGTAATAGGTAGTAGGTAGTATGAGTAGGGTAGTAAATATTATATAATTTCCATAATAGAAAAAGAAAAAATGATAAAAAAAAGTTAAGTTGATATTTTATTTTTAACTTTTTGTATTTGATTTGGTTTTGCTTTTAATTTGTTACAGTTCAGTTATTTTTCTTTTTCTTTTTTTTTTTTGTTTGATATCATTTTTTTTTTTTTTTTTAGCATATAAAATAAAATAAAAGAACATATTATTATTTTGTGTTTACCGAAAAAGAAAAAAGAAATAAGAAAAAAAAAATAAACACGACATGAAGAGAAAGACGACAAAAAATTTATAGAAAAAAGAAAAATACAAAAAAAAATAAATAAATTTTCTGTTTTGTTCTGGTTTTGTTGTTTTATGTTTGTGGGTTTTTTTAAAATTGAAACATTAGAAAATAATTTTGTTTTTTTTATTAAGTTTTGTTGTTTTCAATGTTTTTCTCTCTCTCTCCCTCAATTTTTTTTTAAGATAATTAATATTATAGAGTGAGTATAGACTGAAATTAATAATAAATAATTTTTATGTTAACAAAATTAAAACGAAAAACAACAACAAACAACAACAACAACAACAACAAAAGATGAAACATGTAATTTCCGGTATACCTTCTTCTTTTTTTATTTAATATATTTCATGGTTTTGTTTCTCTCATTTTCTTTTTTTTATCAAATAAAAAATACAAAACATGAAGAAAAAAAATGTATTATAGCAAAATTAATATGATGAAGACATTCTTCTTCTTCTTCTTCCTCCTTTTTGTTTATTATCTTTTTTTTTTTTGTTTAAAGTAAAATTTGTACAGAATAAAATCATTTTATGTTTATTAATTTATTAAAAAACAAAAAACAAAAAAAAACAAAAAACACACAAAATATGTAATTTTTGTTTTTAATTTGTTTTTCATGTATTTCGATTTTAATTAAACCAACCAAAAAAAAAAAAAAAAAAATTAAAATAAGTTAAGTGAAGGATAGAATTAAGCAAAAAATAAAAATAAAAACACAAACAAACAAATAAAGTAAATCGCATCTTTTGTCATAACAAAAACTAAAAAAAGAAGAAGAAGAAAAAAAAAAAAAAACAAAAGCACACAAACAACAAAACACAATGAAAAAAAAAAAAGAAAAAAAAAATTAAAATGCATAACTTTATAATGGATTATAATTCATTCTTGTTGCTTTGGATACAATTTTTTTTTTTTCTTGTTTCTTTCTTTAATCTTAATAAATAAATAAAACATTAATTTATGAAAGAAAAAAAAAATAATAAATAAATTATACTTATTTGTCGGGAAAAAAAAGTAGTGAGAGAGAGAGAGAGAGAAAGAGTGAGCGAGTGATAAAGGGCGAAAGGGAAAAAAGAACAAAAAAAAAATCATATTTTATAAAGAAAAAGAAAAATTAAAAATAAAATGTATTTTAATGTTGTTCGCTAAACCACATGCCATAATTAAAAATAGAATTTTACAGAAGAAACAAAAAAAAAAAAAAAAACTCATATTAAATGGAAAAACTGAAGAAAACGAAAAAAATTAGTAGAGGTAAGTAAAGTAAAAGAAAGACTGGAAAAAAAATATGCTGAGAGCTGCGACGCAACGAAATGAATATTGCAAAATGCGCGACGACCAAAAACATAGAAAACCATCAACAGCAACAACAATAATAACAACAACAACAACAACAACAACAACAAGCTAAACAACACAAAAGAAAAATTAAAATAATAAAAATAATAATAATTAGATTAGATCGCGAGTTGCAGGTGCTATTTTCTTTCTTCTTGCATTAGTTTAGGTATGTGTGTGTGTGTTGCGTTATTTGTTGTTGTTGCTGCTGTGTTATTACATTTTTTTTTTTTTTAATTAAATCATGGACTCCATTACACGCTATAATTTATTATATATCCTTTATTTTATATAAAAATAATAATAATAAAATATAAAAGGACAACATACAACACACATACACAGACAACACACACATCAACACTATTTAATTAATTATATAATTAGAATTGAATTTAATATAGCAGAAGCGTAAATTTTACCAACAAAAAAAAAGAAGAGGAAAAAGAAAAAGAAGAAGAAGACAACAAAAAAATAAACTGAAGGAACATTAAAAAAGACAAAAGCTACAAGTCATTATTTTGTGTCATATTTTGTTGCTGCTGCTGCTGCTGTTGTTGTTATTATTATTATTATTTTTCCATGAAAGAAAATAAATAATTCCTAACTAAACCAAAAAAAAAAAAGAAGTTAGATTTGATTCGTTCCTGTTCCTGTTACACTTTAAATTTATTTATAATTTTCTGATCTTTTGTTGTGATGTTGTTCTTGACATTCGCATGCATGGATACCTAAAACTGTGTGAGTTTAAGTATCTGTGTGTGTGTGTGTGTGTGTTAGTAGAAAATGGAATAAATTTTTATTTATATTGTTTTTTTAACATAATTAGTGAGAACATTAAAGTAATAGAAAGAAAGAAAAAGAATCGAAAACAAATTTAAAATTCTTTTAATTTACATAATTGTGCCAACCAAAAACCGCATACATACACACACACACACAACATAAATGTTATTTCATTTAATTCTTTTTAAACAAATAAAAACTACAATTTATTTAAATAATCGATTTTTTTTTTCTTTGTCGAGGTTAAAATCAGCAATTATAAATGTAGGGATAAAATGTAAAATTTTAATTGATTTCACTCTTACACGCAGGTATAGTGCAATATGCACTTATATTTTTTTGTCATTATTAATTGTATCTTTAACATTCTTTACAAATTATTCAAAGAAACCGAAGGGTATGAACTTCAAAATTAAAAAAAAAAAAACAATAAAAAGAATTCACTGGAAGTACATTCATTCTGGCTGACATATGTGAACGGTTAGAACAGCCAGAAAGGAAATTTTTACACGCATGATTTTATACAAAACACAAAAAAAAAAAAAAGTCAACAAACATTTCCTGTAAATAATTCTTTCTTTCTTCTTAAGAAATTATGCATAAATTTATCATAATGTTAGTTATAATAAACACTTACATCTTATAAATACATTCATATAATTTCTCTCATCGTTAAAAAATCATACACACACACACACACACAACACATACACAGACACATATATAAGTATTTCTTAAAGGAATAAATTTGAAAAAGATCTGTCTGTTATATTATAATGTTTGTATTATGTCTTTACATAAGTAATATTCACTTTTTTTTTGTTTTTATATTATTAAATATTATTAATAGTCTGGTCTAGTCACATCACATCACCTTTTTTTTTTTTTTCGCAAATATTAAATATTCTATAATATTCTGTAGTATTTTACACACGTTGCATCGTTACAATATTATAATATTCATAAATACAAAAAAAAAAAATCAACAACAACAATAATAACATCAATAAGCAAAGAGAGAGAGAGAGAGAGAGAAAAAAAATTATTAAATGTAAAGAAGGAATAATAACAACTAAAACAAAAACAAAAACTACAATTACAAAAAAAAAAGAAAAAAAAATTAGCAAAGTATTTTTTATATAATTTTATTTTATTTGTTGCTATTTTTTCTTCTTCTTCTTCTTTTTATTTTACTTTGTTTTTATATACTTTTCGATATATACACACATTTTCTCTCTCCCTCTCCCTCTCTTTTCATTTTTTTTTTGTTGTTTGTTGCTGCTGTTGTTGTTGTTGTTTTTGTTGTTCTTACTTCTTACTCAAAGCATATACGCCGTTATGTTGTAACACGCTCATCAAAAACAATTTATTATTTTGTAATACACGAAAGATTTTTATTTATTGATAAAAAAAAAAAAAGTAAAATAAAAGAAGAAGAAAAGAAGAAGAAGAAGAAGCAGAAGAAAAAGAAATACACTGAATGTATGTATTATTATAGGCATCATCATAATGAAGGTTCGTTTTTTGTTATTTTTTAATTTTTGTTGTTTGGAAATTTGTTACTAGCATCAATATAATTTTCTCTTCAAATCCATAAAATTCCACATGAACGAGAGATGCTATTCAATTTTAATATTGTGTAGATGAAAGAAAAATAAGAAGTAGAATTGTAATGAAAAAAAAATATCATACAAAACAAATAAAAAAAAATTGCCGATAAAAGGACAACATCCTGGATGTCAGATATTTTAACAAAAAAAATTACTGATGAAATGAAATTAATTCAAAAAAAATTTTTATTACTTTTCTTAAAATTTTCCTCATAATTATTCGGTTCCGAGTTCCCATAAAATTCTATAAAACTTGAAAATTTGTAAGATGTTTATTTCATGTGTAGACAACAAAAAAAAAAGTTAAAGGAAGCTACAAAAAATCAGAAGAGACAACTTAATGTAAAAAAATTGGAGTCATCTGCAACAATAAAAATTTAACCCAGCCGAACAAATTACAGCATCTATTAAATTTTTATGACTGAAGATGACTGTTTAGTGCTAAGCAATAGAAACATATTCATGTACATGCGTTATTTTTTTATTTTTTTTTTTTTTGCGAATTTCCTTTATGCAAAACAGGAAACGAGACAGGCCAAACAGGAGTTAATATTCTTTTGACAATTTTGTTTATGCCGAATTTTAATTCTTTGTCTGTTTTCACCGAAAACATTGTGAGAAAATAAATTCAATTTCTTATTGCATCCAAGTACACAACACGTGTAAAAATTACTTTTATTTTATAAATTTAATTTTGTGCCATATTTTATGTAACATTCTTTTTTTTTCCTAGATTTTATACATTTGATAAATTTTATTGTTTGAATAAATAAAACCACTTACGGATTCCACAATAAATTCATTTCATATTAAAATTATTTTATTTCACAAGAAAAAGAAAAATATTTAAAGTTAAAATTTTTTTTGAAGTTTCGGTCATTAGAAAAAAATATATTTGCAACTTTTTAATTGATGTGTTATGAAAGGTCTGTTTCACAATACTTTTAAGTTTACCTTAAATTCTATTTAATTCCTTATTAAGTAAATGGTCGTTTATCTGTCATTTGACTTGGAACTATTACCCACACCTCTAATCCGAATAGCTTTAGAAATGAACCATAAATAATTAATATTTAATTGAATTAAAATATCCAATCATACCACACAACCCTATTCGGATGAGATTTCTTGGAAAAAAATAATGATACGATTAGAATCCGATTATTATTTGTTCATAAATAAATAAAATAAATAAAAAGTTTAAACATTTAATCTATGACGTTGATATAACATTAATATATTTTATATGAGGTTTTTGTGGTTTTCTTAATTGTTTTAAAAAATTTATAATTAATATAAATATTGAATATTATTAGTTTTATTCATTCATTTTAGTCTCTCTATATTAGCTCAACTTAAACTTAACCAAACAAAAACCACAACACATATATACATTTTTTATTTTTGTGTAAATGAAAACAATATCTAGATTCTAGAATTTAGATCAATTCAAATTGATAAATTATAAAACATAAAAGTACAATTATTTATTATGACGATAAAAAACAAACAAGAAAAAACAAAGCATTGATCAAACATAGGTGTATAAAATACATAAATCCGTAAGTATTGAAAATAATATTTAATTTGATTAAATAAAAATAATTAAACGTAATTTCATATAGAAAATTCGAAAATTAAGATTTAATGAAGTGAATAAGAATATTCTGTTGTTTTTCATACAGTTTATAAAAGTAAACAAAAAAAAAACAGAAACATTAAATAATTTTTCTCTGTTTCTGGTGAACGAAAAAAAAAAATAAATAAATATAAAAATAAATCATTAACTTGATCTCAAACAGATCATAATTAAGATGATTTTTATTAAATAAAATTTGTTATATTTAATTGTAAAATTTGTTATAAAACGTTGAGGTGGTCGTTTTAATCTTTTTATATTTATAAGAAAATTACAACAATCAATAAACAGAAAGAATAAACAAACCATTAAACATTTTCAATATATATTTATTTATACAATTAGATTTTCTTCTTAGTTTGTTCATTATTTGTTCATACTAACTTAAGCAAACAAAAAAATAAATAAATAAAAGAAAACTTAACTAGCAGAGTTGGTAATGCTATGCTGTGTCCAATGAACCAACGAATTCATTGATTATCTCGTATAATTATTTGTTACAAAATGTAATTGTTTAAATTTTATTTAGAATAACTTAAATCAGAATACAGAACAGTGACTCAATTATTAATAATCGTTGTTACAAGATTCCTTAGCTTAAGTCAGATAATTTTTTTTGCAAAAAAAAAACAAAAATTCAATTTAAAATTTAAGAATTAAAAATCTTAAACAAGATTTTAGCCAAGAAAAGAATTCTTTAAATTTCATTAATTCTTTAGTTCATTTGAATAATTCGATAAGGAAAAAATTAAAAGAAAGAAAGAGACAACAAATAACGGATATTTACATAATAACTGCTGGCTGATTGATGAAAGACATAAAAATAATATTATATTTAAGTAATTGAATACAAGAAAGTGACAAAAATCACAACAACAACAAAATAAGAACAAAAAAAAAACAAAATGAAATAATAAAAAATAAAAATAATATTAAAAAAAGATAAAATGTACGAGAAGACCGAACGAAATCGAAACGAAGAAGAATAAAATGAATGCGAAAAAGAAAAAACAAAAACATTTTTATTTGGGGGAAAAATCGTGTTAAGGACCCAAACAAGGTCGATGATATATTAGTTTAACAACATCCGTGGGCAAACCAAAAACAACAACAAAAACAGCAGAAATTCAACAAAATATCTAACTAAACAAAAAAAAAAGTTATTTTTAATTTTTTTGACTCCTCTCTCTCTCTCTCTCTTTTCCCTGTTTTCTCTTATTAGAAAAAAAATTATCTCTCACTTAACTCTCTCTAGAATCTGTCTTCCTCTCCTAATATCATTCAGACATACTTTTTTTAAATAACTAAATAGAAAAAACACAAATACTTACCTACTTTTACTTACTAAAAAAAAAAAAAAACACACAATCAACTAACTAACTAATGAAAGAAATTCTATTTGTATTTGTAAGAATATTTAATTCTTTTATTTTATAATACACCAAAATAAGCAAAAACAAAAATGAAGAAATAAAATAAAAACAAAGTAAAAGAGAGATGTGAATAATGAAACAGCATCGTTGGATGAGTCATAAACACAAATATAACTTCCTTTTCTTTGCAATATGTACGCGAAATGGTTAAATTTAATAAAAAAAAAAAGAAGAAAAAGAAACAAAACAACAACAATAAAAAAAAACAGACAACAAAATACGTAATACACGAACGAAAACCACACGACGAATTGAAACGAAATGACGACCAAAATATCTAGAATCAATGCACTTTTTAAGTTATCGTTGTTGTTGTTGTTGTTGTTGTTGTTGTTGTTGTTGTTGTTGTTGTTGTTGTTGTTGTTGTTGTTGTTGTTGTTGTTGTTGTTGTTGTTGTTGTTGTTGTTGTTGTTGTTGTTGTTGTTTTGTTTTTTGCGAATTTTTCTTCTTCTTTTTTTATTTTGGTTTAGAATTTTTTTTTTGTACGATTTTTGCATTATATACATACACACACAACGACGTTCCGAAAGAAGACAGTAGTTCTGTTTGATTGTATGTGCTCTGTTTGTTCTTCGATTCGTCAGTCTCTGATTTGGAAAGGCATTTTATATATTCAACTTATATTAGAGATGATAAATGTGTAAGAGTAGGGAAGACTATATTTTGTCAAACACAAATATTTGTGTGTGTGTGTGTATTCTGAATTTAACGAAAACAATAAAAAAAAATCATTTTCAACATAAATTGTTTTTGTTGTTATTAACTTTTTAGTTGTTGTTGTTGTTTCTTAGATACGAAAAAACGATTAGATAAGTTCAAAGAATTTTTAATATTCCAATCAGATGCGAGACGGATACGGATACGCATCTTTAACCCGCTATACTCACACACACCCTCTAACATTTTTCTACAGCACCCAGAATTAAATTACGATAAATCGATATTTTTTATTGACTTTTTCAAAAAAAAAAAAGATTTTGCAGCAACAACGAAAAAATAAAACACAAATTAAATTTTTGTTAAAATAATAACAACAACAGCAACAAGAACAACAGAAAAAAAATCTAAAAACAAAACAAGTTTTTTTTTTTAGTGAATAGAATTTCTAGTTGGGTGTTTTTTTTTTATCAGAAAAAAAAGCAAAAAAAAAAAAAACGCATGTAGATAAAAATAATAAAATAGAAACGTCAATAAAAGTTCAAAATATCAAATAGCATTGATGAATAGTGAAAAGAAGAACAACAAACCAACAGGATTTTTTCATTTCATCTTTTTTATTAAAATCAAAAAACAAAATGAAGAAACAGAAACAAAAGGAAGTATAAAAAATCTTGATAAAAAGTGAATATTAGTTAATTAAAGTTTTATAATTTAAAATTAATGAGAATCATTTGTTTAATTGTACTTAAATAAAATATTCAAGAAAGAGAAAGAGAGAGAGAGAGTTTTTTTTTGTTTAGTTTTGATAAAGATAATATTAATGAAAAACTAATAAAGACAGAGAATAAGAAAGAATTGAACAATAAAAAATAAGAAGAAGAAACATATTTATTACCGGTACATATTTAATTGTTTATCGTCAATTAGATTTATATTCCCTGCTTTCTCGCTCTCTCTCTCTCTCTCTTTGTCTCTCTCTCTCACGCGCTGCCTCTCTCTCTCACGTTCGGTCTCGCTCTCGTGTTTCAAATTTTAATAATCTTTAGTTTTGATTTTAGTTTATAATTGAAGTTTTCAAAATCAAAAAAATGTAGAAAAAAACAAAAAAAATGCAACAACAAACAAAAAAAAAAAAAGAACCTAAAAATATGAAAAAAGTAATAAAAAAGATAAAATATCAGATCATACAGGAAATGTCAAAACTGGTAATGTAATTTTTACGTTATTATTATTACGTACGTTGCATTCGTTTTATATGAAAAAATAAAAAAAAAAGAACAAATTGTATAAATTTCACAATTTCCGTCCCATTTTAATTTATTTTTAATAATTTTAATTACAAAAAAATATAAAATTTTCTCAATACACAACATATTTTAATGTCATCCATATTCTTCTCACTCTCTCTCTCTCTCTCTTACACTCTATATATTTTGGTGTGATTCTGTGGACTTTATTGACCAAATAAAAAATCAAAATAAATGGAAAAACAGAGAAAAGAAAAAAAATATACTCAAAATATTTCACAATTCCACTTAAAAACTTCAATATTTTTCTTTTTAACTTTCTCATTTGACTTTTATTTTCTTCCTTTTCTTCTCTCTAAAATTGCAATTCTTTCCTTTAAATAATTTTTAACTTAAAAATCTGATTTGACTTCTTTTTTTTTTGTATGAAATAAAAAAAAATTTGATTCTAATTTTAACCAAAAAATGGATGAGAAAGGGAAATGAGGGGAATAGATGATGGATATTTTGTTTGAATATAAATTGAAATATTACAAAACTGAATTAGATTTCTTTGTTTTGTTTTAAGAAAAAAGAAAAAATAACTAAATGAAAGAAAAGGACAAACAAACAAACCAACAAACAAAAAATGTATATCAATCAGTAAAGTCTGTCTGAAGCCTCCTCTAAAAAAAAAAAACAAACTGGTAAAAGAATCATTAAATTTTCATACCTAAAGGCAAATGAGAATAAACAACAACAACAACAATAACAAGAAAAACAATTGAAAACAGAAAAAAATCTTATAAAAGTTAGTTTTCTGTCTCTTAAGGAAACAGCAGCAGCAATCTACCACAAACCAAAAAAAAAAATAATAATTAAATTTGATAAAAAATAAATAAAGTCAAGAAAAAATTTATTATTTTACTACAAATTTTCTGATGACATTATCTCTCTCTCTCTCTCCCCGTCTTTCACTATGTGTTTTCCTTACATTTTCCTTCATCATTTCTTTATCAAAAGATACCGTTATTAGATCAAAAAAAAAAAAACCTAATGACATTTTCTCCTTCGTTTCCAATAAATAATAAAATTGTGTAAAGAGGAAGAGAGAGAGAGCGAGAGAGAAAAAGAGTAAAGAAATTTTTTACCATCAGTACGTACGTTAAACGTGTAAAAGAAACACTTAAACTTCCAATAGTAAGGTAAAACACAGAAGAAGAAAAAAAAAAGGATGCCTATCTGTAGCGTATATCCCTAGTGCATAATGTAATTAGAACACAACTCGAATAGTTTTTTTTTTCTATTCTTTTATAGAAAATATTTGTCTTTTACAACCAAAAACAAGAACAAAATAATATTGTAACTTTATGCCACTGGTACAAGTAGCCAGGCTACACTATTTTTTTCCTTCTATATATTTCTTTTTGTTTGTTTATTTGTCTCTTGTCAGTTCTTTTCTTTCATTTATTTTATTATTTTATTATTTTATATCAGATTACCGATATTAATAGTTTGTGTACAACAATAATAATATCAACCAGTTGTTTTTTTTTCTTACTTTTGTTAATATTAATACAACCAATAATATTTTTTTAAGTTATGCAATGTACGGTAAAAACCTGTCTTAATTGCATCTTCACGTAGAATCAGAGCAACTTACAAATTTAATAGAATTTTAATTAAATATTTGTGACAATTTTTCTCCTGCATAATTGGAGGAGATTTATCAACAAAATTTGTGGTCTTCTTTGAGATTAGACTGACATTACTGTATTCTTGTTAATAATTGAATTTCACTCTATGTATTTTAAATAGGCTCAATAAGTGTAAATCTTTAAGTCTTATTATTCCTTATGTCTGTTGCTTCGATCAGACACATTTATAATTATAAATTTTTTATAAGTTAAATAGAGTAAATTACTTAGGATTTGAGATGGAAAATAAAACAAACGGAATGGGTACAGGTGAAAATGGTTAAAAAAAGAAAAAGAATCGCATATTCAGGAACACGAACAAAACTAAAAAGACGACAAAAAAAATATGAACGCGGCTACGTCATCATCTAACTAACATAATTCAACTATAATCATATTGTAATTATTTCTTTATTAGAATCAATTATTTTTCTTAATTTACTTAACTGACTTCATATTTTACTTTTCTTTACCAATCTATAAATGCGGTAACTAATTCTATGTTTTTGGGTTAACATTATTTTTACGTTTAATAGTTACAGATTTTAGTTATTGATAAAACGAATAATAATAAAGATTGAAAGAAGGACTAACATTCAGGTTGTCCATATCCCCCTGTTTTTTTTTCTGCCCCTTACTTGTCAACGAAAAAAAAAAAAACAAAAGTAAAACGGAGGGAAAAAAATGTCATAATGCAATTGAATAAATGATTTCCTGTGTTTATTGGGTAATTAATTATTCTTAGTTCTTTACAAAAAAAAATTATTCATTTTTCTATGATTTGAAATTATGACAAGAAATGAAAGAAAAAAAATAAAAAACTTGATTAGAAAATTGTCAATAACAATTCATTGATAATTATTATTTGTTTATTTATAAATTTGTTTTTATTTGTTGTTTTCATATGAAAGACAAAATCATAGAAAATAAATAAATTTTAAAAAGAAAAAGCAGTGATTGTAAAACTATACGTTTCATTCATAGCAACTGACAAAATTTAATAGATTTTTTTTTTGTACATTTGGTCAAATTTGGCCAATCTTTAAATATTTCTTCTTCTTCTTCATTTTTCCAATTGGACATTCTGCAAAGTTTTTTATTCGACATTTTCGTACAATTAAGTAAACAGAATTTAATAATTTTATAAAGTAAACATTATATACAGTCAGCAAAATATTTGAGTAAAAAATGTTAACTTCGAGACGACCACAGGAAGTTTGAAGTAAAATATCATTGTGAAAATCACAATGACCATAATATGGAAATATAAGAAGAGTTTAACGATTGAATTAAATTAAATTGAGTAAAGATAAAAGTAATTAAACTTGATCAGAGTAAAGATAGAATAAGAGTGTAGGTTTGATCACCACTGGATATAATAATAAAAATATTATACTCGTAAAAAAAAATTGTATAACCTACAATGTTGTTGTTTTTTTAATAAATTTTTTTTTATTATAAAATAAAATAATCTTTAAGATTTTATTTATCTTTTTCAATTCGTTCATTTAATTTTTACTCTTTTTTACCATTTATTTTTAATTTATTTAATAAAAGTTGTTTGACAAGTTTAGAAGAAGAAGAAAAAGAAGAAGAAGAAGAAGAAGAAAAATCAGGTAATTATTACAAAACAGTTAATAATTTTTTTTTTTTTACCTGCGTACATAAATATACGCGATTATAATTATGTAACGTTCTGCCGTCTTGCCTTCTTCTATTTTTTTAATTTTCCTTTTTTATCTTTATATTTGTTGTTGTTATTGTTGTTCTTGTATTTAAAGTAATAATTAGCTACACTTTAGTTTGTTTTTATTTCGCTAAAAAAATTATTGCAAAAACAAAAAAAAACAAAAAAAAAAAGAAGAAGAAAAAATATTAATATCAAGTTCAATTGAAATTATTGTGATTAAATGTAATGAGTTATAGAAAATACAAAAATTAAAAATAATCCTTTTAATTAAATAGTCAACAACAACAACAACAACAACAACAACAAACAATAAAAATGAATAAAAATTACATGTTGTGTATTATTTTTGAGTCCAATTTCCAATTAAATTATTATCTGTGCACTCATGCACTAATAATGCACACACCAAAAAAAAGAGCCAAGGTTTATCACCAAAAAAAAAAAAAAATATTCATCTCTTTTTAAAAGCCAAACCAAGATCCATTGATATGTAAATGGATTTTAAATGGCCGATATAATTATGGATAGATAAGACAAATTAATTATTAAAGAATAGATTTTTGATAGAAAACTGAATGAAAATTAGACAGTGAGTAAGTGAAGTGATTGAGTAAGTTGAGTAATAAATATAAAAAAAAAAAGAATAAATTGTTCATAACGTTCTCGGTCTATTCAATTTTTTTTTTCTTTATCCTTTTCTAAATTCAAGTCATTTTTATCATCAATGTAATTTACATAATATTAACGATCAACCATAAGAGGAGTTTGTATTCTTGAGTATATTCACAACAGTTGTTTTTTTTTTCCTCCCAGTTCTCATGTTTGTTTTTTTTTAAATTTGTTGTTTTTGTTGTATTTGTTGTTTAAAAAAAGAGTTAAAAACTTTAAAATATTCTTGACAAGAGAATTTTAATAACGTAAGAGAAAAAACGTATATTGACTAAATTTTATATAATTTTATTATTTAAAACACGTAATATTAATTTATTTTTTTCTTTTTTATTTTAGTTTAGTTTCCCAAACATAACCCAATCATCAGTAATTTTTCAGTTGAAATAATGCCGCGAACCGTATCAATTGATTGATATTAAATTGACTCCTTCTCTCTCTTTTTTTTTTCTTTTTTTTACTTTGGTTCCTTTTTTTATACTTTTTTCTACGTTTCTGTTAAAAACAAAAAAAAAAGAAAAGAAAAGAAAAAGAAAAAAAAAACGTTTTAAGAAGAAGGAATAAAACGTATTTATATCCCGCGGAAGTGTGATCGACAGCGTACAATCATTTAATATAAAAGTTGATTATTTCTTTATAAAAACACGCGTTGCGTATAATTATACAATTTTACATTATAGTTTCAAGTTGTTCAAGAGAACTTGTTTTATATTTGTACATTTAATGGGGAAAAAGAAAAAAAAATTACACGTTCAAAATTATAAAATGAAACGAATAGAAAATTATTTATAAATTAATTGTTTAAAATCATAATTGAAATTCATTGAAATTAAATTGAAGTCATGGATAAAATTAATTTAAAAATTGGACTAACTTTACCTTCTTTTATTTTAATTTAACTTAATATTTTCTCCCTCTTTTTATCGAGAATATGAACACTTCATGACAAATATTTATAAAAAAAAATATGTCATTTAATGCGCCGATAGTTAAAATAGTTAATGGTGACTCTCCCTACCTATGGAGATAAAACCACAGTAGAGATTTAATAAACCTACAACTAAAAAAAAAAACCCATATTACTGAAATAATTTGTCTGTCTTCATTGTACAAAAAAAATACACAAAAAAAAAAAGAATTTTAAAAAAAAAATCCTTCAAAAATTAAAAAACAGAATTAATTTTTCTTTTAATTTTATTTGTGAAAAAAAAAAATTAAATTAAAAAAAAATTGAAGAAGAAAAAAGACAAAATTACCTTAAATACTTCGGTTTTATTATCTTTTGGTCTGTATTTTTATTTTGTTAGATAAATAAGTAAAGAAAAAACAAAACAAAACACAATTAGTCTACAATTACATATTTTTCAATTAACATTAAATTAAGAAATTATGATTAAAAAAAAAAAATAATGTAAATTAAATAAATTTATCTTCAATCAGTTTTCTTTTTTATTCTTTTCTTTTGCATGTTTGGATACAAATTGGCTCAAGTCATGTCTCATTTTAAAATCAATTAATTTTATTTCTGTTTTTTTTTTTTGTTTTTCTTTTGTTTTGTTTTTTTATTTGCTTAAAAATTTAAAGAAATTAAAAAAACAAAATAACAACAACAACAAATTTTGCTTTTACTTTTGTTGCATTAAAATTGATGTTTTTCTTTTATTTTTTATTTCTTTAAAAAACAATAACAACAACAACATAATAATAATTGTGTTTAGTTGTTATTATTTTTGTTGTAGTTCGTGAGGATATGAATACATTAAGGAAGAAAATGATGATATCTAATAATGATGATGATGATGAATATTGCGTCATTCTTTTCTTCAACTTATTAAAATATTTTTCATTTTATTTATTATTATTCATATTTTTGTAACGTTACAAAAATTACCTGTCTCTCTTTATATCGACCTAATCTAAAACACCACCATCCCCCCACCACTACCTACTACCTCATATGAATTTTCCTTGTTTTTCTTTTTTATTTACTTTTTTTTTATTTTGATCAAAACAATTTTTTTCTTAAATATGTTTTTTTTTTTGACAATATTTTGATGTGGTTGAAGATTTAATTTTCCACATGAGGGCACATCCTTTGAGAACCAAAAAAATAAAAATAAAAAAAAGAGAAAAAAAAAAAACAAACAAACAAACAAAAAAAAAAGCGGGTGTTGGGTGGTTCCTTTTTTTTAAACCTTTTTCTCACCTCAAAGACACGGAGAGAGAGAGAGAGAGAAAGAGAAAGAGAGAGAGGGAGAGAGCAAATTTTCATTGGTCAAATTAAACAAAAAAGATAATATTGTTGAGGTATTAATTACTGAACTTTATTAATTTGTACGTGTGTGTTGGTGTAATAAAGGAATAAAGGCAAAATAAAAAAAAATATATAAACTTCAAGTACTTTAGAAATTAAAATTAAACATTAAGAATGATCCATTAACAACAAATATAAATATGGTACTGATGTAATGATTGGCATACTTTTTGTAAATATGATAAAAACAAATATAATTAAAAAAAATTTATTCTACTTATTTTACATACATTTTATCCTTACATTTCAATCACTTTCATTTCTCGATAATTTTAAATTGTTATGAAGCCTCTTAACAGCTGATTCTGTAAATTCTTTAAATTCATTTTCACACACTTACTTTATTATCATAAAATCTTATGAGAGAACAAAAGGAAATCCTATTATACAAAAAAAAAATTCCACATAACTGATAAATGCGAAAAAAAAAAAAATTCTTAATAATTAACGAAAAAAAAAATATCTCAAAACTACAAATTTTCCTAATTATTTGATTGACTTTTGTTTATGGATTTTTTCTACAAAAAAAAAAATTATTGGCAAATCCCAATTATTCGTATGAAGTAAATAAAGGGAGTATAAAATAAATCAATATAGAACATTGTACAACATACGTGGTACCTCAACCTACCTAATTTATATTACTCAACATTCGCTTACATAAAAATATAAAAAAACAAACATACATGAACACACACACACACTCGCATGCACACACACATAAATATACTAAATACGGCAAATAAAATACAGAAGCATACACACACATATATGACTATATACACAGATTTAAATCAAGTTTAATGTCAGAGATAAAAATATTAATTTTTCCACTTAAAAATTTCATTTTTTTGATTTTTTCCTTATTTTTGATTTTTAAGAAAAAAGAAAGAAAAGAAAAGAAATAAAATTAAGATTTTTTTCATTTTTTCATTATTCGTTGTTTGTCACATTATGGGTTGTAACGAATCCGTTATATCCATCTGTCGTTTCTAAGTTACCTCCTTATATTTTCATTTTCATTTTATTCTTTTTCACTTTACTTTATTTTTACTTCTTTCTTTTTTTTTTTTTATCAATTTTTTTTTTTAAAAAAAAAAAGAAAATCGAAGCTTAGCTGTTGGTGTGATCAAGGTAAAAAAAAAAAGAAAAGGAAAAGAGGAAGAAAAAAAAACTCCAACTTATTTCTCTGTTTTTTTTTTTTCTTCTTTCTTTTTTTTATTTCTTTTGTCGTCAAGACAATCCGTTTTTTTTTCTCTTGATTCTTTTTTTTTACATTTTTCTTTCGTTTCTTTATCTTTTTGATTAATAAAACAAAAACAAAAACAAAAACAAAAACAAAGATTGTAAGTAAGTACAGTTTTACGTATTGAGGTGCAATATTTTATGATGATTCAACGTAAAACACAAAAAAAAAAAATATATTCTGATGTTAATTTTTATTATGAGAACTTCAGTCAAGGAAACATACACACACACACACCAAACAAACAAACAAATGGTTTGTTCTTGATTCTTGATTTTTCTATTTTATTTTTTTTTGTGGTTAAACACAAAATTAGAAAAATTACGAAAAAAAAAAATCATAATAATAACAACAACAAAAAGAAGAAAACAGAAACTAAATAAAATTTAGGTTAAAGTAAATTGTAGGTAAGTAGTTTATTGATGTAATTACAAATGAATTATGTAGATAAAAGTATGTTTGAATCAATAAAAAATAAAGTATATAAACAAACAATAAAATGGCACGTGGTTAGAACATATACAGTTCTGTTAAGGAAGGAAGGTGTTGGCGGTAGGAAGGAAGAGGTGGAGAAATCTTATTGAAGGATGATGATGACGATAAATAAAACAATGACATCAAAATTATTTTCATATAAACAATTTCTGTTTTACTTCTTACACTTCTTTTTCCCCCTTTTTTTATCATCATTTTTTTTTTATTATTATTAATGTTGTTGTTGTTGTTGTTGTTATTGTTGTTTTTGGTTGTCTTTATTTGATGTTTGATTAACACACAGAGGAGCCACTTTATTACTGAAACAGAATTTTTTTCATTCTCTTCTTCTTTCTTTTTCTTCTCTATTTTTATGTTACTTTGGCAGCACTCACCTCACCATAGTTACCAAATGTGAGATGGATTCCACGTTATCCTATTCTAAATATTTCTTCTTCTCTCATTTTATACATATAATTTTTTTTCTTTCTTCCTTTTTTCTGACGAAGGAAAAAAAACGTATATTTTTTGTTTCTCGACAGAGATTAATATTTAATGAAGTTCAGAGAAGAATATTGTTCTATCTATTATATCCTATTCAATATCTATTTATATTTTATTACGTAGTAATAATACAATTATTAACATACACACACAAACAGTGACTAACTTAAATATAGAATTTAGGAATAGAGAAAGAAAAAATAAATTTCTATCTTGTTTTTGTTGTACAGTAAATAGTACCAATGGTTACTACGGGCTACTAATAGGTTACTTATAGATTCAGGTTACTACAGGCTAACTTATACAGGTACCAATTTAGTTGAATGAATATTATTGAAGGGAAGACGGTAAGAGTAAGTAAGTGTGAAATAAATAAATGTAACTATAAGAAAAAACTCATTTCAAATATTGTCTATACTACATAAGTTTATAATACAGAAAATATTGCTCTGTAAAAATATTATACACTCCATGTTTTTCCGTTTCTTTTTTTTTTTTATTTTTTTTCATTCTTTTATTTTTTTTTTTTGGTATTGATCCAATTTTGTGTAGCAAGTATATAATATATATATATATATATTGTACGTACATAGAATCCTTACAATACATAATCATACATAGTTATATACCAACATACACACACACACACCCACATGCATACACACATCCAGAAGGCAAATAAACAAATAAAAATACATAAGTCCTTTGCATACACACATACACATACACAAAACATACACGCAAACATAATGACTCGTAAGTACTTAAAACTAATTAAAAGTGTTATATAATAATAGAGGGAACACAAGATTGTTGCAATCTGAATCAGTAAATTTTAAATAAAATTTTATTTATTGAAAATATTTTCTAAAAAAAAAAAAAATTTTTCAAAAAGAAACGAAAGAAAGAAAATCAAAAAGGTTTCAATTTATAATTTGTTTCAATTTCAATTCTACTTTCACTTTTTTTCCTTTTTTTTTAAAGGAAATTATACCAAGAGAAAGAAATTACAAGAAACAAAAGTTTTTTTTTTTTTGTAACAAGAATATTTCATAAGACACCCGCTGATAATAGAAATAACAACAACAACAACAACAACAAAATAATAAACTTCTGCATTTGAAAGGAGACAGATTTCTTTTTTCTCTCTTTTTCAACGTCCTATTTTCTTCTTCTTCTTCGTCAAAGGAAGAAAATCTGAAAATTGATTTGTAAAAAATTTCAGATAGGATATTCATAAATAAATTCATATCAAATGTAGAATTACATTAAATTTCATCTTATACAATGATTATACGATTACCAAACTATTTTACTTTTTTTTTCAGTAAGGTACAAAATAAATTAATTTTACTTTAATTCTTATTTTATTTTATTTAAAATTCTCTATTTAGTCTTCTTACCTTTTTCATACTTTTTTATTATTTTATTGAAAATTTATATTTTTCTTTTTCTATAATAAATTTGTTGTTGTTATTTTATGTTTATTTGAATTAAAAAAAAAAAAAAAAAAAAAGACGAAGACGAATACAAATAAAATTTTCTCTTCAATCTTTTTCTTAACCTTAGTCTATATATTTTTTTTTTCCAATTCTCTTTCGTTGTTATTATTATTTGTATAGAAGTATAGGATATAATAGGCAACTGTTATATGTCACAATTTTAACAAACATTTATATACTTTTTTTTGTAACTTCATTTCACTTTAACTTTACTTCACTTTTACTTGTGTAAGTTTTATTCTTGAACAAGCAGAAAATGAAAATGAAACCAATTTTGAGTGTAAATTCTGTTTTTTTTTTCTTTTTCTTTTTCTTTTTTTATATTTTATGTATTTTGCAACGTTTTTTTTTTTTTTTTTTATTTGATCTTCGTTTATTTGAACAGTCGTCAGTTTCTTCAGTTCTCTGTTTTGTTTAGTATTTTTATATTTCTTTTTTTTTTTGTATTTGATCCAATACTTACTTTATTATTATGTCAAGATTTATTAAAAAAGTATAAAGTTAAAAGTGACAAAGAGTTAAGAAGTAAAGTATCTAACTATGGAATCATGACTGTATCAATTGGAATTTTTTTCTTTAAGAACAAAAAAAAAAAGTAGTCTAATTTGTACGAGAATAAAATATTATATGCTGATGTTAATTAGTTTTTATGTCGACAACAAAAAAAAAACTTGTTTTTAATGATTGAATAAGAATGTTTTTTTTTTTTTCTTTGACGAATAATTTGATGTTTTTTAAAGAAAAATTTGAACATAATTAAAATAATATATTTTTGTTTTTTTTTGATTCTAAATATTTATTTGTAAATAAGAATAAGAAGAAGAAATAAAATTATCATAATATTTATTTAGTTAAATTATAAAATAAAAATTATAAATAACACTGTGATGAAGTCACACTGTTAATGTGTGTGTTACCCAAAAAAAAATTTAAAGAAAATATTATTAAACATTAAAAAAGTGACGTGAACTGACATCAACGGAAACTCAGTCTAAAGTGGACAACGAAGCATGTCAATTTTGTAAAGGCAAAAAAAAATATATATATATAATGAAACTGCTAATAAACTAATCATAAATCATGTAAATATAATGAGCTGTGTTTATTCTTTTGTTGAAAATTTTAAATAATCCACAAAACAAAAAAAAAACAATCCAAATTTTAAACTACAAAGAATAAAAATTTTCGAGTTTCCCATTAGGAAATATTAGATCTGATAATACGAAAAATGTCCACTGCTACTCATTAATCCCCCCGTCCTTATAAAGTAAATATCCTTCAAATAAAATTTGTTGTTATTGAAAACTATTCACGTTGAGGAAATTCAATATTTTGTAGAAAGGGTAAAGTAGTGTTTATTATTACGTCATTTAAGAAGTGTTCTAATTAGCAAAAGGTGTGATTTAATTAATCATTCTACTACTTATTAACGAAATTTTCGTTTATTTTCATATTTGTATAAATACTTTTCATTTAGAATTAATTCTATACTTTACTTACGCAAGTATAGATTTCTGTCTAATTGGACCATCGATTAAACAAATAAATTCACTGTGCGATGCTTACGAAATAGACTTTTGCAAACTAAAAAAAACTTTTCATATTTTAGTCAAATTTAATTCTACGAGATAAATTTCTATTGAAATTATTTTGCATAACTCTATTGTGTAAAACAATTTTCTAATTATTAAAAATTATTTACTTAAATAATTAGGTAAAATAAATTGAAGAAATAAGTGACACGCTCAATACAATACATTTACATAAATTTTTATTAATTTTTTAACTAAAAAAAAGTTCAACGTTTTCTACATCAGTAAAATAAGTTACATTTATTTATATCTTTTTATTGTAATATGTAGTTAGTCTAACTACCTATATAAGTATCTAAAATTATATTCAAATCAATATTTAAGAAATTAAATTTAGTAAAAAGAAAAAAATTAGAAAAGTCAATCAACTTTACGTATTTTTTTTTTGTTAACCTTCAATCAAGTCAGTATCCAGTACAACCTATTAATAAATATTGATGGTCAAATCAGACATAACAACAAAATAAAACTTTTAAATTTAAAGAATAATTTTTATATGAAAATAATTAAATATACTTAATCGATTATGACAATAATAATTAATAAGTTAGATTTTACTGATGTTTATTCCAAAGGAGTAAAAATAATTTGTGCAATTTTGTCAGAACTTATGTTTGTTGTGAGTATGCTGTAATCTGTGATCTGTGTGAAATAATTTTATTTCATTCATCAAAGTTAATATAGAAATAAAATTGAAATTGATTTTCAACAAAAGTTACTTAAGGAACCATATAAATTGAAAGTAGGAAAAAAAAAATAGATAAAAAATAATTTAAGTTCAGTTTAAAAATTTTGAGAAAATTTATTTTTACATTTCAATTTAGTTGAAATTATCGCGTTTGTTGGTATTTAATGATTATTTTCTTATGAAATCAATCCATAGAAATATATAAAAGCAAAACAAACAAAACAAAAATGAAACAACAGAAACTAAGTATAAAACAAATAATAAAACACTGATTCTTATTTAGTTGTTCCGGAATAAAAGAAAACAAAAAAAAAAAAAAAACGGAAAGAAAAATCAAAATCAATGTTTTCTTTTAAACAAAGTAATTATGTAACTACGTAAGTAAGTAATGTAGTTACAGATAACAGACTTTATGAAATGATGATTACGATGGTAATCTATTACGACAATTCGAATTGTTCTTAATCGATTGAGGATACAGATATAGACAGATTCAACAACACTGTAAATATTTTATAAACTTCGAAAAAAATTATCAATTTGCATAAATGTACTCATAAACACACATACACACAGACACAAACACATAAATTCTATAATACATAAATGTATACAACTTAAAAAGAAAATATAAGTGTTGTTGTCTCTTTTTTAAATTAATGATTTTTTTTTTTTCTTTTCATTATCAAAATTATTAAATAATACTTTCAATTGTAAGAAGAACAGAAATAATAATAACGTCATGTTTTATATAAAATTTAATTAATTATTTATTATTTGAGTATAAAATCTAAACTAGATACTATAAAAGTGAAAAGAATTTATTTTCTTTGGAAAACAATAAATCGATCATTTATTTTATATTGAATAATTTGTCACATTAAGAAAGTAATTAAAATTTCTTATATTTTTCATTAAAATTATAGTCTTATGAAAATTGACGATAACAGAAAACAACGTGCAAACACACACACATACACACATTAGAAATGAAAATTTTTCATATGATTTTAGCATAATTTGCATAGCTATCTTACAACCTAATCTGTCAACAAGTTTCTTTCTGGAAACCAAAAGGAAAGAAAAAAAAAATTCTAACCAAAACTTCTTCAAAATATGTAATCTAAATTGTACCTAAAATTTTTTAGAATATTTATAAAAAAAACTTAGAACTAAATAAAAAAAAATTAAGTTAAAATTTCATATTAAATAATTACAATAACAAATAATCAATTTTTTAATATCCAAAAATTAATTGAAAAGAAAAAAAAAGCACAACAAAATAATCTTATTTTTATTTCGATTTTTTTTTAAAGACATTCCTGTCAGAAATACAGACACAAACACAATAATCGAAGAAAGACAGAGAGAGGTAAATACATTGTGCGAAGAAGATAGACCCAATTTATGTAACTTTTTTTTTAATAATTTTAATATTTTTGAGAAAGTTCAAATGATTTATATTTAGGTATTTATAATTTATGTCAATTTTCATGTAGATGAAAATATATTTTTCAATTAAAGAAAATTCTAAATTCAATAGGAATTTTTATTTTATGTTTTAGTAAATAAAAGTAAATAAAAGAACAAAAATAATTTCCAAAAAAAAAAATTAGTTATCGTATTGGAAGTAACGTGGCGCCACAAGCCGGCATTGAAAAATTTTTATATTGAAAGAAATTCTTTTAGCTTGTGTTTTGAAGGTTGACAGAAAATTCTCTGTTTTTAGTTTTTTTTTTTAAGAATTATATTTAACCTTACTTTAAATGATATAATATCAATAGAAAATTAGAATAATTATTTATATATAGTTTAATATGACTTACCTTTAAGAATGTACATACTAGGCCCTAGAAAATAAGGGCACAAATTCCTTTTGTTTTGCAAACTCAAAACAAAAAAAAATAATTTTTTTTTTAACTTCAATCAAGGTCCACAATCAAAAGAAGACGTATAAAAAAAGTTTAAACTCACGAAACACAAATTATTATCCAATTGTCACTATATAATCACCAAATTGTTTAAATGTCAATAATTAAACGAAATACATATTAAAAAGTCACTGTTCACGTATTTATTTATATGAAAAATTAATAAAAAAAAAAAACTTACGAAGTACGTCACTTCTGAAGTTGTTCCTATTCAATTTTTTTCACCATCAATAATGCCAACTATTAAAAATAAAATCACCACAGAATACTTTATTCACCACTAAAGTAATTTAAAAAGTAAAATTTACGTTTCATTTTTACACAAAAACTACTTAATAAAAAAATATATTTCTTTTTCAAATTTTTGTATTAGATTTAAATATAAATTAAAAAAATTAATAATTAACAATAGAAATCTTATAATCTACTTAAATTATTAATATAATCATCCTAATTTTATTATTAATTACAGTCGAAATCGGTTTTAATTAGAATAACAGAAATTCGTATTCATAATCTCAAATATTTCAGATATATTAAAATCGATTTTAACTTCAGTTTTTATAGTGAATGCGTTTTTGCATGTTTATTTAAGTCATTTGCTCTGGAATATCTTTTATCACAAATATTACATCCATATTGTTTATTATCTGTATTATGTGTTAAACTATGTTCTTTTAAATCTGCATTTGTTATAAATGAGCAGGAACAAATATCACAAATAAAATTTTTTTCTAATTTATGGCGTTTCATATGAACTTGTAAACAACTTGATTGTGTAAAGCCTAAAAAAAATTAAATAAATATTTAGATTAATTAATGTTTGGAACGCAGTGTTGAGTCACCACTTCAATGTATTTTTGCCTTTAATTTAAACACAAAAACTGTAATGATTCAAGTGACAACTCAATTACTAAATAAACTTTAACCTTTTTGGCAAACATTACAAATGTATGGTCTTTCTTTTGTATGAGAACGCATGTGGACAACCAGTGTTGAAGATCCATTAAAACCCTTTTGACATATTTTACAAAAATGACTTTTTTCTCCTGTATGTGTTTTCGTATGTTTTGTTAATTCATTTGATTGGCAAAAGGCTTTTTGACACACAGAACAAATATAAGGTTTTTCACCATTATGAATTCTAAAATCAAAATAAAATGTACAAATTGAAATATGAAGATTCAAAATAATTTATGCAAGATTTTTACAAAAAAAAAACTAAAAATTAATTACAACGTTATGTAACTAATTTGAGCTGTGACTTTAAATTTCTGTATTATTTACAAATAAATAAATTGAATTTATCCTTTGATTTAATATAATATGTAATTATGTAATTTTCAATTATTTACCTTGTGTGAGCTATTAAATTACCTGAAAGTTAATAGGAATATTCAAAATTAATAAAGTAAAAAAAAAAATGATCGTTTGATTTAAATTTACTCACTTGATGTTGAAAATCCTTTTAAACATATTTTGCATAAGTAAGGTTTTTCTTTTGTATGCGTTCTAAAGTAAAATAAAAATAGAAAAAATATTTAAAATTAATTAAAAAGGAAAAATAAATTTTTTTGTACCGAAGATGTTTTTCTAAATCTTGTTGTTGTCGGCATGCTTTATCACACATCGTACATTTATAAGGACGTTCATTATTATGCATTCTCATATGAACTTTAAAATTTCCACTATGAGAAAAACCTTTAAGACACACATTACAACGATATGCCATTTCACATGAATGTATTTTCATGTGTCTTGATAATTTTGGCGATGAGGTAAATTCTTTGCCACAAATCTAAAATTAAAAATAGGAAAAAAATTCATTAAAATCAGTAATATAATTGCAATATTAATAAAAATAAACTAAAGATATTAAGAAACAGCAATATGACTAAATTTTACATTAGATTATATTAAAAAATCTTACTTGACAAACTTTACTTGTATCTAAATCACGTTTCAATTTTATTGGTAATTTAAGATAATTTGATGATGAAACTAGTTTTTTTGCAGATGATAATTTCATAATAGATCTTTTCTCATCATTACTGGCTGTTTGTTGTAATCCTGGGATTGTATTTTGATTTGTAATAATTGGCTGAAGAGGAGCAGTGACTAATTAAATAAAAAAATATTTATTAAATTCCTCTAGATCTTTTGAAAATCATTTAATTTTAATTACCGGAAGTTAGTTGACCTAATGTTAGTAAATGATTGGTTTGCGGAATTTGCACAGGAACATTGTATGTTTGAAATTGGACGGCTGTTGGTACATGAACACTTTGTATTGGATATGTTCCTGGAATTTGTTGAATTGTATTTAACTGTGTTGTACCATATGTTAATTGTGAATGTGTGTGATGAATCTAAAATATTAGAAGATTTGGTATCTTTAAATAATATATTGACTTATTCACTTAAATTTGATTTATATTTGTTGTACTATTACAATTTGTGTTGATACATTTTGATCGTATTGCCTAGATTCATTTGGCGTGCATTCAACATAAACATAATCATTTTGTTGTTGCTGTTGTTGTTCTGGTACTTGATGTTCATCTGTGTGAATAATTTGTTGATGTTCAAGTTGTACTTGTTGAATATCAAATTTATTAGTAATTTGTTTCTCTTGCATTTGCTGTAAATAGTTCCTTAACTTTGCATCCGATTTTTCACATTGTTTTTTAAATTGAAATGCTATATGTAGTTTAGAAACACATTTTGTACATATTTGATTAGGTAATTCATCATTTTGCCAAACCTTTAGATTAAAAGTTAATTAATTAATTAATTAATCACTAAGAACCAACAAAGGATTATTATCACCTGTATTGAAGCACAGGCCATTAACTTCTTAGATATGTGAACTTTAAATAGAGACATCATATTTCCTTCTAAACAGCATACTCTACAAATATTATTAAAATTCAATTCTTCTGACATTATTAATACTACTTTTCAATAAACATAACCAACAATTCTGTAGCATTTTTGTACAAAATTCATTGTAGCATTTTGTAAACAAACTGGTTTTGTAGCGTCTTGATCAATGTCAAATTTCAACCAAAGAACTGAAAATGGTTGTTAATAGTGCTGCCAGACAAAAAATTTAATTCCCATCGAACAATGAAAATAGCGATTCTATTCTAATATATTTTGTTTCATAAATTCCAAAAACATATGGTTAAAATAAAATTGAAAAAATTATAATAAAAATATGCGCCTGATTTTTATTTATATAATATAAATATAATTTAATATAAAGTTTTATAATTCTAATATAGAGAATAAATTAAAAAACAAAAGATTTCGTTTAAAAAATTTTTATTCAAAATTTTATGTTACACTCTCTTTCTTTTCCTTCTAAAACGAAGAAAATTATTTATTCAGACTGAAATTATTTTTAAAGTTATGCCAAAAAAATGCTGACATTTTATTAAAAAACATTAAAAACATTAAACATTAAAATTTTAGATGTAATAATTTCTAATTAATGGTTGTAACGAGTCAAAAATATTATGATTCCAATTTTTGTATATGGGTCTGTAAATTTGTACATGTTCCGAAAAGAACATTTTTTATCAATATTTTTGAAAAGAATTTTAATACTATTTTTCGATTAAATTGTTAGCCCTGAAAAGGACTTATTGTAATTTTAGGGCTTATTTTAATTTGAATGTAAACGTTAAAAATATTTATTTTTTGGCTGCTGCTTTTTTTGCGGGAGCTGCGGCTTTTTTTGGCGCTGGAGCTGTAACTTTTTTGATGGGTTGAACTGCTTTTGGTTTTTTCACAATTGCGGCTTTTGTAACTTTTTCTTTTGGGGCTTTTGTTTTCACAGTACCAGCTTTCTTGGCAGCTACGGCTTGTTTTACCACTGCTTTCTTCTTTTCAACAACAGATTTCTTTGTAGGTGACGACGATTTTTTGGCGACCGCAGCACTCTTCTTCTTAGGAGACTTTGGAGTTTTCTTCTTAATCACTTTTTTAATTACTTTGTCGGCAGTTTTTTTCTCAGCTTTTACTTTCTTTGCTGGAGCAGCCATTTTAAAGGAACCGGACGCACCTTTGCCTTTAACTTGGATTAAAGTTCCATTAATTACGGCTGCCTTTAAATATTTTTTAATGAATGGGGCCAATTTCTCAGAGTCTGTTTGATAATTAGCTGCCAAGTATTTTTTAATGGCTTGTAGAGATGAACCACCACGCTCTTTTAATGTTCCAATTGCAATATTGACCATCTCAGCAGTAGGGGGATGACTGGATTTAACCTTTGGTTTTTTGTCTGCTGAACTTTTTGCGGCCGAAGTCTTCTTCACTTTTGGGGATGAAACCACTGGAGATTCAATTTTTGCTGCTGTATCTGCCATTTCACTAATTTTATTTATTTTATTCACTTGATTATCAAAAATGCACTGTTAAATTATTTTAACTTTTACGATTGTTTTGTATTTTCAATATGGCCGCCAAAACGATTGCCTTCAAGTTTTGAGAGCCTTACTGTACTCGATATTTTATTTCAACATTTTCGTATACGAAAATTGAAGAATATGATAAAATTAATATCAAATTTAGATTAATTAATAATTATAATTAATATATTTGATCATTTAAAAATTGATTTTCTATTAATAAAAACATGCCGGAATGGTTATAAATTACTTCCATGCTGTTCAATAGCAATTTTGTGCTATTAAACTTCACTCAAACTCAAAACAATTCTGTTTTTCAAGTAATTTATTTTTTTAAACAATTAATTAAATTATTAAATTAAATTAATTTATTTAGCAAATGCCATATTATTATATGTACATATATTCACTATACGTCAAACAGATAAAAAATATAATTTTTATTCATTTTAAGATGAAAATAATGTTATATCGGAACACCTTATAAAACTGAAAATGTATTTTTCTCGAATGAATTTTACTTCATTAAAACGATTTTTCTTACCCCAAAATATAAAATAATTTAACAAATAAATAATTAAAGTTAATAATTAATCTTTTTAACCTTTGAATAATTTGAAATCGGATGTTACAATTATTTAATAAGCGTATTATTTTTTTATTGCTGAATTTAATTGCGTATCAATTATAATAATGCCAAATGTATTTTATTCCCTATAATAACTAACTAATTATTCTTCATTGGAATTAAATTTTATCAAAGGTTTTTTATTCTGTTAGGCTGTTATTATTTATTAATAATTATTTAAATAATAAATTTTTCTATAAAAATTATTATAAGTTAGGGTTTGTGCCAAATTAAATAATGAATTTAAATCTCAGTGCACTAGACATCTTTGGAATTATTTTATATATTTTGCTTAGCTACATTTAGGGTTAATACTTTCTACACATAATATGATTACGATTATCTTTAATTATATAACTAATGCAACAAATTATTGAAATACAATCATCATGTAGAATCTAGATTTAAAGATTGTTTATACAATTTTTTATGATCATTCGTAAAGAAATTTAAGTTAATTTTTGTTGCCAAGAGAAAAGAAAGCGTTCGTCTTTTGTTCTATTTTGATTAGTATGTTTTGTTTTATTATGAATTCATTTTCAAAATTTTTAATTAATAAATTTTAACCAACATTTAACAATTTCCATTACTCTAGATTTGGGCATTACATATTTCAAATAAAAGTTCTTTTTTTGTCATTAGAAAATTACGATATGTAAGAAAAGACTTGCAACAAAATTGTTATCAACAGGAACAATCAAGAAAAAGTTTTAAAATATGAAAATTTCCAAAATTTTATTTTCAAAATGTTTGTTTAAAGAGTAATAATGGAAATTATGATTATAATTGTATAACAATATAACTACATACTTATAATTAACTAAATGAAACTTTTTTTTTTAGAATAATATTTATATTTAATTTAATTAATTAAGGATTTATAAATCAAGTTGTTGTTTTTCAGAAAGCCCAAAGTGTAGGAATGGTTCAAGGTGTTTGACCGATGAATTGATGCATTTACGTTCGATTATTGTAATAATGATTTATCTTCTATTTTGCAACAATAATTGCAATATTTTTTTTTAAACAGAAACAGAATTACTTTAGGCCGATAAATTGTAATAACATAATAAAATAAGTATTGAGATAAATTGGTTAATTGTAAATTTAAAAAAAAGTGAATTTCTCCATATCTAAGTATCCAACATTCTTAAATGGTAATCCAGACATAGATATACCATCTTTTGTTAGTTGTAAACCCTGAAAACTTTTATAGATAATGAATTAAAAAACAAAAGATTTCGTTTGAAAAATATTTATTCAGAATTTTATATTATGTTACATATAACATTATTCTCTCTTTTTTCCTTCTAAAACGAAGAAAATTATTTATTCAGACTGAAATTATTTTTAAAGTTATACCAAAAAAATGCTAACATTTTATTAACTTAAGATTATTTCTAAAACATTAAAATTATAAATTTTAGATGTAATAATTTAATTTCCAATTAATGGTTGTAACGAGTCAAAATTATTATGATTCCAATTTTTGTATATCACAATTTTCGTTCTGTAAATTTGTACATGTTCCGAAAAGAACATTTTTTATCAATATTTTTGAAAGAATTTTAATACTATTTTTCGATTAAATTGTTAGCCCTGAAAAGGACTTATTGTAATTTTAGGGCTTATTTTAATTTGAATGTAAACGTTAAAAATATTTATTTTTTGGCTGCTGCTTTTTTTGCGGGAGCTGCGGCTTTTTTTGGCGCTGGAGCTGTAACTTTTTTGATGGGTTGAACTGCTTTTGGTTTTTTCACAATTGCGGCTTTTGTAACTTTTTCTTTTGGGGCTTTTGTTTTCACAGTACCAGCTTTCTTGGCAGCTACGGCTTGTTTTACCACTGCTTTCTTCTTTTCAACAACAGATTTCTTTGTAGGTGACGACGATTTTTTGGCGACCGCAGCACTCTTCTTCTTAGGAGACTTTGGAGTTTTCTTCTTAATCACTTTTTTAATTACTTTGTCTGCAGTTTTTTTCTCAGCTTTTACTTTCTTTGCTGGAGCAGCCATTTTAAAGGAACCGGACGCACCTTTGCCTTTAACTTGGATTAAAGTTCCATTAATTACGGCTGCCTTTAAATATTTTTTAATGAATGGGGCCAATTTCTCAGAGTCTGTTTGATAATTAGCTGCCAAGTATTTTTTAATGGCTTGTAGAGATGAACCACCACGCTCTTTTAAAGTTCCAATTGCAATATTGACCATCTCAGCAGTAGGGGGATGACTGGATTTAACCTTTGGTTTTTTGTCTGCTGAACTTTTAGCGGCCGAAGTCTTCTTCACTTTTGGGG
This sequence comes from Pedicia rivosa, assembly GCA_963082725.1. Lineage (NCBI taxonomy): Eukaryota > Metazoa > Arthropoda > Insecta > Diptera > Pediciidae > Pedicia > Pedicia rivosa. The sequence continues at coordinate 4,528,461 of OY720154.1, forward strand.
ATGAAACCACTGGAGATTCAATTTTTGCTGCTGTATCTGCCATTTCACTGATTTTATTTATTTTATTCACTGATTATCAAAAATGAACTGTTAAATTATTTTAACTTTTACGATTGTTTTGTATTTTCAATATGGCCGCCAAAACGATTGCCTTCAAGCTTTGAGAGCCTTACTGTACTCGATATTTTATTTCAACATTTTCGTATACGAAAATTGAAGAATATGATAAAATTAATTTCAGATTTAGATTAATTATTAATTATAATTAATATATTTGATCATTTAAAAATTGATTTTCTATTAATAAAAACATGCCGGAATGGTTATAAATTACTTCCATGCTGTTCAATAGCAATTTTGTGCTATTAAACTTCACTCAAACTCAAAACAATTCTGTTTTTCAAGTAATTTATTTTTTGAAACAATTAATTAAATTATTAAATTAAATTAATTTATTTAGAAAATGCCATATTATTATATGTACATATATTCACTATACGTCAAACAGATAAAAAATATAATTTTTATTCATTTTAAGATGAAAATAATGTTATATCGGAACACCTTATAAAACTGAAAATGTATTTTTCTCGAATGAATTTTACTTCATTAAAACGATTTTTCTTACCCCAAAATATAAAATAATTTAACAAATAAATAATTAAAGTTAATAATTAATCTTTTTAACCTTTGAATAATTTGAAATCTGATGTTACAATTATTTAATAAGCGTATTATTTTTTTATTGCTGAATTTAATTGCGTATCAATTATAATAATGCCAAATGTATTTTATTCCCTATAATAACTAACTAATTATTCTTCATTGGAATTAAATTTTATCAAAGCTTTTTTTTTCGGTAAGGCTGTTATTATTTATTAATAATTAGTTAAATAATAAATATTTCAATTAAAATTATTATAATTGAGGCAAATTAAATAATGAATTTAATTCTCAGTGTACCAGACATTTTTGGAAATATTTTATATATTTTGCTTAGCTGCATTTAGGGTTAATACTTTCTAATCTTTCTAATCTTTCTAATCTTTAATTATATAACTAATGCAACAATATAACTGCATACTTTAATTAACTAAGAATAAAGAACTTTTCTTTTTAGAATATTATTAATATTTAATTAATAATATTAGTTTCGAGTTTAAAATGTTAAATTTATATTCCGTTAACTGTTAACAAAAACAAAAAAAATTCCTACAATTAAAATTAAATTAAATTTTAATTATATCAAAAAATTTATTCGAATTTAAAAAATGCGGGCAATTCATTATTTACTTTGACGCCATTTTTATTTAAAATTTATTGTAAAAAAAATGATATAAAAAAAATTTATTGCATATTTTATTTAGATATTTTGCCATGTTTACTAAAAATTTACATAATTTTGAATTAAAAAGTGAAAAGTGATTAAAAATATGGATAATTCAGTAAACAGTCAAAGTGAGACATCAGAAGTTCCAGTTCCAGAGGAAAAAAAATGGGGTACTTTATAAACTTTAATCATTAAAATTTTTGCACGATAGAAGTTTATAGAAATTCGATAAACAAAATTCAATTTTTGAAATTTCGTGGAACTATTTCATCACAGTTTCATTCAGTTTCAACCATTTCTATTATAAATTTTATATTTTAAGGTTATGATTTGTATCCAGAAAGAAAAGGTGAAAAATATAAAACATCCTGGAAAAAAATACTGTTTGGAGTTGAAGGAAGAGAAGGAATTGATAAAATAAAATGTGAACGAAATGTTTTTGCGTGTTTGCAAAATAGTCCAATGGTGAAACTAATGGTTGGGGCACTTAAGTCATCGGGCTGGTAAATATCTAATATCGAAAATTTTCAATTTATTCAAGCATTTTAATTTTTAAGCCCTATCGATATTCGCCGACATATATCATGTGAAGTTTGTGATATCAGTGTAAGCGGTGGCTATGATCCCATATTAAATCAAGTTGTTGTTTGTCAGAACGTTGCCCGAAGTGAAGGAATGGTTCAAGGTGTTTTAGCCCATGAAATGATTCATATGTTCGATTATTGTAATAATGATTTAGACTTCAAAAATATCGATCATTTAGCATGTACAGAAATTCGTGCTGCAAATCTTACCCATTGTTCATTTCTTTCTGCTTGGGCTCAAGGTGATGCAAATCCATTTAATATAAAACAGGCTCATCAAGTAATAAAATAATAGTTACATAATGTTGTTAAGTTTTCTATTTACAATTAAATTATTATTTACAGAATTGTGTTAAAACAAAAGCACTAAATTCTGTTTTAGCCGTTCGAAAAGTAACGAAAGAGGAGGCAATTTCTGCAGTTGAAAAGGTTTTTGATAAATGTTATAATGATTTAGAACCTATTGGAAGAAGGATAAGACGAAATTCTAAAGATATGCATAAAGCCTATATTGAAGGACCAATGTATGGATATGATGTGGATTAAGTAGATCACGAATTTTTAAAATTGTAGCGATGAAATTTATAAATAATTTATATTAAATTTAGAAATATTAACTATAAACTTATTTTATTTCAAAAAACCTACCAACGGATTCGACGAGCTGAAATAAAATCAGAATATTATTTCTCTTAACAATAATAACAACAAATCTAAAAAAAATGTCATTTTACAAGTGCATTTATTTAAAATAATTTATTTTCGTTTTTTTTTTTTTACAAAAGTAAATTGTGTTTTCTTTCTTCGTATTAATTAATTTTACTACTCTAAAAAAAATTACTACAAAAATAAAAAAATAAAAATACTTTGTATTTTCATTTTATGATTATGATTTGATCAAAATATTAAATACACTTTTTTTTTTTTAAAAAAATAAAGCAGCACCAAATTTTTACAATTTTTATAATAAATGGGATTAGAATTAAAATGCTTCATAATCTTTTTTTTTTGCAACAATAAATGCAATATTTTTTTTAAACAGAAACAGAATGTCTTTCGGCCCGTAATCGTAATAACATAATAAAATAAGTATTGAGATAAATTGATTAATTGTAAATTATAAAAAAAAATAAGTTTCTCCATATCTGTTGCTCATGAACTCTATTTTGTAACAATATGCATAGCTTCAGCTAAGTATCCAACATTCTTAGATGTTACTCCAGCCATAGATATACGTCCATCTTTTGTTAGGTAAACGCTGAAATCTTTTGTGATGCGTTCACACTAAAAATAATTAAAAAAAAGTTTATAATTATACCACATATTATTATAATCAATTTTGGGAAGACATAAAAAAAATGTAAATCTTACCTGTTCTGCATTCATTCCAGTAAAACAGAACATACCAATTTGATCAGTAATGTGTTGCCAATTTTTAGATGAACCCAAAGTTTTTAAATTATCTTTTAAAGTTGTTCGTACGGATATAATTCTATCGGCCATTAATTTAACATTGGCCAACCATTCTTGTTTAAGTTCAGGATCACCAAGAATTTCTGTTACAATTCTTGCACCATGAATAGGTGGATTAGAATACATTGGACGAATTAAAATTTTTATTTGTGACATAACACGTGCAGCTTCCTCTTTACTATCAGTTATTAATGAAAAGGCACCAGCACGTTCACCATATAATCCTGAAAAAAAAAACAATTCAATACAATAATTTATATCGGAAGCTTTATGTTAATATTATTGTTGATTAAACGTCGACGATTTTTTATTGAAGTTTTTTTTTATTTGCCTAACGTCAGCAAATTGTTATCTGGTTTTGTTATTGTTTATTTAAAGCTGACATTAATTATACAAGAATGTGTTTGTTTTTATCGCTATATTGATTTTAAATTTAATTCAAATATCTTGTTATTTATTTTTCAAATCATAACTTTTCTGATTAGTCTGAATTGTTTTTCAAATTTAAAGAATTCAGATTCTCAACATACCCATGTTTTTAGCGTAACTTTGTGCTAAAGCAATTTGATGTCCATCTTTAATAAAGTGTCTTACAGCTAATGCATCTCGATCTACATCGCCACTAGCAAAACCTATATTATCAGAAAGTTAAATTGTTAGAAGAAGTAACATTGAATTATTGGTGGGAAAGAATTAATGTTAAAATTACTTATAATTTAACTTAATCTGTATATATATTAATATATATTACCTTGATAAGCCATATCGAAATAAGGAAACAGTTTCCTTTTTTTAATTAAAGTTGATAATTCAGCCCATTGTTCTGGTTTAGGGTCAACTCCGGTAGGATTATGTGCGCAAGCATGCAACAAAATTGAAGATCGTTCCGGTATTTTCTACAAATAAAAATAAATAAAGATAAGAACTTGTTTTTCAATAAATAAGAGAAAAATGGAATACGACATCACAAAGCAATCGAATGTTTCATTTGATTGTAAATAATTTGATTGAGTTCTAAATAAATCAATACCTATATTTGAAAAAACTAACCGAAATATCATCCAAAGCACCTTTAAAATCAAATCCACATGTTTTTGGTTCATAATAACGATACGATTTAACATTCAGTCCAGAATGACGAAAAATTGGTGTATGATTACCCCATGATGGTGTTGGCAAATAAATATCTTTATTTGTTGCAAATGCTGACAAAAATGCACCACCAATTCTTAAAGCACCGGTTCCACTAATACCCTGTAATAAATTCAAATGTAAATGAAAAACGAATGAAAATAAAATTTCTGAAACTTTACTTGAACGGTCGCATTAAAACCCTCATCAACAACTGGATTATTTTCACCCAATGCTAATGTTATACTGTGTTTACAAAATTCAGCACTACCAGAAATTGGTGCATATTCCTTGTCTTGACCTTTTTTGGTCATACGTTCTTCAGCTTTAAGAACACTTGGTAGTAAATAAGGCTTTCCATTATCATCACGATATGCTCCTACACCTAAATTAATTTTTTTAGGATTTGTATCACGTTTAAAGGCTTCAGATACACCTAAGATCGCATCTGGTGGACCCATCTGAACATTGCTCCACCATGAACTGTAAGAAATTTTATAACAATTAATTTATTTTCAATTAGCATCAAATTTTCACATGATCGGCTTTTTCTTTTCTCAGCTGTTATATAAGAGGCTAATATTATTTTTCTACTATAAATAAAAAATTCATTTTTACTTCAAAGTAAAAATAGTTTTTCTTTATAAAAACAATAATACCTACCTTTTTCATTTAGTGGAAAAAGTTTCAAATTAATACAACAAATTAAAATTAATATTTTATAGAACCATATAATAAAAATACAGTTATTAATTTTAAATTGTGTAACTATTTATTTGGAAAACTACTATCTGAGTGTAATTTTTAGTGACCTTGACGAGGTCATAAAACAGAACCTCCAGGATTCAAAAGCAAAAAATTAAAACAAAGTGAATATTTTATAAGAATTAAATAATAACTTTACCTGGATCTTGTAGCCAATAAATTAGAGACATTGTTGGTGTTTTGGAACAATAACTTTGAGTAAACAACAGCATTCTGACAACGTGCCATTTTAATGAACAACTTTCCTTAACAGTCGAAAGAATGAAAATGAATAAAAAAAACTAAAAGAAAATGAAAAAAAAGGAATATAATCACCAAAAAATAAATCAGAGAAAGAGATAGCAAAAAAGAATCAAAAGTGTTACCACAGAAGAAATAAAATTCGCGTCCTAAACAGTGAACTGAAATGGAAAAAAATGCCTTGTAGCGTTTTATAGTTGTCAAATTGACACTGTAGTTTCGTTGATTTTGTTGGAAAGAAAATTAAACTATTTAAATTATAAATTTTTACTATCTATTTGTAATAAAATAAGCACAAAAATGGGTGGTGGAGACTTGGTAAGCATTATTCTCTTGTTAATGCATTAAAATAATGCTTTCTCTATCTTACTTACATATATTTTACAATTTATAGAATCTGAAGAAGTCTTGGCATCCTAAAAAAATTAAAAACCAAGAAAAAGTGTGGAAAGCTGAACAAATTGATATTTCTGAAAAAAGGAAATTAGCTGAACTCCAAAGAGAGCTTACCGATGAACGAAACAGGGAAGAACTTAAAAAAATTGGACAAAATTCTGGGGTTCTTGCGGTGAATAATGATAAGAAACTAGATTGGATGTATAAAGGTAAATATTACTTTAATCTTCGGCCATTGTTTAATTCTCAATATTTTTTTTAAAAAAAATATTATAATTTAAAAGGTTCAACGGAATTGGTTAATCGTGAAGAATATTTGCTTGGTAGAACAATTGATAAAACTTTTGAACAGTTGGATGCTGTTGAAAAAGAACAACAACAAATGGGTGTTGTCGTACCGCGAAATCATGTTGAACACGAATGTATTCCATTTTCAATTCGTGCATTCAGAGGTGTTGTACAAAGTTCCGAACAAGTTGATCTTACAAGAAAATTAATGGAGGATCCTGTAATGGCAATAAAACAAAAAGAAATGGAATCACGTAGAAGAATTCTTGAAAATCCAGTCAAATTGAAGGAGCTTCATCGTTTATTAAAACAGGAGGGGGTGAGCAATTCATAATAATAAAGAATTAATTAAGTGTAAAAATATATTAAAAATATATTGTTAAAATTATATTTAATTGATAAAATTCTGAACCTGAAACTGATCTAATACAATATTAAGTTCGAATGTTTGAACTCTTTTTATACTCATGTATTTCATTAATAAAAAAATTTGTTTATTTTAATAATATTTTATGTGTTTTTAACAGAGTTCTTCATCTGAGAAAAAAGAAAAAAAATCTAAAAGTAAAAAATCTAAAAAGAAGAAGAAACGGAGTCATTCGGATAGTGGCACATCTGAAGATGAAGATTTAGATCAACTTTTGGCAAAAAAATATAAAAAAATTCAAGGTGTTATCAATAATGATGATGAAGATGATAAAAATTTGGATTTAAATAAATTGTTATCTATCAAATATGATAAATTAACAAAAGAATTGGATAAAATCAGCAAGAAACACAAAAAAGGAAGTGATGATGATAATGAAGATTATGATAAAGATAAAAGAAGTGGAAGAAGTGGAAGTTCAGATCGTGAAGATGGACGACAACAAAGACAACGTGGAAGTCCTAACTTTCAACGCAACCAAAACAGAAATATTCAAAGACGTGATTCAAACAGTCCACGAAGAAATCAAAGAAATTTCAATCAAAGAGATTTTGGTCAACGAAATTTCAATCAAAGAGATTTTGGACAGAGAAATTTTAACAATCAAAACAAATATAATAATCAAAGAGATTATAATAATCATAAAAATTATAATAATCAAAGAGAATATAATAATCAACGGGATTATAATCAAAAAAATTATAATAATCAAAGGGATTATAATAATCAAAGAGATTATAATAATCAAAGGGATTTGGGCCAACGTGAATTTGGACAAAGAGATTTTAAGCAAAGAAATTTTAATCAAAGAGATTTTAATCAAAGAAACAATCAACAAAATCAAAGAATGAATTTTAATTCACGAATGAATTATAATCCACGAATGAATTTTAATCAAAAACACAATAATTTTAATTACAGATATCGTGATGGACAACAGAGGGAAACACAACGAAGAAGTGAATCGAGAAGTTATGGTAGGAATCGTAGCCCACCAGATAATCAAAGATATAGAAATAAAAACAGAGATGATGATCGAAGAGAAAGATATTCACCACCCTCACGTCGAAACCGTACTAGAAGTCGTAGTGCTGAGAAACAAGAAAAGAGATCGGTGAGCCGAGATTCATCAGAAAAAAATAGACGACGACGTAATCGTTCAAGATCAAATGATCGTTCAAATACACCAAGACGTAGCAGTAGTTCAAGTTCACGATCAGAAGATTACAATAAAAAATCACGAAAACAGTCAAGTGACGATGACTCCAGCACTTCAAATACGGATGACGATGAGCCAAGCAAAAAATTTGGTCTTGTAACTGCCGATGGTAAAAAACTTAAAATAAAAAAACGCACCGATGACGATAAGGACAAAATGAAACCAGCAAAAGCTGTTAAAAAAGTTTGGGTTAGACCAGATAAGGTACGGATGACCGAGGACGAGATTGAACACAAACGTCAGGAAATGTTAATAAATGCTGAATGGCGTGACTTGGAACGTGAAAGAAATGTTAAGCGTTACAAGGACGAAGAACTTAAAGAAAAAGAAAAGATTGAGTCCTCTTCGTATGACCACAATTTTATTACAAAGCAATTAAATAAAGCTGCACGGCATGAAACTGTTGAATCCAGAATTAAATCTAATATTAATAATATTCAACGTTCTGGACAATCTATGGATCTAAATTTTGCACGACGTTAAACTTTGTGTACCTTTTTTCTATTGTAAATGTAATTATCATCAAGAAATAAATGATTTAATCTGAATTTAGTTTACAAAAAAACTAACTGTATTTTATTTATATTTTAGTTCGTTTTGTTTATTTTAACTGTAAATTTAATTTATTGAATGTTTAAATGCCTTCCAAATGCTTCTTTTAACATTGCACTATTTTATACATTTGAAGGGTTTTCATTTTTTAAGGTTTATGTCTATGCTTTTACTGATTTTATTTGATCTGTTTTACCTTTTAACCAAGACACAAATTTACAACTTTAATTTACAATAAGAAATTAGCAAGAATAAATTTTATTTTTAACTGAAAGAAAAAAATAATACAAAATTTATGATTTTTTCTTTATAAAAGATAAATTTAATATTTTGAATATATGAATTAATTGGTCAAGTTCGGAAATTAGAGAATCTCTCATTTGTCTTCTTTATTTTTTTTTTCTGTATTTTTAATAAATAATGAATAATAATTAAAAGAATTTTTAAGATAAATGAAGTAAATCTTTTAAAATATTTTCATTTATTGATTAACGATTCGGTATGTTACGTCACGTTCAAATGAAAATTTTAAAAATATTGAATAATTTCCATGAAACCAAAAGAAAGAGAAAAAAATTAATTCTATTAATTCAATAAAAAAAAAAAAAAAATAGAAAAATGATCGAATTCCTTTAAAACAAAAATAATAAAAATTTCTAATTAGAATTAATATATTATTTCACAACATAAAATCTTATCTCCCTTTTTCTTACTTTATATTTTATATTTTATCCAGAGAAAAGAAAAAAAAAAAAAACAAAATTTATATTGATCCCCTTTTTCCCTATTTTTCCTCATAAATACAAATACGCACAAAAAAGAAGAAAAAAAAAAAGAAGGCATAAAAAGCTCGTTGCTTTTCGCTTGTTAGTTCATTGAACTCTCTCATTCTCAGTATAAAATTTTTTTTCGTATGTATGTCGACACGTGGATAATACATAATACATACATACATACATACATAATACATACATATTTATATATATATATTTGCTTCGTCTCTTTTTATTTCTTGTTGAAACCGTCGTCTTTTCTATATACGAAACAAACCAAAAAAAAAAAAATTATGTCTCTCCCTCTAATAACATTAAATGGGTTGTGGCATATTTGTTGTAGCTTTTTTTTATCAAAAGACCTGGGAATTTTCCAAAGACTTGTGCTTTTTTTTTTTATTATTACTTATTAATTTTATTAGATTTTTTTTTTCCAGATAATATTTATTGGGAAATCAATTAAAAAATAATAAATATTTTTATTCTTTAATTAAATAATATAATTTTGTGTTTTAGGCAAAACATAAAAAAGAAGAAAACATTGATATGAATATTATTGTAGAGTAGAATGAAGAGATTACATAATTATGACACCTATAACGCAGTGAATAACTTTTGGTTTTTTATTCTAATTTGCCTACGTGCTAAAATTCAATGATTGTAAAATTTTTGTCTTTATTATGAATGGGAATTGTATTAAATTTCTTTTAAAACACAAAAATTTCAAACATATTTACAATTTTCTTACTTTCATAAGGTTTCCACCGTTTTCCTCCATTTTTGTTCCACCTGTACCTGTAATATATTTTTTTTTTACCCAAACATAAAATAAAATTATATTTTATAAAATCATTTTTTAATTGTACAATTTTTGACGATTTTTATTTGATGGGAAAAAAATAAAATCTAAATCAGTAAATTATGGAAAAGTTTCTGATTTAGTGGAATTAAGTTAGTTTTATTTCGGACAACCAGACAACAATTTAATATTATAATAAATGGAAATTAAACGGAAAAAATCAACAAGAATTGATTAATAAAAATTATAAAAGTGACAGAGAATCAAAATGTTTGCCTTTTTTTTTTCTTTCTAACAAAAAAAAAAAATTTATTAACAATTTTTGTTGTGAGCATAATTTTTAATTAATTTTGGTGCCCCCCAAAATAATTTAAGACTTTTTTGTTTCTTTGTTTTTAAATTCAGTTTATTATGAGTCATTGACTTTCGTTGATTATCGTCAGAAGTCAGTTTGTAAATTCGTTTGGTAAATTCTTCAAAATTCGGATTTTATACACAAAATAAAATGGTCAAATCATAAGGGGAGTTGAATAGAATTAGGGGGGGTTGAAGGGGGTATGTGTAGATACAATGTACAAATATAGATAAGAAAAGACTGGAGATTTTGTAATTTAATTAAATTTATATAAATTATTCAAATTGATTTTAATGAAAAACTGAATAATTCAATGAAAATAGTTTCCTTTAATTGTATAAATTTATTAAAATTACGGTAAAATTTTCAGAGAACCCTTTTTTTTTTTTGGAATAAATTGTGAAACTTAAAATTTAGCAAAAGAATTTAAATTAAAAAATTTTGTTTGTTAATTTTCTTTTTTGTTAATTATTTATTTTTGACAAAATTATTAAATTAAAATTAGGAGACGTAATTTTCATGAAGTATAATTCAATTTGTTAATTTTCATTCAACTTCAATCTTGGGTGTTCTTTTTTACCAGAAAACAATAATCAAAAATTGTAAGAAAATTAATTTCCTTCAGAATTCAACGAAATTTCCTAATCCAATTGGAATCCGTCTAAAAATTAAAATTTATAAGAATCGATTTTATTTGTTGTTGGTTACCCGAAAGATTTTCAATCAAGAGATTTAATAATTATTATTTGTTTCATTAAATAAAAATTTATTCAATTAAAAATTTATCATTTTGTTTTGTAATCAAAATATTTATTAAAAACATTTTCACAAAAAAAATTGTGTGTAGCTTTTTTTTTTTTTTTTTTGCTTTCAGTTTTTCATTTATTACGTTGAACCTCTTACATTTTTTCGTCGCTGTTGTTGTTGTTGTTTTCTTTTTTTCTTTATATACTTACAAAAAATATTATTGGGAAGACAACGAAAAAAAAGAAACAAAAGAAAAAAAAAAAGATACTCAAATAAAACTTGGGATACATAAGAAAAATGCGCCCATTCCCGAATAAACAAAAAAAAAAAAGAGAATACACATAAACATACACACACACACACACAACACACGTAAACAGTCACACATACACCGACATATTCATAGTCAAATATAAAGCAACTTATATAATATAATATTTAGTGGGGGAGAAAACGGGAAAAGAAAAACAACAACAACAACAACAACAACAACAACAACACAACACAAAAAGCCTATATGTATTTGTTGTTGTTGTTGTTGTTGTTATTGTTGTTTCTATTATTTATTTTTTTTTTTTTTCGTTCCTGCATTCCATTATATTTTTATTTTTATTTATTTGATACAAACCGAATATACGAGCGACGTACGATACGATGGTTGGAACCAACGAAAACACAAAACACAAAAAAAAAAGTAAAAGTCATTGGTCCAGTAACCTTTACTATTATTTTTTTTTTTTTTTAATACATAATACACTACACGTGTAACCAATTTTACATTTATTCTTCTTCTTCTTCTTCTTCTTCTATTTTTATGTTTTATGTTTTATGTTTTTTTTTTTTGTTTGAAGCAACGTCACTTTGTTTTGTTTGTTTGTGTGTGTGTTTTTTTTTTTTTTGTTTTATGAATTTCTCTTAAAATTATTAGATTTTTGTTGTGTGCGTTTTTTAGGTGCAATAATTTCGTTTGCTCAAAAGAGAAGAAAAACAAAAACAAAAACAAAAATAAAAATATTTTTTTGATGAAAAAATTTCAGAGAAAAAAAATAAAACAAAAATACAAAAAAAAAATTAATTGAAAATATTTGGAATTATAGAGAAATTATTTACAGAAATCGCCAGGATTATTTTTTTTTTTTTGGATTTTGTCAAAAATAATTTTTTTTTTTTCATTTTTGTTTTATTAAAATAAAATTAATTGAGCGACGTGTTTATTCTACACAATAAAAATTATCAGTGAAAAATAAAATACACGTGCCATCAATGAATCATAAAAATGTAGAAGAAGAAGAAGAAGAGGAAGAAGAAGAAGGAAGAAAAAAAAAATTAATTCAACCAATGACCGACCGACGACAACATAACAAAACATAGATCAACTTCTAGAACTTTATTTTCATTTTTTATGTTGTTTTTTTTTTTTTCACTGCAAGTTCATCGTTTACCCGCATTTGAGTCTATTAGGAAAACAACAACAACAACAACAACCAAAAATTTACAAAAACAACAAAATAAAAATAAAATATGAAAAATTCGACTTACTTTTGTTTTTCTTCTCTTTTCATTTTATATTTAATTATTTTTTTTTTCAATTCTTTCTCTCTCTCTCTCTCTCTCTCTCTCTCTCTTACCTACTGTTGTTTATTGTCTATACTAAATAAAAAATAATTTATTTATTTGTTTTTTTTTAGAAAGAATTTCCATTGCGCATTTTAATAAAATCAGTTTAGAATTAATTTTGATTTTTGGTTGCATTTTTTTTTTTGTTTTTTGATTATTAAAAGAAATAAAATAAAATAAAATTTATATTTTTGTGTTTAACAAATACGCAGACATTTTGTAACAGATGAAAAATAAATAGAGAGAGAGAGAGAGAGAATGAAAAATAAACAAAGACAAATATAAGTGATGATAAGTGGGAATTAAATTTGTGTTTGATAAGAAATGAGATAAAGAAACATTCACTTAATATGGATTTTTTTCTTTCTTTCTAATATTTATGTTTAGTTTATGTTTACTTTATGTATTTTTATTGTATATTGCATTTTTCACAACAGACTAAAATGAATTTAATTGTGCTAGAAAATTATAATAAACAAAAAACCTACAACAACAACAACAATTTAAACCAAATTTTTATTATTTGAATTTCTTATAAATAAAAATATTTATTTTCTCTCTCTCTCTTTCTCTGTTCTTCTCCAGTTCTTCTTTTTTTTTTTTTATAATTAAATTTATAAAAATAGGAAAGAAAAAAACAAAAGTGAAAATATAAGATTCCTTTTGGTCTCTCTCTCTCTCTCTCTGGACACACATCTACACACACATGTAATGTATTTATGTCCTATTTGATTTAATTATTACCATATATGTACGTATAGTGTACGTAAGGTGTACGTATGGTGTACGTATGGTGTACGTATGGTGGACGTATGGTGGACGTATAGGAAACATATTAAAATCATTACGGCTAAGTCAAATATTAATTAGGTTTTTTTTCATTTTGTTTTTCTTTTTGTTTTTCTTTTTGTTGTTTTGTTTTTAAAAAAAGAAAATATTATACACAAAATTGGATTGACCTAAATTTATATACTAAAACAGAAAAAAAATATTATTTTATTGAATTAGTTTCTATACATAAATAATTCACGATTGTCTAATTGGCTGAAGGATACAAAATAATTTATAGAATTATTGTCACCAAAGAAAAAAAAAATGTACATAAATCATAAATTATGCTTCGTTTTTTTTTTGTATGTTTTAGAAATAAAATAAAGAAATACTTTTTTGTGTTTGAAAGTCTTGAGAGTTTTTCTTCTTTTATTTTATGTTGTTTTTTTGATTGTGGTTTGTTGTTGTTGTTGTTTTTATTTACTTTAATTAATTTATAGCGGTCGATCGGTAATCATTATCATTAATGTTTATTTGACCCCCCCATCCCCCGCCACCCATCAATTGTCTTTATATCATACATTTTCCAATTTTCTTCCTTCACATCCAGCCAATTCCATCAGCCGCACAATTTCGTAACGCCCAGTTTAAGACATTAATGAAGAAAATACATTTAATAATTAGTTAGACCGTACGTTAGAATTTCAATAAATGAACGTACTCATTCCATTTTATATTGGAAAAAAGAAAAATAGTGAAAACGAAAGAAGAAGAAGAAGAAAAAAAAAAAACACACAAACAAAAGAAAAACGAAAGAAAGAAGAAGAAGAAAAAAAAAATGGTTGGTTTTTATTTTATAAAAATTCAGGCAGGTCTTCATGAAATGAAGCTATGCTAACATTTTTATATTGTATATATAGACAACAACAAACACAACAACAACAACAACAACAACAACAACAACAACAACAACAACAACAACAACAACAACAACAACAACAACAACAACAACAACAACAAAAGTATCATCATCATCATCATCATCATCATTATCATCATTCTATTTATCTATAGCTATATATAAAGTGCAATGACCTAACAATTTTTGTTGTTGTTGTTTTCTTTTCTTTTCTTTTCTTTCTTTGACTATCAAAAAAATAAAATATTTTGGTCCCTCACCAAATTCGGTCACCTAGGCAACTACATAGTATGTATGTATGTATGGATAGATGGAATAAAATATAGAATAGAAAATGAAATAGAAAATGAAAATGAAATCAAAATCCAGAAAATAGAAACAAAAAAAAATTCTTTTTATTTTATTAATTTTTTATTTACAGATTCTGTTGTTGTTGTTGTTCTTGTTGTTTTTTTTCTTTCTTCTTGTTTTGATTTTGAAGAAGAAAAAACAACAAAAACAAATAAATGATGGAATGTTTTTTGTTTGTTATTAATGAATTTCCGTTTTTTACCTTTTTTTTTATACACACACACACACACACATTTCTTCCATATTTAAAAATGAAAACCTTTTTTTGTTTTTTTTTTTTTTTTGTTTTATTTAATTCAAAACAAAAAAAGAAAATAAACAAAATCAGCCATTTTGTATTTGAAAAAGATAACAGAATTTTTACGTTTAACCAAAAAACAAAAAAAAAAAATAAAAAACATTAAAATAAAAATCTATTGCGCAAGTTTAACAGAACCATCATCATTTTCACAAAAATAAGAAATTCTAATCAATTTTGGTAGAAAAAAAAAAAAATATATATAAAAAAAAACTTTGTGGAAAATTCCTATATAATTTTTATATTTTCCCTTTTCCTCTCTCCTCCACACCCTACCACCTGCCCCTCGTCCCTTCCAACACAATAAAATATAATATTTCTACTAAGCATATATATTTTTTTTTGGCTCCCCTGAAAACCCCAATACAAAGATAAAATTGTAGGATAAGAAGACACGTGTAGGCCTACAATTTCTAAAAGGTCTTTGAACTCTTAAAATATGTTTTATATATACATACATGCATATAAAGCATATTATACATATATACACACACACACACACACACACAAATATATATAGTTTCATTTTCAGAAGGCAAAATGGAAAAGAAAGAAAATGGGTCAATTGAGAAAACACACACAAAGTTTTTCCATATTCGGTTCATGTAGTTGTTGTTGTTACTTCATATTATTGTGTTATGTTGTGTGTATTGTTGCGTGTTATGTTGTGCGTTGCTCATTGTGCGTATATAGTATTATTTACTCTTTTTAGTATTGATGCAAGTTAAAAATGAAAAGAGACAATAATATTCTATTCTCTCTCTCTCTCTCTACTCTACATTTTTTCTGTTTATAATTTTTTTTTTTTTTTGGGTGATGTTATTGTTGTTGTTGTTGTTTATTTGAATGTGTTTTGTTAATGTATAAGAAGTGCTTATTGCCTAGATATGTATCATTGTATATGTACGCGCATCTCGTACGCATTGCACGCACATTTAATAAAAATATGTGCGTTAGAAAGAGATAGATAGTTAATGTATGAGCTGTTGGATAAGGGGAAAGAGATGGTGAAATGACGAAGAGAGTCGACAAAAAAAAAATCAATAGATTCTGGAATAAAATTACGCTTTTTTTTTTTGTTTTTTTTTTGGGGGATTTATTTATTTAATGACCAAAAAATGAAACAGAGAAAAAAATGAAAAAAAAAAAAAAAAAATTCCATTAAAGAAAATTATTTCCGATTTAATTTTATTTTTTACAAAAACAAAAAAAAAAAATTAACAGTAGGAAAATAAATTAATTTTCTATTTTTTTTTTTTTAGTTTTTTTTTAAAAAAAAAATCGTTTAAAAACAAAAAAAAAATAAAAACCGGGTACCAAAATTTTTTAATTAAATTTATTTGTTGTTGTTTTTCTAATTTTTTTCTTGTTTATTTCACATTTCGGGAATGAAATTAGATGGAGGCGCCATGTTTCTTTTATTTTTATATATAATTTTTTTTTTTTTTTCGTCGCTTTTATTTTTGTGTTAATTTAATGATGAAGAAATATTGATCTTGTGTTGTTGTGTTTTTTTTTTTTTTTGGGGCGTTTTAAGAATTCTATTTCGATAAGATAATCTTTACTTTTTTTTTTTGATTTATCTCACTTCACTCAGTTTTTGTTTTTTTTTGTTTCTTTTGTTTTTTTTTTATATTTTATTTTGTTTCTCTCTTTTTAAAAGAAAAACATTTTAATTTGTTCATCTTTTGATTTTCTCTAAAAAAAAAAAACAAAACAAAAACCAAACTTTACTTTAATTAAGGAATTTATTTTTAATAAAATTCTAAGGCGTCTCCATTTAATTATCTTTAAATTATTTTTTTTTTGTGTTTTATTTATAAGAAATCACAGAAAGCTAAAAAAGGGAAAAAAGGGAAAACACATTTGATAATTTCAGTTCAGTAGAACGCGTTCAAAAGTTCAAAAAACTCATTGACACAGAAAACAAAAAACATAAGAAGAAGAAGAAGAAGAAGAAGAAGAAGGAACGAAAAGAAAAACAAAAGGAGATAAACAACAAAATAATAAATAAAAGAAACAAAAGGAGCTTTTTTTATTCTTTCTTTGCTTTATTCGTTCTGTATTTGTTCTAATAAATAAATTAGAGAGGGATAATAATTTGTGTGTGTGTGTGTCTGTGTGTGTGTAGCTTTTTGCTTTCCTTCTATAGAATATATAAAATACAAAATAAAACATGTAACAGAACTTATGAAATTTTACTAAAGAAAACGAAGAAGAAGAAGAAGAAGAAGAAAAAGAAGAAGAGAAAGAAGAAGAAGAATAAATGTTTTCATTTATTTTTTCTGTCCACATTTTGACCTTTGAAATATTAAGAAGGGATATTTGGACCCTACCCAAAACCCAATTTTTATTTTTCTCTCCCAATCTTTTTTACGTAAAATTTTCACTCATATCAATTTTTATACACCAAAAATTATTTCACTTCATAATATCCAGAAGTAGGTTGATATAAAAGAAAAGTCCCAAAGAAAATATAAGAGAGCAAAAATATGCGTAGACCAAAAAAAAAAAAAAGAAAACAAAACAGAAGAAAAATGGAACACACAAAAAAGAAAAACGAAAAAAAAGAAAAACAAAACCTTTTAACGTATCGTATTTTATTTGTGTATCCTACTTCTTACTTTTTACTTACTAATATTTATATTATATGTATCCGTACATCATCACTGTACACACACACACACACACACACATCTTATAATATTTTCAATTGAATAAATTTTTCCTTACGTATAAAAAAAAAAAAAATATTATATAAAAATGACAATCATCCCAATGGAGGGAAAAATGAAAAAATAACAACAACAAAATCAAATAAAAAAACAAAAAAAAAAAAAAAAACAAATCAAGAAAAAAAAATTAAAATGAAAATGAAAATGAAAAAATTTTATGCGTATAAAAATTTTTTTTGACTTTTTTTTTCTTCGTTTTTGTTTCTCTGGATTGGATTTTTTCTTCTTTATTTGCATCTTCTCTCTCTCTCTCTTCAATGTTACACAAGACCAAAAACAACAACAACAACAGCAACAGCAACAAAATAAAAAATAAACAAAAAATTGAAATAAAAAAGAATTCCGGACAAGACGAAGAAAAACAAAAAATTCTTTTTTATTCGCATAATAATTAAATAAACAGAAACAGAAACAAAAACATTTTTCCATTTTTTTTTCTTTTCTTTTGTTGTTTTTTTTTTTGTGTTTTCATTTTTATTTGTTCATGTTGTTGTTGTTGTTGTTGTAGTAGTTGTTTTTGTTGTAGAAGAAAAAATTGTTGGATTCTAATTCTTGTTTTTTTTTGTTTTTCTCCTTTTTTAATTTTTTGTTGTTGTTTTTTTTTCTAATAAAACATTTGTAAAATTATTTGTTTCAATTGAATATTCGTAATTTATTACTGAAAATTTTCAAATTTTTTTTTTATAAATAAAATAAAACAAAAAAAGGAAAAGAAAGGAATCAATTTTGATTGATTGTTACCACAAGGATAAAAAGTGAACCCCACTTTTTTTTTTGCTTTGTGTCTGTTTTTTTTTTCTTTATTATACAATTTTCTATATTTTCCATTTTTCTTTATCTTTATTTTATTTCTGTTTATTTGTAAATGGTGCAACTTTTTTCAGTTTAATTGTTGTGTTTTTTAATTTGTTCAATAGAAAATTATAAAAAACAAACAAAATATTTTAATTTATTAATAAATTTTATTCTAATTTTTATCTTATGTTTTTAATGTGAATCAATCTTTGCAATTTGTTTATATCACATATAAATTTCTTACGATTTTCAGCATCCATTTCAACAGATACAGTGAAACTCGGTTATAACGAACTTTAAGGGACCAAAAAAAAAGTTCGTTATAATCGAAAGATTATTATAAGTGAAGTTCGTTATAACCGAGTTTCACTGTATTATTAATTTTTTTAACAATTTTATTTTTGTTTGAATAATGCGCGTCTCACAAATGTCAACAATTATAATAAACGGTCAAAAAAAATAAATATCACTTCACTTCAATTGCCAATAGAACAACAGTTGCTTAAATCAAAATGGCTGAACTGATATTTAGACCAAAAAATGTGATATTTTGCTAAATTGTAGAACCGATATGAATATCAGTAAATCAGATGAATTTACTGTGTTCAGTGTAAAAAATGATTTTAAAGTGTTTGCCTACTCTAAACTGGAAAAGGTGTAACTAAACTTTTCAGACTGATCTTCCAGAATATAAAATATATAATCAGATGAATAGAAAGCGCCTCTAATCTTATGTAATCTTTTACCCTTATTCTTCAACTATATATTTAATTGAAACCAAAAAAGTGGTTTATCACTGTTAATGAATACGATTGAATTATAAATTCTAATTAACGGAATTTTATAAATTCCAATTAACGGAATTTTCTTTTTGTTTGTTTCGTTTTTCATATTTTTTATTTCTTATTTAGATGCGTAGAATATTTAATGTGTAGATATCATTTTTTTTTCCTTTCATTTTTACTTTCTTTCATTTCCTTGATTTTTTTTTCTTTCTTTCTTTTGCGAATTTAAAAAAAAGAAAAAAAAATTCTGTGCAAGGATTTGTTGGTTTTATTTTATTTAAAATATTTTTGATTTTGTATTTTTATTTAAAGGAATTACTGGAATGACTGGAACTCCATTTTTTTCCAATCAATTTATTTGTTGTTTTTTTTCATTCTATAATTAAAGTCCAGATATTTCCAGGAAATTCTCCCAACTTTTATCAAACAAAAAATAATCTTTTTTTTTTTTGTTTGGATTTTTCACGTTTTGTTGTTGTTATTTTTTGTTGTGGTTGTTTTGTTGTTGTTATTTGTTGTTGTTCCTTTTGTACTTGTAAGTAATAAAATGTCATCAATTTATCATAATCATAAATTACACAAAAATATAAACAGAAATATTTTTGATTTATTTTCCACCTGCGTTTATCAATAAAAAAAAAAAACAAAAAGAAGAAGAAGAAGAAAAAAAATTCAACATTAAAATTTTTTTTTTATTTTATCTTCTAAGACACAAATCTTATGATGATTCATTTTTCTCTAATAATAAAAATTTACCAAAAAAAAAAAATAAAATAAAAAATAAAAAATGAAAGAAAGAAAAGAGAAAAAAAAAAGGGTCATAAAATTTTCTTGATTGCATTTAAAGCGGATTAGAAAAAAAAAAAAAAAAAAAAATTTTTTTTAAGTGACAAAATGATGACATCCGTTTTTTGAGTTGATTGAATTTCAGTTGGTTTGTTTTGTTTTGTGTTTTTTTTTTTTTTTTTGTCAAATACAACAAAAATATGTGAACTGGTGAACATAACCTGAAAATCTTTTTAAGTCAAATATAAATTTTATGCTTTCGAATAAACATAAATGATAAAATGTTAAATCTGTGAACTTTTGTCATTTATCAAAAAAAAAAAAATTTTTTTTTGTCAATTAATTTTTTATTAAAGAAAATATTTTCTAATCACAATTTTATTTAGAAATAAAAATCTGTTAAATTGTCATTTCACTGAATGTTGATAACTTTTGTTCAATTGTTGTATAGCAGCTACTGAATTACAACTAACTTAAATCAACTAAAAATCAACTAATTTTTCTCTAAATTGTTGAATTTAAATTTTGGTTGACTTGAGTTAATTTTTAGTTTCACTTTTGTTTCATCTTGTTCATCTTAGTGATCACAATCACATTTATTAAATACAAAAATATTCAAATTCTTTGTTTTGTTTTGATGTAGAATTGATTTAAAATTGTATCCGATAATTAATAGAATTTTGCAAATTTATCAAAATGGAGACGCCCAGTATTTTGAAAAAATAAATTAAAGGAAGATGATTTAAAGGTAAATGTAAGTCTGATATTTAATCATTGGAAGAAAAAAAACGCTAAAAGAAAACAAATAAACTTTTTTCTTAAAGTGGGATTATACGAAATTAAAGAAATGAAAGGTCAATCAAGAGGTCAATCAACACGTATACCAACAATAACAATAATTGTTCTTACCTAAATTACAATATCCAAATTATTATCCAGTTCTTATCTTTATCTGACTCGTTTCATTACAGTGGAATTTATTTATTTAATATTAAAAAAATAAATATTAAATGATTAAAAATTAAGAGTAAACAATCAGTATTTGATTGTTGCCCTTTTTTTATCTGATTGTGTGTGTGGTATGTGTGTGTGTGTGTGTGATGTTCATTATGTCAGTGTAACGTACGTAATAAATTTTATTTTATTTGTTTCTTCTTCACATTTTCTTTTTTTTTTTTGCACACATGAATGCGTACGTAGCAATTAAAAAAATAATAATATAAATAAAATTATATTTTTGTTCAAAGATTAATATGACGTCAATAGTGTTAAGAATACATTAAGAATTATAAAATTATTGATGTTCATTTAATTGATGAAATATTTAATTTGTTATTTACTTTAAAAATATAAAGAAGAAAAAAAAAAAAGGTGTTATTCCCAACAAGATTTCTTCTTCTACTCTCTTTGTACTTGACTTGCATCAAGTGATTGGTGCCAACAAAACTTTAAAAATATTGTTAATCAACCTGTAATTGATTAATCATTCATTATTTTTATGAACTTATAGAAATAATAATGGATTTATTCATTACACATTAAAAAAAAAAAATGCATTATAAAGTGAAGATAACGTACAATTTTGGTTTTATCATTGTTAAGAATTTATGTGTAAATTAAAGTCAATGTAAATAACTGAGTCATTTCAATGTAACATGAAACATGAAAAATTTAACAATCCAACTGAATTTAACCATAAAAAAAAAATATTGTTCGTTCATTGTGTCTGATAATCAGATAATTTATTTATTTATATTTTTCGGTGATCATTCATTGGTGTTGATGAACTAGAACGAATCAGTAAAATGAAAAAAAATTTTGTTCCAATTCTATGAAATAAAATTAATTGTAGGTTTCTGCTGTAGATTTTCTTTTATTTTCTTTACAAAAGAAAATAAAGACAATTCAGACTAGCTACATGGAAAACTTATTAGTAACTACTAACTTTTTTCACACGCATTAAAAGAAGAATAAACACAAAATAAAAGAAGCCAATAGAAAATTTCTTGAACTGCGTCTCGGAGACAATTACAAAAAAAAATTTTATTTCTACTCTGTCCAATTGTATGGATTATGTTACGTTTAGTTTATTAATATTGTTTATTATTTTTATTCATTCATTTTCTTTAGAGAGAAAAAGAAGAAAAAAGATTAACCGAAAAAATAGAAATAAAACATAAAAAGAAGTCATTTACCTTTAACAACCAAAACATTAAAACAACAACAAAAACAACAACAAAAGTAACAACAGAAATGAATAAACTTTCATTATAATAAAATAAAGTTTATTTCTTGAATACACACGATGAAGAAGAAGAAGAAGGAGGAGATTAAGAAAATATTTATTAAAATTAAAGAAATACGTTGGGTCAGTCTATAAACATTTTTTTTTTTTGGTTAAGAAATTTTAACTTCTTCTTTAAAGATGATCATTGCCACCGCTATCACGATTTTTCTTGTAACCAAAAAAGAAAAAAATGTAAGCTTTTTGGTTTTTAAACAAACATTGACTTATTATGTAACCTCGCTCAATATTAATTAAACAACAAGAAAGAAAAAAAAACATAGACAAAATTATAGACTACCGACATCAATGGGATTTTTATTTTTGTTTTTTACATTTGGAATTTTCAATGATCTATGGAAGAGGAACGAAAGGTAGATATTAAAAAATGAAACAAAACTTGTAACAGAGAAATATTTTTTAATGTTTAAAAATTAGGATTGAAAATTTATTTAATTTAAAAGTTTAACGTCTTTCTGTTCTGGCTTGTTGTTTTGTTGCTTTAATTAAAACAATTTTTTTTTGTTTCTGTATTTGAACTTTTTTTCTTTTCTTCTTTTAATTCTTTCGATTTTTAAATTTGAATATTAATTATTTGTTGTAATGATTCTTCTTTTGTTCTCATTTAATTTCACTTTATTGTAAAGTTTCTGTTAATTTTTTTTTTTGAACATCAAGGTAGGCTTTTACTTGATGTTGATGGCAAGCAATAATAGTGTAAGTGAGCAAGACATATTATTTGATTATGTGTTAGAAAAAGAGAGGAATAGTAGAAGTTCGATTCGGTTCAGTACAAAAAAATATACATAAACATAATAATGTTAATGAGGTTCAAAGAACTCTTTTATATACATTTTTATGTATTACATAATTGATAATATGGAGTCTCATTCACACACGCACAGTCACACACAGACACACAGAATACAATCACAAATATGCTTAGGTCAGAAATAAACGTTAATATTGTGCGTTGAACAAAAAAAAAATTGTTGATTCTTATTTGGTTGATTGTAAATTTTTTTTGTTTTTCTTGTTGTAATTGATTTAATGTTGATTTGTTGTTGTTGTTTAATATGTATATATTTTTTTGTTTGTTTTTTTTTTTTTTTTTTTACAATTTTACATTCCAAAGTAAACATACAATAAAAAATGAAAGAAACTCTTAAAGAAATGTTTATCATTATATAATTAATAGAATCTAATTAAATAATATAAACAATTTGGTGGTAACTTGAACAAATATATATTTTGTATCGAGAAATAAAACTTGACAAACAATTTAACCTAATTATTAATTATATCATTTCAATCATCTTTTTATTTATCTAAATATTTTATTTTTAAATATTAATTTGTTTAGAATATAAAATGTATTCATTAGTTGTGTCTTTACTTTTTAATCTTTTTATTTTGCTTTTTATCTAAGACACTTTTTAACAATATTCTCTATTTTTTATTTTTTATTATGTCGACAATAATTTACAATAAACAATATTTATTTATTTTATTTTATTTAATAAACTTCTTCAACATTGTTTTTGTTATGATTTTTAACAATATAATTTATTAGAGTTGAATTTCTTTGTGTGTGTGTGTGTGTGTATGTGGAAAATATATTTCAACAAATTAAATTTTTCAATATTTTTAACTTACAATGAAAATTATAACAAGTGAATTTCTGAAGATAAAATAAAAGAGTGTAGGGATTTATGTTGTTCACTTCTTATCATTGACTTAAATCAATCTTTTAATGTAAGTACGTAGCCTTAGTAACTTAGTAGTACATAGTGATAATTTTATAAAATAACACAATTGTTTCTTTAAAGTTAAAAATAAACTTTTAGAATTTAAAACAAACAAACAAACAAAAAAAAAAGAAAAGTCAAATGTCAGCACTTAGGAATAAGAGTCAGAGTTTCTTTGTGTCATGTAAGCTATTAAATTATAAATGATTTACATAAGTCACTATACATTGTAGTAGACAACGTAAACCTTTTTAAATTTTCTCTCATATAATGGTGAAGGGAATAAATTGAATGTGCAGGTTTTAATTATTTTTCTAATAAACTAGAATTAATTTCTGATTTTTCTGTTCATACAAATAAATTCAATTTAGTTCAAGAAATCTGGTCAATTGATGACATAATATTTATTCTACAAAAGTACTCTCCATTAAAGGTTTAGTATCTAAATAAATATTGGATAGGATTCACTTCCCTTACACATTTTTTTTTCATCCTTTATCTCTGATTTTTTACAAAAACCTATAAATGAAATCTGTAAAATTTAGTGACAGGATATTAGTGTGGAAATGACAGAGTTTTATTAAATTCAAACAAAGTTTCGGTTTACTAATAATTACAGAAACATTTTCTCATTTTATTAATTTCATAATTTTCTTTTAAAATTATTAATTATTTACTTCTCTCTCCTCTCTCTCTCTCTCTTCTCTCTTATCAACCATCAATGGTAAATTGTTTTTTAAAATCAAAGCAACAAAAACAACAATAAAATATTGAGGAGGATATCAATTGAATATCTTGACAGAAAATACCATAAAAGGGGGTCAATAAAATGTACATTTTTTTATTTCTTTATAAGTAAAAACAAAAAAAAATATTTTTTACTTTTTCTTGTAAAAGTTTACCAAAATTTACTTTTGGTCTTTTCCTTTTAAAGTTATAAAGTTAAATTTAATTATATTTTAAATGCCAAATTACAAGAAACAAAAAAGAAACAAAACACTAAAAAAAAAAATATCATGTGAATTTTCGAATTTTCTTACATAATACAAAATAAAAGAACATCGACCTCTTCTCATATATCGTGTTTCTTCTTCTTCTTTCTTTTTTCTTTTTCTTTCTTTCTTAATTTTTTTTCTTTCATTTTTATATTGATGCATTTTAAATGCACACACGTGGTTACAATTTTCACCAATGACATCAAACGCACTCTTTGATATTCTCATATTTTTTTTTCTTTCCCTTTCTATCTTTCTCTCTCTTTCTTTCTTTCTCTTTCTTTTTATGTTTTGTATATTTTGAATTTTAGATTATTTTTTTTTTTTGTTTTTGTTTTGTCTTTTTTTTTTTTTTTTGTTTCGTTGTTTTTGTGTTTGTTATTTGTTGTTGTATGTATATGTTCAGTTCAATGAACGACGATTTTTGTTTTTTTTTTTTTTTTGATAAAATGATTAGGAAAAACTAGGACAATAATATATAGAACCGACGAACCCATAGAAAACTATAATTAAAGTAAATAAAAAAAAAAACGAAAAAAAAAAAAAATAAAAATATATGTTCATGAGGAGTGAGAGTGAGACAGAGAGTGTGAGTAAAAAGATGCATTCATTCTGTTTCATTTTATTTTATTTTTTTGTTGTTGGTATTTGGTTTTCACAGATTAAATGGAAACATAAAAAAAATAAAAAATTTATATATTTTTTTGGGTTGAATATTTTTGATTTTGAAAGAGAAATTTGAGAACCCAGAAGAAGAAGAAAAAAATAATAATAATAATGGAAAAAGCCTACTTTGGTGTGTTTTTTTTTTTGACATTATTTTCAAGTGGATTTATGTGTGATATGTGTGTGATGTGTGTGTGTGTGTACGTTGATGTATTTTCGAAATATTTTTATGTGATTTTTATGTACCTCAAGAGACAATTTAATTGTTTTTTTTGGTTGCTGCTGTTCTTTTTCTTTTTTTTTTTTGGGTCGATTTACGATAGTCAGTTGTTATTGTTGTTGTTGTCCTTTTTTCATCGTCAATAAAATATTAAAATTTTCTCCACTTGTTGGGATTTTTTTTTTTTTGTTATTGTGTTTTTTTTTTTATTACTGTTTCTTTTTCTTCTTACTTATGTTTGATTCTTTCAATCCTTTTTTTAATCACGTACACACTTTAAATTTTACAATAAATGTCTTTCACTATTTAATTATTTAATTATGTAATTGTTAAGTAAATAAATTACACATTATACATGAATACGATTACTTATACATATTGTTGTTGTTTTATTATTAGCACGGTAAAACTGTGAAGTCAAAGAAGAAAGGAAAAGAGTGGAGAGTGGAGAGTTGAGACAAAAAAAAAACAACGATAAATATTAATAATAATAAAATGGTATTTTTTTTTTTAATCAATTTAATAAAAAATTAAAAAATTTTAATTGAAAAATAAACATAAATTAAGAGGAAAATTATGAACAGGAAAAAAAATTTAAATGTAAATTTTTTTCTATGCGATTTTTACAAATATTTTGACAATATTTTTATATTTATGAACTCCAAATTAAACCCAGAGACTAATAATAATATATAAGATCCTCCAAACTTATATAGTTTAAATTTTATAATATTTTATTTTATATTAAAAATAAAGATTCACCTGTCATCTAACAAACCTCCATAATATTCATAATTTATTATTAGTCTATGGTATAATTCATTATTTTAATTAGCAAATAAATTTGAAGTCATCATACCAAAAAAAAAATCTTTCATATATTTATTTATCCTGAAGTTTTGTTGTTGTTGTTTTTTTTGTTGTTATTAAGGAAATTTCTCTGTAACGTGTGTAATTTGGAAATTTAGATTTTTAAACAGAAAATTCTGCATCTTCCCCTCATTGGAAGATGTTCTATAATTATGTTATAGTTTAAAATGTTTAGATAAAAAAAAAAAAAAAGAAATAATTGTCACAAAATTTATATTCATAATATAAAAATTTACATCACACCAATTTTGTATAAAATTCATGTTGTACGATTATGTAACGTTAATGTCAATATGTAACAATATGCGTACTACTTGGGTAACCATATAAAAAACGGGTAAAAAAATATTAACTTATTTGTTTAACAATTGAAAAGAAATCATTTTTAATTGTATGTAAAAAAAAAAAAAACAACAAAAATTCAAAAACAGTCAAAAAGAATTTTAAATTTATTTCTTTTCTATTTTTCTTAATAATTGAAAACTTTTCTAATTAGAAAATTAAATAAAATAATGGGAAAAAAAAAAAAAACACACGCTAAGAATCCTTGAATTTTTAATTTAAAAAGAAAATGCGTTTTTTTTATGTATTAAGTAAAAGTAAAATTTTATAATCATGATCACGTTTTATAAAGCACGCACAAATATATACGGGAAAACCTATAATAGATTTTTTTTTTTACCTTCATTTTTTTTATGTTTTTTTTTTTACAATTAAAAATTTAACCCTAAATTACTTTTGTTGTAATTTCTGTGTACTTTACAAATATAATATAAATTTGGCTTCACAGTATAGAAATTACGCTGTGTATTTTATGGTACACAATTATTATGAACATTTGAATAATGTTTGCTTCCGTTCAAACCACAGATTAGTAGAATAAATTGTTTGATTGATTCCAATACAATAGTAAAGATTTTTTATCCTTAAATGATTCCACACAAGTCGTACGTTTATAAGCTTCAGTTAATGATGTGTTTAAAAATATGTGATCCTGGACAAGAACATCTCAAAACTAGAAATGGAAAAACAAATAATTATATCCAAGAATTTAATTTGTTCTCCTTTTAACTTTTTTTCAAGTAAGACATTTTTGTTAATTGAAATAAAAAAAAAAAGCAAGAAAACTAAATAATTAAATTTACGCATATGCGTAAAACTGATAATACGTGTAACTATCTAAAGTCGTTAGTAAATCTTTCAAGAAATATGATGGGTTAATAAATGATTAACTAAAGACAGAAGACAGAAGACATAAGACAATACACAACAGTATAGAGAATTTTTATACTTATCGTATGAAGATCGAATGAAGATCGTATGAAGAAAAAAAAATATAGAATTTAAAATCTAAAAATAATTATCACAATTATCACCTACAATAAGTAGATAAAAAATTCTAATCTAATTGATTCATTTTCATTTTCATTTTACGTTTTTGTTTTAATCAAAAATTAATTAAAATTAGCTAAATAAATGATTTTCTAAATTAAAGGAAAAACAAAACAAAACACAAAATAAAAATATTGTTGGTTTAAAATGCGAATATATGAATAAAATGTAATTAATTATAATTAGTTTATTTGCCTTTAATTGTAAGATGATCTAATTATTATTTTGTTTAAATTGACAATTTTTTTTTTTTAATTTTTATTAATTCAATTTTTTCTTGTTGTTGGTGCTGCTTTTGTTTTGTTTTTGATGATGATGATGAAGGTGACCTGTAATGGTTTTATTTTTTTTGTAAAAAACAAATAAAAAAAAAAACAATTTAATGCGACGAATATTTTTCCAGTTCAAGTTCAATAACCAAAAACACGTGACACAAAATAATTTTTAAAAACAAAAAGCGAATTTATAACTTTTTTTTCTTCTTCTTCTTCTTCTTTTTGTTATTTTACAAACGCGCGCGTATATGAACCTCTCGTCACATTGTGTTGTTGTTTCGGGAGTCTTTTTACACATTTTTTTAATTAGCACAAATTTATTGACTTTTTATTGTTTTAAAATAATTTTTGTTGACATTATTATTTTTTTATTTGTTTTTGTTTTTGTTTCTTTTTCGTGATTTATTTTCAATGACATCAAATTAAAAGTTCATTGTCATATTTATTGTTGTTTTGTTTAATTCATCCAGCAAATTTATAAAATGTTTACATTTAGTGAATAAATTGAAGCCAGTTTTTAATTAGTTTTGGCCATTTCGAAGCCGATTTTTGATAAAGAAAATTAAAGAAACAAAAGTAAAGGGAATTAGACACAAAACAATATTTGTTAAACTGAAATTAAAGAAGATTGGAAATTTCTGTCTAATGTAAACTCATCCTTTAGTTTATATTTCTTGAGTTTGTGTTAACTGTCTTAAAATTTACATTTATTGTTAATTTTATTCATTTAAAAGAAAAAAAAAAATTTCTTCAAATAAAGAGAATTTATTTATCGCAGTGAATTGACTTCAATTCAAGTTTCACGATAATTTTAGCAGTCTATTAGGGAATAACTAAAGAAAGGGACAAACATTATCTTCATACGGACTGCAAAACGTTTTGTGAATTTTGTATATGAAATAATAAAAAAGAAATTTTGACATTAGGAAAAAATTAGAAAAGTTTTTTGATGTAATTTTAAATATCGGTTAAAATTTAAATCAGTGGCGGTGAGATTAAAATTGACTCAATTCAAACCAAACTAAAGAAATTTGTTGTTGTTTCTGTATGAATTTTTGATTGTGTTCTACAAAAATTATTTGAGTTGATATCAATTGAAATTCGATACAAATTCATACAGTGATAATAATTGTTCCTAATTTTTTGTTTTTTCTTCTTCTTTTTCTTTTAGATATTACCGACCAAGGTGGAAGCATGGCAACGTGCTTGCGTTTCGAGCTACCGAGTTCGAATCTCGACCGAGGCGGGATGGAATTTTTCTTAGGAAATCTGCATATTTCCTAAGAGCTGGCAATGCGCCGAATCGAATTAAAAAGCATATGCAAGATGCTAGGTGGTTCCTCAAAAATAGTAAGTCTCTTAGTTACTAATAACCTTAGTCCGTTGATGTACTAGGAAATACTCTACAATTTTAGATATTAATTAGGTATGTTGTAATTGTTCAGCCTCTTCAGACTATTAGATTTATTTAGGCGCATCAACTGCCATGGTCATTAACACTTAGGTTTAATTGAACATTTCATTTCAACAGACAACAATTTTTTGTTTTTATTTTATAATTAAATAATTTCTTGAAATTCAAATACAATCAAAAAATGTGAATCATTGAGAAAATGTTAAGTTTTCATTTAACTGAATTTTAATTATTTGATTTAAAAAATATGATTAATAATTAAAATTAATAAAAAACAATATTTATTCAACGTCACATTTATAAATTCAAAAAAAAAATTATTATTGCAATATAGCGCGCATGCGCTTTTTCTTCTTCTTCATCTTCATCTTCTTCTTCTTCTTCATCTTCTTCTTCTTATTTCTTTTACTTTTTTGATAAACGAAATAATAATATTTCAAAAGTTACGGCAACATTAAAAAATATTGGATTGGTCAAGAAAAGT
This sequence comes from Pedicia rivosa, assembly GCA_963082725.1. Classification (NCBI taxonomy): domain Eukaryota; kingdom Metazoa; phylum Arthropoda; class Insecta; order Diptera; family Pediciidae; genus Pedicia; species Pedicia rivosa. The sequence goes on from OY720154.1 coordinate 4,558,945, forward strand.
AAAAAAAAAAACAAATAAATATGCGTTCGTCGTTTCGTAAGATTTCGTTGATAGTTTTGTTGTTGTTGTTGTTGTTGTTATTTTGTTTTTTATTATTATTATTATTTGAATTTGATTGTATTCATTAGAATAAAACATATATTTATGTATTTGTATTTATAAGATTGAAAAAAGAAAAACAAAAAAAACCTTAAAATTAGTTAGAAAGGAGATTAGAATGTTTTTCCAATTTTTTTTTTAATTTTTTAAAATAAATAATTACAGAAATTTGTAACGAAATCAAAAGAAAATTAAAGAAATAAAATTCTAATTTCCAACCAAAACAAAATTAAAAAAACAACAACAACAAAATAATTCCATTTAATTGGCTCTTTATTTTTATACCGTTTACTACGAATGAAAACTTCTTTGTAAAATAATTCAAATAATTTTCAATAGAAAATAATTGAAAAACAATCAAAGTTATTCTTTTAAAATTGAAAACAAACATCACAATATAAAGTTAATAATTTATTTCAACACAACAAATATTTAAGAAACAAAAAAATTCGCATAAAAATGTAATTAAATAAGATATAAATGAGTGTGTGTGTGCAGTACAATACATCTACATAATTATTGAAAATACAAAAACATGAAAACATTTTTAAAAAAATAATAAATAAATAAATACGAGAATCCAATAACTACATTCATAATAATATTTGACACGAGTGCGAGGCAGTGAATATTTCAAACGGAGAGGTCGGCAATGGATTTCATCTAAAATTGTTTTTGTTTTCTTTCTCTTTTACCCCTCTCTATATATTTTTATACAGAAATTATAAACTAAAAATAAAAACTTTATATTGAAAAAGTCCAATAATGTCGTCATTTTCTAAATGGATTATTTAATATAAGTTTTGTAATTATTAAAAAAAAAAATGCATTTATTTCTGACACGTGTAAAAAATAAAACTAGAAAATTTACAAACGGTCACTGACATTTTTTTTTCAATTGATCCATGGATTGTCTCTCGTTTTTTTTTTTCTTTAAAAAAAAAAACATAAAAGAAAATGAAACAAAAAACTAAACGGAAAAATTGTCTGCATGTGTGTGTGTGTGTGTGTGTGTGTGTGTGTGTGTGTATGTACCTTATTCATTTAACGTACTAAAAAAGAAATTAAAATTTTTTAAGTAAATATTTTATTGAGTGGAGAATGCATTTCGTCTTTATTTTAATTGTCTGGCGTGTTATATTTTTTTTTTTATTATTTTGATACAAATACAACAACAATAACAACAACAATAATAAAAAAACAGACACGTGCCGGACAATGCACTGAATGTTGACCTTTTAATAATATACAAAAATCAAACGAAAAGAACGAAAAGAACGAAAAGAACGAAAAGCACAAATCAAAACAAAACAATTAAAATTTTGTTGACAAAAAAATCAGAATTTTTTTTGGTTAGAAAATTTATGGATCTTGTTGTTCTTTATAATATTTATTTTTTTAATTATTATTATTGTTGTTGTATTATGTTGTTTCTGTATATTTCTTCTTCTATTTTGTTTTTATCTAACCCTCTCCGGTTTCCGGTTTTAAAGCTTTTATTTAAAAGGCAAAGAGAAAAAAAAAAGCAACAAATATTGATAGACAAAAATAACTGATGATGAATATTTTGAGTGCATTTTTTTTTTCTTTCTTTGTTTAAAAGAAAAAAAAAATTTGTGTTATTATTGAGACGATTTTTTTTGTAAAATGCAAAATGCAATATAAAAAAAGAAGAATAAACGATTAAAATGTTTACAAAAAAAAAATAAATATAGGGAAAGAAAAAAGAAAATTATACAATCTCTGTCTCTGCTCCACTTACAGCAAATATAATATTATGAACAAGTGTATTTGGAATAATATACACCTCTCACTCAACCTTTAAACAATTTCAATATAAATAATTCTATTTCATTCTACCATACGTACTTGCCTATATCTATTTCATTCATACGTATTTTAATAGTGACGCTCTCAAGCCAAATTCAAACACAAGCAAAATATATAAATATTTTTTTCTTGTTCGAAAACCATCACTCGCCTCCACGTGTATTTTGTGTAAGCCGCTTGTTTCTGTTGTTTTTGAATGTGGAATGGGATTCGTATTTTTTCTTTTCTTCTTCTGTTCGTTTATTTTATTCGTATTATGTTCGTGTAGGAGGTAAACATATTTCTTTCAGTTAGTAAAAATCATTCCGTGGAAAAACGTTAAAATTAATAAAATAAAAAACCTATTTTTTTTTTTTTATATTAATCATAATTTTTCATTTTAACTTTAATTACATAAAAAAAATTTTTCGTAAAGGGAAAAATTTCAATTAAAAATTGTTTATTAAATAAACTAAAAGAGAATAAATTCAAAACTAATATATAAACTATGTTTTCTTCTTCTTTAAATACAAAACACAGACATTTTGTATAATTTGTTTATATAAAAAAAAAAAAAGAAAAAAAAGAGACACAAGAAAAAAAAAAAAAAAAAGTTTTCTAACCTAGGTCAATATTGTTCATAGTGAAGTTTTTTTTTTCTTCTTCTTCTTTTTTATTAATATTAAACTACGTCGTGTTGTGGAGAGATAAGAGACAAGATTATTATTTCTACAATAAAAAAAAAATTAATGTTTCTAATTTTTTAGTGTTTTTTTTTGTGACATTTAATTAAGAAAATTTAAAACAAAGAAAAAAAAACTGTATTTAATTATTTATTACAAAATATTATTAATTTTTTTTTTTTTTTAATTAAATAAAAACAACAATAACAATAACAAAAGAAAAACAACAGAAAATGTGTTTTCTGTGAATCTGTGAAAAACGTGAAAAATTTTCAAACGATCAATCAAAACATTGGAAAATTTGTTAATTTTTATATGAAAGAAAAAAAGAAAATGAAAAGAGGACTAGAGATGAAAACTAATTTCAATTTGTGAATTTTAAACATTTTTTTGTGTTAGTGTGTGTGTGTGTGTGTGTGTGTGCGTATGTATTGTTCAGCTTTACTTTTAATTTGGTGAGTCATATTTTTTTTTTCTCTTTTCGAGTTTATTAAACTTTTAAAATTTTTGTTTTTTTTGTTTTTGTTTTTTTTGTTTTTTTTTGGTTCAAAAATTGTACACTTAAAAAAAATAAATCGCAACAAAAAATTGTTCAGCCATTTATTTTTTTTTTGTTAAGGTTGGTTCCAATGAGATTTTTTTTCTTGTTTTTTTTTTGTTTTGTTTTTTTGCAAAATAATGAAATAAAAAAATCCTGAGAATAAAATGTTGATATGAAATTCGAAAGCTTTTGTTTTTTTTCACTCACTTCCAATGAATGAATTTTTTGTTTTTTTTGTTTTTTTTTTTTGGTCAGAACAAAAAAATAAAAGAAAATGTTGTCAGGGTTTTTGAAGTACACATTTTATTTATAGTTTAGGACAAGTTTTTTTTTTTTTTGTTAACTTTTAACGTTTTTTATACTATAAAATTTTATCGTTATTTGTTTGTTTTTTGTTGTTTTGTTGTTGTTGTTGGAAAAACTTTCTTTTTAAATTGTTTCTTTTTTTTTTTTTTTTGGAAATTAAATTGATTTTGATTGGTTTACTTTTTTTTTGTTTTTGTTTAAAGATTTTTTTACAAGGAACAATAAAAAAATAAAAAACCTAAACTAAATTTTATGTTAATTTACAAACTGCGCGTCACAATCAAAACAAATGAAAAAAAGGATGAATTAATGTGACGTCGCAATAAATGTATAATGTAAAAATTATGCTTATGGATTTAAATTCTATTTAAAAAAAATTTGTATTTAAAAAAATACAAGAACAGAAGAAAAAAAAAACAAAAGATTTTCCAAAAAAAAAAACAACAACAACAAATACAATAACGAGAATTTGGGGTCATAAACATAATCACGCAAACGTAAAAGAAAAAATAATAAGAAGAAGAAGAAGAAGAAAGAAAAATGGCCGCTTCTATCGAAAATTTTAATATTTTTTCGCTAATGAGCAATTCAATGCGAAAGGTCAGTTATATTATTTTTTTTTTTTTTTTTATTAAAAGCGGAAAAACAAAAAAAAAAAAAAAACTGTTTAATAATATTTGCGTTTTTTTTTTTTTTTTGTTCACTTGAAATTTGCTAACTAAAAAAAAAATTTAATGCGATTAAAAAAAAAAAAAATTTCAATAACAAAAACGTTTTTTTTTTCTTTTTAAAAAAATGTTCAATAAATAAAAAATTGTGGTGGATTATTTTTTATTTTTGATGAACAAATTTTTTGTTTTTTTTTTTTTTTTTTTGTATGTATAAAAAAGTTATCATGATCTTATTTTTTTTTTTAAGAAACACGTTTTGAAAAGAAAAAAAAAAAACTAAACACACAAGAACAACAGCAACAACAAATGGTTCTTTTGAAAATAAGAAAGAAAAAGAAAAAAAGAAACGAGACAGAAAGATAAACGAAATTTCGCGACAACAATAATTATTATTTGTGTTGCTTCCAATTCTTCATATTTTATTTTGTTTATTTATTTATTTTTTTGTTTGTACACACATACGATGATTGTGTGCAAAGTCTGTATGTGTGTGTTTTTTTTTTGACTTGTTTTTCGTTAGAGGTCACTCAAAGTCGAGTTTTGCCAAAAAAAAAATTTCAAATACATTGCGAGTTAAGATTGGTCAGTTCACACGATATTATATTTTGTATATTGTGTGCGTGTGTGTGTGTATTTGTATAAAATAAAAAAAAATAAATAAAAGAAGAATTTTTTTTATTTTGTTTTATTAGGATTCTAATATTTTTTATTAAAGAATAAAAAGAAAGAGAAAAAAAAAGAAGGCAAACAAATATTTTGATGAATATAATTGATAGTTCCGTTTTTTTTTTTCAACTATTTTGCAATCACAAATTTATTAAGCAAATAAAACTTTGTTGTTGTTTTGTTATTTTTTGGTAGAGTGAAAGGCACAATATAATTTTTAAAGACTGGGTCCAGGCTCATATTTACTGATATTAGTCAATACCCGTAATTTTTGTCAATGTAAATTACAAAATATATAAAAAAAATACTAGGATCTTATCCTTTTTGTAATTTATTGAAGAAATTAGAATTCTACTACCAAAAAATGTGTACCCAAAAGAAAAAAAAAAACAAAAACAAAAACAAAAAAAATCGAACTGCGTATAAAACAACTTTTATAAATGCGTAAAAATTCCTTGAATGGCAGGAGTTTTTCTCCTTTTCTTTTTCTTCTTCTTCTTCTTTACGTTCAATAAATTACGCTTCAATTATCATAAATAATGGCATTTATTTATTAACTAAAAATAATATAATCAAAAATAAGGAAAGAAAAATAAGACAAATAATTTTTCTTTTTCATTACAAAGTACACATAATTATTTTTGAATAAATGGACGAGATTCTCGACAAACATCATTCCAGCATCCTGCCAATATTTTTTTTTTTTGCACAAATACAAAGTAACCAAACACAGAGCATATTATTATTTTTATCCTTTCCATTTTTGTTTTTTTTTATATATTCCTATCGCATATTTATTATATTTGTTCCTCTCCCCTTCGGTATAAAAATTGTATTTCCCCACCCCGCTTCCTCCTATATATTGTTATTGTCGACACAGGCATGTTCACATTATGTTTATTTTTTTTTTCTTCTTTACTTTTAGCCAGATTCTCGCCCCTTCTTTGATCCCTTCTTTTACTTTACTTTTTTTTCCTTTTGGTTACGTCTTCATTTTTATTATTTGAAATAAATAAAATTGTGTCTGATGAATATTATTGTACTGTTCTGTTTTGACTCTGTTGTACCAATCTAAAAGAGAGGGACAGAAAGAATAGTTAACAACAACAAAATATATTAATTCACACATTTAAAAAAGATGACTAGAAATTTTCATTTTGTTTTCATTTTAATAAGAAATTGTCGAAACGGAGAATGGAAACTATAGAAATAAAAAAAAATAAAATAAATTACCGATTTTTATGAAGAAAATTCAATGAATGGAGTGAAGAAGATTTTTGGTTTACTTTTGTTCTGTTTTAAAAAAATCAAATTTCGTTAGTAATTTTTTAATTAAAATTTGCTCTAAAAAATAATACTATTTTTGAGCTCTTCATCCTTTTAAATTTTTTTTATGACCACCCCCCCCCTCCTCTCTTCTTCGTCGTCTTTTCGTTTCTAACCCCGTAATATTCGCTACAACATAAAATGTAAATATTCAACACGATACTCGAAATTAAACACAGTCCGGTTCGTCATCAAATACTGTTAAATATTTTTGGTGGATGCTGTAAATTTTTTTTTGTTTGCATTAGATATAAAAAAAAACCAACAACAACTAAATAAAAGTAAATAATATTTAAACAATAATAATAATATTAATATATTTGTGTGTCTATAAACTGTCGACGACGAAGAATAGTCAAAGCTTTAATCGGTGCACGCGCTTGTCGCAAACCAGCAGCCTACCTAGACTTTGCTTGTCGAGGTCGGTATTCTCACAACGACATCAACACAAGAAAAAAGAGCATTTTTATTATTTTCTGTTTTCATAGTATTTGTATTTGAGAAGAAGAAGAAAAGAAGAGAAAAAAAAAACAAAACTCCCCAGTTTACTTGTGTTTGTTATATAGTGAAACAGAACGGCACACGTGGAGGCACGACAATGGATTTCGATTTATACTGTGCCATGCATACACAGTTCGGAGGTAGTGAATGGATTTCATCGGTTTTATACATCTTTTTAAATGTTTCATTGTATGTGTTGTTATTTGAAAATCAGTAAATGCATACTCTCGCACTTTTCTATATTATATCAGAATTTTATATGTATGTATTCTGATAATGAGTAAATTAATATGAATGTAGTTATATTTGATAAGATTAGAGACTTTTCGATATTTACAGTCGTTATCTATTTGTGAATATTTTCTATTTATTTTCTATTTCTATTTATAATATTTTATTTATTATAAAATAATGGAAATACGTTAAATAAATGATAATGAATTTTACTAATCACAAATTTTTATTTTAATAAATAATTCAAAAAGAAAATAAATAAATTATATTATATGAATACCTGACCTACCTTAAAATTTAATACAACTACACGTAATAATCGTAAATTAGATAAATAATGCCACGTGTTGTATTTTTTTATTTATTTATATTATTTATTGCCTTTTTTTCAAAAATAAAATACAATACATTTATATACTCCTGCCCCCCGTTCACTCCACTATTCACGTGCCTATTTTCTATTTATCGTATCCAATACAGACATTTTTTTTTTATTTCAATTTAAAAACACGAAAGAAACGTACGACAGTATAATAGAAAAAAGGAAAACAAAAAAACATTTAATTTCTCCCCACTATTCTAATGTTCTAATAAAATACTACATATATACATACACGCACATATGTACACTAACACATTCATGCAAATACAGAACACACTCAATAAAATACGTCACATCATAGAGAAAAAAAAAGAAGCTAAATTCTACTCGTCATGTTTTTTTTTTGTTTTGAATTTTTTTTTTCTTCTTCTTTTTACATTTTTGTTGCTTTTGCTTTCTTTTACTATGAAATTTCATTTTCGTTTTTGGTTTTGGTGTATTTGTTAAGCGTGTGGGAGGAGCTTAAATTTTCATTTCAATCAAATAGAAATACATAAATATTTTATACGTGCATATATAAAGAGCTTTTTTTCTTTTATGATTGTATGCGGTGGTCGTCGTCGTTTCGTCGTCATCATCATCGTCGTTTTCTGTGGTGGTGGTGTTTTTATTTTGTTCTGTTTATTTAGCAGGAGAGTAAAAGCGAGTAAAAGTTCATATAAATAGAATATTTTGTTAGAAGTGTGTTCTGTTCTTTTCTTTTCTATTCTATTCTATTCTATTCTTTTTTTTTTTTTTTGAGAAGAAGAGAAAATTTAAGTTCAGTTTTCATTTTCAGTTGATCAGTTGACATTGGCGGACGTATTTTTAAATTTTTTACGTTATTTGTTATTCATTTGTTGTGCCGTTTTTTAACTTTTAAGTTTTATTTTCTTCAAAATTGTTGTTGTTGATTTTTTTTTTTTCTTTTTACAAAATTTTTTGAATTTCTTTTGGTTTTTTTTTTGTTGCATTTCATTAGAAATTTTTAGATAGAAAATGCGATAACCGAAATGAGGAAAATTTTTACGATGAAAAATTTGTGGATTATTCAAATATTTTTTTTTATCTTCAATTTTTCAAATATTTAATTATTTGGAGAAGAGAAAAAGAGGAAGAAAGGACAATTAGGGAAAAATGATGAAATGAAAAAGTGAAAAAAAAAAACAAAAATTCAAAATTATGGATTGAAAAAAATAAAAAAAATTGAATTATGATAAATAAATTAATGAGACTGAAATCAATTGAGAAATAAAGACTTTTTTTTTTGTTGTTGTTATAAATTAATTAATTAAAAAAAAAAATAGAAAATTATTTATTGAAAAAAAAAAAAAAAAACCAAATAAAATTAATTAATTAATTAAAAAAAATATGAGTGGGTGGAATAAACAAATTTGGATTAAGGATATTTTAACAAAATCCGGTACTGAAATTAAGGGGATTAAAGATGAAAAACATAAGGGTAAGGTGTAATAAGGGGTGGGCAAATATAAGAAAAAAATTAATAAAAAAAAAAAAAAAATTTTTTTGGAAAAAAATAGAAAAATTATTTTTCTAATTTTCCAATTTTTTTTGATTTTTTAGTTTATTTTTTTTTTTCAATTTGTTTTATTTTTTTTTGTTATTTAAAATTTTTTTTTAAAAATTAATTTTTAATTTTCTTAAATTATTGAATTTTCTTAGTTTAATTCGTTTTGGGAACAATTTTAGTCTTTGTAAGAATTTGTCAAAAAAAAAAAATTGTCTTATTTTATTTCATGTTCATCCATTTGACAAAAATACAAAAGTTTGTGAGAATAATTTTTAGTGAGAAATTTGAATTTTATTTTAATTTTAAGAATTTTTGTTTCTTTTTTAATTTTTTTTTTTAGTTAGAAAATTTATGATTGAAGTTCATCATTCTAAATTTCCAATTTTTTTTTAAAATTTTGACCAAAAAGACGAAACCTTTCATTAAAATATTCTTTAATTTGAAGACGAAAAAAAAAAATTACTTTAAAATAAATTTTGAAAAAAAAAAATTTCAGTGAATTTTAATTAAAATTTTAAAAAATTTTATATAATTTTTTTTTATTTTCTTTTCTTTTGTTACAGAAAAACAAAAAATGGTTTATTATACTGCTTTACCACTTATAATGCAACCAGAACAATCATCAGCACAAATTTGTTCAAATCCAAATGCTGATATTGATAATTCATCAGTTGTTGATGGAATTAATTTTCAAGTGTCCTCACATGAACAACAACAACAACAGCAACAACAAATTTCAAATTTAAATGGAATTTTACCGCAAGAACCTCAACAAAATTATAATAATTTTCATCAAATAAATTCAAAACCAATTCATGAACATCTTAATTTATCACAACAACAACAACAACAACAACCTCAGCAGCACCATCATCAGCAACAACAACAACAACAAACAACAAAAGCTCAATTTAAATGTGAACAATGTAATATGAGTTTTAATAGTAAAAGTGCTCATACAAGTCATATAAAATCACATGAAAGAAATTATCAACATCAACAAATGCAACAACAACAACAACAACAAATAAATGGTTCAACAATTATAACACAACAACATCAACAGCAACTACATCAACAACAACAACAACAACAACCAGATCAAAGTTTAACAACAAATGGTGGTATTGTTAGTGCTAACAGTGGTAATACAGAACCATATCAGTGTGATGTGTGTAAAAAAACATTTGCAGTTCCTGCACGTTTAGTGAGTTTTAAATAAATTTTTTTATGTCTATTCTTGTGCTTCTTGTGTGTTTCTGTTTAATTTCACTGCCTTAAATCAAACGTATAATTCATGTGTTAATAAAATTAATTAATAATTTAGGACCCCCATTTTTTTTTTTTTTTTTTTTTTTAAAGAAAAAAATAAAATTACAAAATTTTTATTATTTAATTCTATGAGACCGAACTATTTTTAAATTTTACAATTTTTCTTGGGGGTCTCGAAACAAAAAAAAATCAATTAACATAAAATATTTATTTGGAATTTTGTAAATATGAAATTCTCGTTATTTTTTTTGTAAAACAAAAATTAGGACCCCAAATTTTTTTTTGTGTCTTAATTTTTTAATTTAATTTTACTTACTTTTTTTATTATTTTTAAAATAATACAAGTTGGACCAGAATTTTTTTTTTATTTAAATTTCATTTTTAAAATCAACAACCAAAATATTTGCACGTTAAAATTTTTAATATTTAATATTTTCTAATTTGTTGTTTGTTTTTTTTTCTTTTATTTATTTAAATAAAAAAAAATTAGGTACGCCATTATCGTACGCATACCGGTGAAAGACCATTTGCCTGTGAATTTTGTCATAAAACATTTAGTGTTAAAGAAAATTTACAAGTTCATCGTAGAATTCATACAAAAGAAAGACCATATAAATGTGAAGTTTGCGGTAGAGCTTTTGAACATAGTGGAAAATTACATCGTCATATGAGAATTCATACAGGTAAAAATTTATAATACAGTATCTGGATTACGATAAGTAATCTGAGTACCGAAAATGGTGAGTGCGAGTGTGAGTGAGTGAGAGCAATTAACTGTGTGCAAGTGCGAATGAGTAATCTGAAGGGTGGCGACTCGCACTCGCATATTTATCGTAATCTAGGCAAAGATTTTGTTAAACTTCCCATTAAATAAAAATCTTGCAGAATATTCTATTTATCATCAGCAAATAAAAATTCATTTGATTTAATTTATAAAAAGTTCTGCGTATTTTTTTTTTTTAATTTTAAAAATGAAAAACCTAACAAATGCTTTCAACTTGTGTACGACGAAATAAAAAAAGCTTATAAATAATAATTTATTTTAGGTGAAAGACCTCATAAATGTTCTGTTTGTGGAAAAACTTTTATACAATCTGGACAACTAGTTATTCATATGAGAACACATACAGGTAAGAAGATTAACATGCAATAATAAAATTCTTCTTCTTTTATTTATTTTGCTCTTTTTTTATTTAGGTGAGAAACCTTACAAATGCCCAGTAGAAGGATGTGGTAAAGGTTTTACCTGTTCAAAACAATTAAAAGTACATTCAAGAACACATACAGGAGAAAAACCTTATCATTGCGATATTTGCTTAAGGGATTTTGGATATAATCATGTATTAAAACTTCATCGTGTACAACATTATGGTTCAAAATGTTATAAATGTACAATATGTGATGAAACATTTAAAAGTAAAAAAGAAATGGAAGCACATATTAAAGGTCATGCAAATGATTTACCAGATGATGATGATGAACATAGTGATACTAATACTAAAATGGAAATATCTGAATTAACAACACTTTCTGGTAATATTGATGAGGAGGATCCACTAGCATTAACATTAACAATGCCAAGTACGAGTGGCATTGTTAATACAAGAGATAGTTTACATGTAATTCCGGAAACACCAAAAGAATCAGAATCAGAAGCAAATTCTGATGGTGATGATGTTACATATTATAATATGTACTCAAGATTTGAACAATCAGTTGTGCATAATTATGGTGGTCAACAACAACCCAGTGGAGCAAATGTTGGTGGTGGTGTTAATCCTGCATTATTAGCAGCTGCATCAATTGCTGCTGCAGCATCGGCCGCTAATTTCGATGAGGAACAACATCAAAATAGAACACCATCACCAGATACAAAAACAAATATAATAATGATAACACCGAATGATAATGATAGTCATCATATGCAACCACCAACAACGAATACAATTACAACAACAACAACAACTACTACATCACAACAACCAGAACCAACATTTGTTTATGAACCATTATCGGTTATGAGACAAAATGGTTATTTTGCACCTCCACAAGCCACAGGATTCAGGTAAATTTATCTTTTTAATTTGCAAAGTATAATCTAAAAATAACTTTATTGAGATGTAATAATATCCTTATTTTTTGTTCATATTGTAGACCATCAGCCAATGATCTTGTACGGCGACTCGAAGCAGCATTAGCTGGCACTGAACCATTATTAACACCACCACGTTCATCACCAGAATCACCAGATCGTTCATCATCACCAGAAAGTGATTCAATATTAATGGCTGATCGTGATATTATGAGTTTACCACCAAGAAAACGAAAACTTTATTTAAAAGATAATCAAAATTCTTCTGATTCATCACCAGTTATGCGGATGAGTTCTGTAATACAATTTGCAAAAGCTTCTTAATAGGAAAAATTAAAAAGAAGAAGTTTGATCAGAACACGAAAGTCAAAAGACACGTTTATGACCGATTAAATCAGGTTTTTTTTTTTTACTTGGCGTCGAAAGCCCATCAAGCCATAAATATAAACTGAATTGACTAAAATGTTAATACACGGCCCCCCCTACGTGAAATTCAACTTTAAAAAAAATATATTTAAAAGAAAATTGTCAAAAACTAAAAGAATTAATTTATTCATATTCATTTATATTCGTTGTTGTTGTTGTTCTTGTTGTTGTAATTGTTGTTTTTTTTTTTTTTATCTCTTTATTATTTTTTTTTTTTTTAATTAATTTTTTTTTGAAAAAAAAATTCAATTTTTATTTTTTTTTATTTTTTTTTTGGTACTTTATGAAAAAAAAAAAGAAGCAAAATAAATACAATTAAAATAAAATCGAATCTAACGAAGCGTTGAAAAAAAAAAAAAAAATAAATCGGGGAAATTCAAATAAAATTAACGGAAGGAATAAAGGGTCACCTTCTGCAATAAAATCTTTGACTACCATTTTTTTGTTCTTACTAAACGTATTTTTGTTCGTACTAAACGTACTACTACGTTATAACGGGAGATTTTTTTAATTAATTGTATTTTTTTTTTGTTTTTTTTTTTTTTTTTATTATTTTTTTTAAGAAGAAAACAAATAAAAATAAAAATAAAAACAAATTATCGAGAGTTGGTATAAAATAAGTCCTAAAAACAAATAAATTTTAAAGAAAAAAAAAAAACAAACACAAAAAAAAAAAAAGTAAAAAACAAAAACAAAAAAAAAAAAAAACACATAAATGAAAAATGAAAACAAAAAAAAAAAAAAACAAACATTGTGTTAAACTTAAGACTGTCTCAGGAAAACGGCCAGATTTAAATGTTAAAAAATATTAAAATTTAATGAAAATAAAATTAATAAATTATTTAATGTGAAATTAAAATGAATAAAAAAAAAACTAAATGATCCATTTATTATCGTGTCTCACAATATGATGGGATTAGAAAATGTTTTGTCATTTTTTTTTTCTCTCTCTCTTTTTTTGTGTTTTTTTTGTAAGAAGAAAAAAAAAAACAAAAACAAAATGAAAGAAAAAAAAAATGAAAAATGAAAAATAAAAAAAGTTAAAATGGAAAATGGAAAAAAAAATTAATGGAAATTTTTAAGAAAACAAAAAAAAAGAAAAAAAAACTATTAGTAAATTAATTGAATTATTATTATTACATTAAATATTAAATATTAATTATTAAAAATTAAATTAAAAACATAAAAAAAAAAAAAAAAAAATAGTCCGTACTAAAAGAACAAAAAAAAGAAAAAAAAAACAAAGAAAAATTAAAAATGAAAAATTAAAAAAAAAAAAATGGATGAGAAAAAAAATTAAAAAGTAATTTTTTTCAAATGAAATCAAATTTAAGACTGTTTCTGATTATTAATTAATAAATTAATTAAACTTAACATTAATGGAAAATAAAAATAAAAAAATAACAAATTAAAAAATTAAAATGTGAAAAACAAAAGAAAACAAAAGGAGAAGAAGAAGAAGAATAAAATTGAAGAAAAAAAAGAAAATGAATTTTGTTGTAATTTTTTGTTGAACGAAAAAGAAAAGAAAAATGTCAGTCGTCAAAATTTCAATTTAATTTTCCGGCACCCCACCACCACAAAAAAAAAAAAACCTTCTTTCCTTTTCTTTTTTTGGATTTAATTTTTATTATTGAATATTTTTGTTTTTGTATTTTTTATTTAATTTTAACAGATTTTTTTTTATTCATTAAAATTCTAAAAATCTTTCTTAAAATTTAAATAAAAACAAAAAAAAAATATTAAAATAATTAAAAATAAATTTTGTACTGATAATTTTAATAAGTGCGATTAAATTTCTTTTTCTTTCTTTTTTTTTGTTGTTGTTGTTGTAATTATATTTTTTTAATTTTAAATAATTTAATTTTTTTGTTTTTAAAAAAAAAAAACACAAAATTTATTTTTAAGAATAATTTTTTTTTTTTCGTTGGATTTTGTTTTTTTTTATTAGTTGATTTTTTTTTTGTTCTGTCAAGAGAATTTTTAAGGAAAAGAAAAAAAAAAAAATCGTTAAAAATAAAAAAAAAAATTTTTAATTAAATTTTTATAATAATTTTTACCTTTTTTTTTTTTTTTGTATTTAATATTTACCTCCCACTCCACGACTCCACAACTCCCCGACTCCCACTCCAAATTTCTCGTCTTTAAATTTTTTTTTTTTTGTTTTTTTTTTAAATCCTAGTCAAAAAAGAATAAAAAATTTAATTAAAATAAAAATTAAAAAATTGTTGTTTAAGTTTTTTTGTTGCTTATATTTAATGATTAAATAGTAAAAAAAAAAGAAGAAGAAGAAGAAGAAAAAAACAAAATAAAAATAATAAAAATAATTTGAAAATTTAACACAAAAAAAAAGAAGAAGAAGAAATTAATGATTTTTTTCCTCTCTCTCTCTCACTCACTCACTCACTCACTCTTTTCTTCTTTGTTTTATTTTTTGTTGTTGTTGTGTTTTTTTTTGTAGAAATTTTTGTTTTTTTTTTTTTTTTCTTATTTTCCAATAATTTTTGACTGAATATTAATTTTTCTGTTAAATTAATTAAATTATATTTAAGAAAGTAAGAACGAAAGAAAGAAAGAAACAAAAAGTGAAACAATTTAAGGAATGAGAAATAAAATTGTAGACTAAATGAAAATAAAAAGAAAAATAAAAAGGAAAAAAAAAAAAGAAATCTGGAATTAAAATTAATAATAAAAAAAAAAAAATAGAGGAAAACCAAAAAAGGAAAACTGAGAGAAAAAAACAAAAAATAAAAGAAAATACTAAATTAAAAAAAAAAAAACAAAATAGAAAATAACAAAAAAAAAGTCTGAAAAAAAAAAAAAAAATTTTTTGTACGAAAGAAAATTAATAAAAAAATAAAAAAAAAAATACAATAAATAAAACTAAAGAAATAATTTTCATCACTTGAATTTTCATCTACTGCCAAAATTATTTGTTAAAATTTAAAAAAAAAATCATCTCATTGTCAAAGAAGAAGACGGAAGAAGAAAGTCGAACGTAATTAGTTAAAAATAGTTAAGAGGGGGTAAGAGAAAAATTAAGGCACAAAATTTAATGACAAAATTTGTATTCATCAATTTTTTTTTTATAAGAACACAAAAAAAAAAAAAAAAAGCTAAAAAAAAATAACAAAAAATTTTAACTGAAAAATTAAAAATAAATAAAAAAATCTTTCTTTCTATTTTTGTTGTTGTTGTTGTTGTTATTGTTGTTCCTTTTGTTTATCTTATCTAAATGGACGACACGATTAATCGATTAATCTGGTAATTGAAATTCCATTCCGTTTTTTGTGTTGTTTGTTGAATAAATGAAAAAAAAAAAAAACAAAATGGATTCTTGCAAAATAAAACAACAACAACAACAACAACAACAAAAGTCAATTCCGTTGTGTTTTTTTTTTTTTTTTTTGGTTTAGAAACAAAAAACAGAAATTTAAAAAATTATTTTCTCTATTCTGCGATTGTTTGTTTTTCCTTTTTCCTTTTTCTTTTTTATATTAAAAACGAAACAAAAAAAAAAAAAAATAAATTAATAAAAAAAAACAAAATGAAATATTTAAGGATTTAGATTTTTAAACAGAAAAAAAAAAAAAAAAACATAAAATTAGAAAAAATGACGACAAAACAAAAAGAAGGAATAACAAAAAAAAAAAAAAAAAAAAAGGAAACAGAAAATCGGAAGAAAGAAAATAAACAGAAATAAAAAATTATTGATATAAATTTTAAAAATAAAAGCTTAAAAAATAATATTTAAACAAAAAAAAAAAAGAAGAAGAAGAAAATAAAGAAAAACAAGAATAAAAGAAAAGTCTGTTGTAGAATTTATGGAAAACAAAACAAAAAAAAAAAAAAAAAAAAAACTAATTTAAGAATATTAATTTTTTTATTTCAGAAAAATTAAGTTTAGTAAAAAAAAAACGCATTTGCGAATGCCTGCTATATGTATATGTGTGTGTGTGTGTGTGTGCATGTGTGTGTGTACGTTGTGAGAGTGTGTACGAAATAAAAAATAAAACATAATAAATAAAAATTGAATATGAATGAGGAGGAATTTTTAATTGAGAATTTTTTTTTATTTTTGTTTTCTTTTTTTTATTTTTGTTTTTCACAATTCGATTAAAATTTATTTTATTTTTTTTTTTGCTCTCATTAATACGAATTTAATCCCAATTTGATTTTTTTTTTTTTTGTTTTGAAAAACACAAAAACAAAGAAATTACTTTTTTTCTTCTTTTAATTAAAAGAAAAAAAGAACAAAAAAAAAAAATGAAAAATTGTAGATTTTTTTTAAATTAAATTTACAATTCTAAAAAGTATTCATACTGATCGTGCCCCCAATATAATTATTTATTTATTATTTCATTATTCCTAAATTAATTGAAAAATTGAAATTCAAAAGAAGAAGAAGAAGAAGAAAAGAAAAAATGCTAAAAAATCCTCAATAAAATAATTTAAAGAAAGAAAACAAAAAAGTCAAAAAAATAAAAAAAAATAAACAAAAATATTTAAAACTAAAAAAATACTTTAAACAATTTAAATGAATAGAAAATAATTATATTATTAATTAAGAAATTTATTTAACGATTAAAGTGAAAATATTTTAAGATTAAATTATACCAAAATCTATCTCCGTATTTTTCGCCATCATATATTTTTTTTTTTTTTTTCACCAACCCTCCCTCCCTCCACCACCTTTCCACAAATACTTGTATATTTATTTCCGTTTTGTTGTAATAAAAAGTAAATTCATTTTTATTTGACAAAAAAAAAAATGAAAAACAAAGAAAAAATAAATATTAATGCATTGAACAATTTTCTATTTTCTTAAAATTACAGAACAGAAAAAATTAATTAATTAAAAATGGAAAAATCCAAATAAATTGACTGGGATGGTGTCAAATAAATCCCAAATTTAATTTTTTTATTAAAAAACGTTTTTTTTCGTTTTTCTTTTGTTTATTAAAAATATTGAAATTATCAAAAAATTGAAGAAAAAAAACAAAAAGTATAAGAAGGAAAACATTTTATTAAAATTAAAGATTAAAAAAACAAAAGTGTATTATCATAAAAACATTATAATATTATTATTACATATTATTATTATTAATTATTATAAATAAATTATGAAACATTAAACATTAAAAAACATAAATTAAAAAGGAACAAACAAAAAAGAAACAAAAAAAAAAAATCTAAACAAAATGATTGATAAAATAAAACATTTTTATTTCTTAAAAAAATTGTTTGTGTTTTTTTATTTATTTATTAATTCCAAGGTAATGAGGAGGAGTAAAATAAGAATAGTGGATTTTTACTGAAATGTATTTAAATGGATATAGGATTGATAAAATGGGACAACAACAAAATAATGAAAGTTCAATACAGCAGGAACATCTTTCAAGTCATATTAATCTTCAACTAGTTTCATTTTAGACAAATAATATAAGCTGAAAATGAGAATGTTTTAGTAGTATGAAAAAGGTTGAAACAAATAAATAATTGACCACCCTTTAAAAACTCAAACTATAAACTATTGGATGCTGATTTAATCATAATAAAATTCATATTTGACTTACTTTGAACTGGGTTTTCAATTATAATTGTTACTTCCGACTAAATTATTGAA
The DNA here is from genome assembly GCA_963082725.1 of Pedicia rivosa. NCBI lineage: Eukaryota > Metazoa > Arthropoda > Insecta > Diptera > Pediciidae > Pedicia > Pedicia rivosa. Next base: position 4,577,089 of record OY720154.1, read on the forward strand.
TTAGCAGACGTACCAAACATTGTAGTCTGAAATAAACTAACTAAGTTTTCATTGTAAATATACATTTCTTACCTCTAATTATCCATAATATAAGGACTTGTTAAATTCAATTTAATTCAAACAACTTCATTAGCTTCAACTAAATTTATCGTCTAAAAAGCTAAATAAAGTAACGATAAGGAATCGGATATTATATAATTAAAAATAAAAACAAAATTTTCCTTTAAAAAAAACACTTTATTTAGTGGATTTGATTATATTTACATTAATAATCGAATAAAGTTCAAAATGCATTCATTTATTTAAAGTAATCCTTTTAAACTTTTTTTAAAAAATAATAATTTCGATTTCAGTAAAAAAAATTATCATGTTACGGTATCGAAGAAGTTTCTTAATTATTATATTAGTAACCCCCACGTGGAGGTGCTCCACGCATTTGTGGTGGTGGTATATGTTGACGCATTGGTGGCGGAGCACCTCTTCCCATATTACCAGGCATTGGTGGCATACCCATCATCATACCAGGTGGTGGAGGTCCACCCATCATTGGTCGCATTTGTGGTGGAGCCGCTACTTGTCCGCCACGTCCAACTGGGGCCATATGCTGTTGAGATGGTCCACCAACTCCTCTGACTGGACCTTGAAGTCCAGCAGGTACCGCTGAAACATTAGCTGGTACTCCACGTCCTGCAGCACGTCCTACACCAGGACCAGGAGCTGCACCAGGAATTGGTACACGGGGAAGACCCTCTTCTGGTGGTGGAGGTCCTTCAACTGTTAATGATACTATATTTTCACCACGCAGTAGCACAAATCCTAAGACTCTTTTTTCTTCACGTTCCGGTAATTTGGTATTTTTTGGTCTTATTTTTCTGAATTCTTCACAGTCTCCTAATATTAAATTCATGTGTTTATCAAAAGCCTTAAATGTTCCAATAAATGTACGAGAATCTTGTAAAATAATTCGCACTCTGTAATTCAGATGCTGAATCATTTTATTATTTTTGCCGATAGTCTATAAAGAAAAATTAACATTATTTAATTAGGTGTTCCATTATATCGGACAAACTATATAATTAACAATGCCGCAGAACCTAACCTAAATCATTTTTAACCGGCAATTTCTTTGGTATATAAATAAATAGTTTTCCTAGGTATATGTTACTTACCATTTTGAATTTTTATTTTATGTTTTCTGGCCTTAATTTTTTACTTTTATTTTTATTAAATTCAATAAAACTTTTTCACGATTAAAAGCGTTTTCCTTACTTCACACACAACACAAAAAAACCTTAAACATAAATATAACTTAACGAAACAACAAAACTAAAAAATACAATGGAAGTTTTCATTTTAGTTTTTCGTTAAGTATTTTGATTTCTACAATTACCCTTTTTTAAAATAATTATTTAAATGCAGTTAAGTTCGAATGAGTCTAAATTATTTATATTACATAGTATAGTAGAAAGGTCAATTGAGATAATATAATATATAATGTTGAAGTTTGAAGAGAACATTAAATTAGAAGCAAATGATATTTTTTGGGAAGAATTTGTAGCGTTTATGATTTTGTGTCCAACTTTCTTGTAGTATTCTACAATAATTTTTGTAGCTTTCGTTATTTTTGACAGAAAGAACTGTCTAACAAATTAATTGTCGTCATTCTGTGTTATTTTTTTAACAAAGTTTTAATCGTAATATAGTTTATAATTAAATATACAAAAGAAAAAAAAAACAAACAATGGCAGCAGAAATAAAGCCTGCTCCTAGTAATGATAGATTTAGTACAACAAAAAAACCGGAATTACTAAGTAAATTAGAGGGATGCAATGACGATGTTAACGATGCCGTACTTATTCCAGATGAAGACGGTGTTATTAGTGTATCTGATGACAAGTATACTCTAATTAAATTAATATATTATTGTAATGATACGTGATAAATTATGATTTCTTTATCTAGAACAATTCGTGTTTGGTTAAAAAGAGATAGCGGCCAATATTGGCCTAGTATTTGTCAATATATGCCATCTGGTTGTACGTCATTGTGTTATACACCAGAAGCTCGTCTTCTCTTTGTTGGTCAAGAAAATGGAACAGTATCACATTACACATTATCAGATGATTGTAATCGTTTAACGTTGATACGTGATTATTTGGCACATCAAGCCAGAGTTGCAGCCGTTTTTTATGCAAAACATTCAGGATGGATTTTATCAGCTGGCCGTGATAAAGTATTTTCATATCATTGTACAGAAACTGGACGCAGATTAGGGGGCTACACATTTGAAGCATGGTGTACCGCTTTACAGTATCCTTTTCTGATATATAAATTTTATTTAAATTTCTTGATAAAAGAATGATTATTTGTGTTTATTTCCTTAATCTTATTTGATTAGATATGATTCACAAACTAAATATGCATTCATTGGTGATTATAGTGGACAGATAACAATGTTAAAACTCGATAGTAATTGTGCCACATTGATTACAACATTCAAAGGTCATTCAGGTAATAAAATAAATATGCACAAAAAATTTGTTACGAAAAATAAGAAGATATTTTTTTTGTAATTATTTATTTTTTATTTTTGAAGGTTCAGTTCGTGCCTTAAGTTGGGTTGCAGGACCCCAACTTTTATTCAGTGGTTCATTTGATCAGTCTGTTATTGTATGGGATGTGGGTGGACGACGTGGGACGGTTTATGAACTTCAGGGCCATAAGTAAACCACCTTTTTTACTTATTTAATTCCATAAAGTGATTATTGATTTTTTTTTCTTTTCTTTGTTCCTTTGTTGTTTTTTTTTTGTATTTTTTTTTAGCAATAAACTTTCAGCATTGTGTTATGCAAATTGTACCCAACAGTTAATATCAGCTAGTGAAGATTCTGTTATTGTCTTTTGGGAAATGAATGCAATGCGTAAAGAGGTGCCAATTTGGGGTGACTCAGATACATGCCAATTATGTACACGACCATTCTTTTGGAATTTACGAGCAATGATGGATCAAAGACAAATTGGTATCAGACAACATCACTGTCGTCATTGCGGTAAAGCAATTTGTGATAAATGTTCTGTTAATCGTATAAATATACCAATAATGGGTTTTGAATTTGATGTACGTGTTTGTGATCCATGCTATAAACAACTACAAACCACTGAGTAAGATATTTTATTATACGTATATTTAATAATTTTGATTTAATAAAAATTTATGACTTGTCAATACGTTGATTTCGATCGATTTGTTGGTATTTTAATTAAGTTTTAATTATTTGTTCACATGCATAAAACTGTTGATATAACGTCAACTTTTAACATTTTTTTGTTTTAATGTTTCTAAAAATATACAAGAAAATTTCAATAAAATTGATGGTTTTTTTAATTGAGTACGGTGAATCTAATTTTGAAAATAAATTCAGGTTGAATCATTTTTTTTGTTTGATTGATAAAATTTTTTATTATGACTATTTTTAGCATTTTTTTTAATGGTTTTTAATTTAATATCCGGAAACTCAATTGAACAACAAAAATGTTCATAAATATGACTGCATTATTTATAATTGGAAATTTATTTATTTTTTTTATTACAAAATAAAAATAGGCGACCATCATTAGCAACATTTCATGATGCAAAACACAGTATTGTATCAATGGATTTAGATGAAGAACGTAAACGTTTATTGACAGTTGGACAAGACAGAGTGATTAAAATATGGGATCTTTCTGCAATTTGGTCACAATAGAAAACAATTAATAAATTATTATTTTCAATTAATAACAAAAGAAAAAATATACAACAACAATAATAATAAATTTTCTTTATTTCTTTTTCTTTTTCTTTTTTTCTTTCAATTTTGTAAATTGAAAATAATAATTTTAAAGCAAAACAAAAAAAACTAAATATAACTGCGATGCTATATAAAAAAAAAATAAGACGCCATAAAAGAATTGATGCGAATTTAATTAAAAACTGATTAAATTGTAACTAAATAAATAAAAATTAAACAAACAAAGAAAAAAATGAATGAGAAGAAAAAGGAAAAAATCAACAACAACAAAAAAAAAAAATGATAAATCAAAAAAAAAAAAATAATTAAAATTAAAAATTAAAAATAAAAATGTTATTAATAAATATTTTTTTTTGTTCTTCAGTTTTTTAAATCTAAAATAAAAAAAAAAAAAAAGAGAAAAATCTAAAACAATGAATAATTATAGTTCTTATATTATTATTATTAATTATAATAAAAATATGTAATATAAAATAAATAAAACAAAAGAAAAAAAAAAAAAAACTAAATAAAAATAAAGGAAAGAAAAATATGTATAGAAAGATTTATGAATCAAAAAAAATAATAATTAAACTAATTAATTATAATTATATTAAATGTCAAATATATTTCATTGTATATTAAATTTTCAAATAAATATAATTGATATAAAAATTACCTAAAAAATAACAAATGTTTTCTATCATTAATAAATTCTACACACAGTTCACATTTGTCCTTAATTATTAAATTATTTATGTACTCATTTAACTTACCTTTCCAACATATTTAAATTGTAAGTATAATTAATAATATTCTTTAAATTATCTTGTTTACTTGTTTTTAGTTAACATCAATATTTATTTCATATATTGATCAATTTATTTACCTTTGATCTTTATTCATTAATATTTTTGTTATTGGAAAATTTATTTCCAAAAATGTTTGTGCTGATCGAATTACACTTTTTTTTTTTGTTGTTCAGTAAAAAAAAGTTTATTTTACTTCTGTCATTGGGTTTTTCTTGCTATTGTGTATTGTCATTAAGTTAAAGCGAAAAAAAAAATGCAATTTATGAAAGTATTGCATAATACAATTATTTAATACTTACATTTGATAAATACCGGATAAATCATAACATAAGTAACTCGATTATGTGGGACCAACAAACATTGAATTATTAAATAAAAACTTTAAATACTTTTCCTTCAAATATACAAGAATAACTGACTGTTACAAATATTTATTTTTATATTGTGAAATGTTAGAGTTTTTTTTTTTTGTTCTTTTGTTCTTCTTATTTTTATAATGAAACAACTTGTAGCTTCTATAAAGTCTAAAGTCGAAAAGAAAAAGAACAAAAAAAAAAATGCATTGTCTCATCTTTTGAGACAACAACAAAATATTTATATAAATTTAGGTTGAAATTTCAAGGACGAATTTGTTTTGAAATTTAAAAAAAAAAAATAAATGATTAAAGTTTATTTTTCTACTCGTAAAACTTAATTCGAATAGAATGCAATAATTTTGTCAAAAAAAATTTCAAAATCAATAATAATGAATAAAAAGCCAATAAAACAATCACTTGATGCAAATCAAGTACAAAGAGAAGAAGAAAAAGAATAATAATGAACATAAAATTAATTCTTACAGCTTAGAATTTTTTTTGTACATCGTTTAAAATTATTGAAGAAACAAATAATTAGAAATTCAAAATGTCGTTATATACAATCAAAAGTTAAGTTAAAATAAAATTATGCTAAGTAAAATTTGTGAAATTTGACAATATAATAAAAATGCTTTTAAATCAACTTTTAATCTTTCTGTGCAAAATCATTAATCACTTTATTATTTTAAGGAAAGAAAATTCTCTTTAAAAAAAAAAATCTTTGCAATTTGAATTTTGTTGGATAGAAAGATTGTGAATCATCAATTTTTCTGTTTTTAATAAGAAAAAATATAAAATTGCGATAGTCAAGTGTTGATGAACTTCCATAACTATTTTATGTAAATAATATTTCTGTTATATTTTTATCAATATAAATAAAATAAAAAAAAAACATTTTTCTTTCGTAAATAATATTTTTAATCTTGTAATTTTTATTTTTATTGTTTTCTTTTTCTTAAAAGATAAAATACAAAATACAAAATACAGAATACAAAATAATAATAATTTTCTAATCTTATATTTTTTAAACATGAAAAGAAAATAAATAGAATTAATTATAATTATTTAATAAAACAGAAAGAAAAAAAGAAAATGAAAAGAAAGAAAATTTTCTGTTTAATATTTAAATTTAAATGTCTATTCGCTGGTACAGGTACTTTTGTGATTTTATAGAAACTTATTAATTACTTTTAACTTATTAACATAATTTATCTAATTACAATAACTAAATTATAATTAGGTATCTATAAATGTATTTCATTTACAACTAACAAATTAATATTAATAAAGAGGTAGTCTTGGAATTTAGAATAAGAACACACACACACGCTATAAATGAATTCATTTTCAAATGTCATAATTAATGGATTGTAACTGACAAATGGGTCGGACATTTTGTTTTCTCAACTGTCATTTTTTTTTCATTTGTTTTTTTTTTTTTTGTGAGTCATAAATTTCGACGTTTTATAAAACTGAGACAATTTTTTTTTTTATATTTAATTTATGAAATGTAGTTCTGAATGTTGACCCGTGAATTTTTTGTTTAATAGAAAAAAAAACAGAACTTGTTTTATTACATCATTTCATTTTGTGTGAGTGCCGACAGCACACTAGTAGGAGAAAAAAAAAACAATACTCATCTTTATCAGTTTTTTTTTTTGAATGAAGAAAGAAAAATGAAAAGTTGACTGATTTTGATTATTTAAAAAATTCTAAGAATATATATGAATTTTCGTAATTAAACTATCGATATTATGTAAAATTTGTAAATTCACAAAAAATTAATTCAAAATAATGTAATTGTGATTTTTAAAGAACCCGTAGTACTTATACTTATTTAATTAATCATGTATAACATGTACTAAAAGTTAATTTATATTTTATTTTCTTTTTAATGAAATTGTAATAAGAGAAATAATTACTTATTGTAAAAAATTAGCCGCATGACCATGTTGACATTTAATCATTGCACCACAAAGTCTTGGACATTGATAAAATTCACTTTGTACACAAATTTCACCATTAAATACAAATCCTGTCAAACAGGATAGTAGAGTCTTTTTACCAGCAATACAGAAATAATAATTTTTACATCCTGTATCCACATCCGCATAGAAACCATCCTTCTTACATTCTTTATAACATTTACGCATAACACAATTTGTTGAAGCACTACTTGCTGTATGTGATGGACAGATATAACTATCTGGACTAACACAACTATCACCATTAAACAGTTTACTACCACGACAAGTTAATGATGTTGCCTTCTCGCCTCTTAAACAAAAATAGTAGCTACGACAACCAGATAAAAGATCTTGGTAATATCCATCTGGCCGTCCTAGACAATCTTTTCCACATTGTTGTCCATTTTTCTTTTCAACACATTTTGAACCATCAAACATTTGACCTTCTGCACATAAATAGGAAAATTTTTTACCAGCAGAACAATAAAAATATGAACGGCATCCACCTGATTTATCTTTATAATATCCATCGGCTTTTAAATCACAAACATTTGGATCTAAATTTGGACAAACATAATTTTTGTCATCAACGCAAAGTTCACCATTAAAAAGTTTACCATTTTGACATTTAAAATTTGTACGATTACCATTAAAACAATAAAAATATTCACGACAAGATGAACGTGATGATCTATCTTGATAATAGCCACCTTCCATTTGTGCACATTCACTAGAATATGCTACACTATGGCATTTTTTATTCTCTTCAAAACGTTCATAAACACAATTTTTTCGATCACTATCAAAATATTGACCTTTTGTACATTCTAATTGTTGTACTGTTTTACCATTTACACATTTTACATAATTTGAACAACCTTTACGTGGATCGATAACGAGACCATCTTGTTTACGTTTACATATATCCTGATTAGGAGAATGATCCTGTTTAGGACATTGATACAAAGGCGTCGGAACGCACGCGTCTCCATTAAATACAGCTTGTGGACCACAACTATGTTTTGATATTAATTTACCATGACCACATTTTAGGTAACTAACACAATCATCAGCTTTTGGATCTGTATATAATCCATTATTTAAACGATGACAAAAATTATCTAAATTTGTATTCTCATTGGAACAAGTAACATCATACGATGGTGTACATTTTTTTGTATCTGTATGAAACCGTAGTCCATGTGGACATTGAGCCTCATCAATAACTTCACGATTTTCACAAATAATATATTTTCTACAATCGTAATCTTCAATACCGTGATTCCCATTTTCAAGACCAGCACATCGTCTATCACCCGCATATGGAAATGCTATCGAAGTTGTTTCTGGTAAATCACAATTAACAAATTCTTGTGGTTGACATGATTCACCACTATGTAAATATCCATGCGGACAGTTATCAACTGTTACTAATTTTCCACCTTTGCAATTAAATGAACGACGACATGCATGTGTTGTATCTGGATAATCACCATCAATACGACCAGTACATACTGGTTCATAACAAACTCCAGCACTTCTGGTGCATTTTTGTTTATAAAAATCAAAAACAGCACCAGAAAGACAATCAAACTTTATACGTTGACGTTGATAACAACGATAATACGATGAACAATGTGTTTTTGGTGTTGCATAAAAAAATTCATCTTGATTACTGCATTTAAAATCAATACTTTCGGCAGTGCAAAAATGAAAAAATCCTGAAAATAAAGAAAACGTAATTAATTCTTGAAATTGAATCAAAATTTTAATAAAATATTTCTGTTTGACTTTGTCTGCGAAGTATTTTTTTTTGTCATTTCAAGGAATGTCCTTTTTGTATTAATAAAGATTTATTTATGATCTATCATATTTTTAACTAAAAACTCTTGGATTTAATATTTTAATAAAATCAACAAAAATAATTACTAGTAATCTAGTGAAATGACTAGATATGAAAGTAATCTGGACTAGACAATGAAGAAATAATAAAATTAATATAATAGAGGAAACTATATTTCAGTCACTTAACTCGGATTTAATCACTTAGCTTAAGGCAAAAGTTTTTGTCTAATTAAAATGCTAAAATAATGCATTAATGACCTAACCCTAACACAATATAATAACTTCCATTACTACAAATACATTAAAATTGAAAACAAAAAAATCAAAAACAACAAATAAAATAAATTATCGGATCATCGATAAAGGTAAAATGAGTACCTACAATTTAACACTTTCTTAGAAAAAAAAACAACAAACAAACATAATAAATTAACCAATAAAAAAAAACAACAACAAAAAAATCATGAATTAACGTCCAGTTAACCCGCAAATTAATAAAATTAGACAGGCCTTTTTACAACTTGCTTCTTATGAAACTTGTTTTATTTAAAGAAAGAAAAAAAAAAAAGAAACATGTTTTATTGTTGCGTGGAAAACTTTATATTATTGATTATTATGTATAATACGATAATATTTGACGTTATAAAAGATGCGACTTTTCCATTTCAATGAAAGTTGTGTTGTATATTTAATACTTTTTATTTGTGAATATATATTTATTTTTTTTAAGGTTGAGGTTCAGGGTGTTTACAACAACGTTGAAATTTTTATTAATTGATAAGAAATTTAAATAATTTCAAATTAATGAATTAAAAAATATTTAATGATTTTTATTATTATTAAAAGGATTTCTATTTAATTATATCGAATTTTAATGATAAATCTTTGTTATTATGAATATTAAGAATAAACGATTTTAATCTAATTTTGTTGATTTTCAGATTTATGTATAATTTCTAACATTAACTAAAGGACTAATCAACAAACATAAAATGTTTTGAAAGATTAAAAAAATTTGTTTTGATCAAAATTTATCTTAATCTAATCTAAAGTTAATGTTTCAAAATTATTGGAAACAAAAAAAATTAAATGAATAAATTATGGAAAAATTAATTGAAAGTAAAAAAATTGATGAAAAAAAAAAAAAAGCACAACAAAAATTGTTTTGATCTTGTTATTAATTAAAAGTGAGAGTATTTTTTCATAGTCACATTAAATTTAAATCGTGAATTTAAATTTGAATTTGTTTTTTTTTTTTATAAGAACATTATTTTTGTAATTTAGTACAACTGTCGATTCAAGAATTATATCAAAGACTATAATTTATTTTTTAGCATTAAAATAATACAGCAATCAAAACAAAAGAAAATAAAAACAAAACAAAATATGAATTATCTTAATAATTTCAGTCATATAAAGAACAAATAAAGATAAATCAAAAAAAGTTAAATAAGTGACAATGTAATTAGAATTATTCCGGAAATATGATAAATTGACCTTCCGTTTCAATTACACAGAAAACAAAAAAAAAAAAACAAAAACTCTGATTCTGTCCAATAAATAAATACATTATTTATTATTAATTATTTATTTTATTTATTTATAAAATTACAACTCGAAAGTCTACCTTTTTTTTTCTTCTTTTTCTTTTTCTTTTATTTCTTAATAAACATTAAAAATTTCTTATTATTTTTATGCTAATATTTTATTAATGTAAAAGAGAGAGACACACACATTATTAATTATCTATCTCTTTTTGTCCCGGACTTGTGATAATTTTTTTTTTGTTTTTGTTTTTTTTTTTTTTTTAAACGCCAAGAACAAATAAACGATCACCTTTTTTTCTTATATAAATAAATTGTGTAGATAACGTGAATAGACGACGACTGGACATTTTTATAATAAAGAAAAAAAAAAAAAAGAAAGAAAAACAAAATGAAATAAAAAGTAAATATCAAAAATGAATAATAAATAAATAAGAGGTCAATGAAATAAATAATAATAATAATTATTATGTAATAATAATAATTAAAGTTAGTTTGATCCGGGGTAAAGTAGTTTACGCTATTTTTTTTTTTCATCTGTTTGATTTGCAGATTATACCTACTCTGATTGGTAGATTTTCAAAAAAAAAATGACAGTTCATATGAACAAATGAAATTTTTGTTGTTCTTGTGATTTTCAATGTCAAAAAAAAAATTAAATAAATTTTAATAATAGTATTCAATTATATTGTCTATATAGAAAATTTCCTTTCACATAAGATCATGGATAATTAAAGACATGGAGGAACTTTTTATTAATCTAAATTTAAAAAAAAAATTTAACGTTTAAATTTTCAAAAAAAAAATCCGTTTTGTTTTTTTATTCAAATTTTGTGTGTGTGTGTGTGTCTTTTTTTTTTGTTTCCACATATAAAAAAATAGTCAATATTCATTTTTGAATGTTTTTTTGTTGCATCTTTCAAAATCTTGTTAAAATTTATAATAAGACGACGTCACAACTCACCGAAAATCATTAACGTTTTTTTTCTTTCTTTCATTTTGCCTGGTTTGTATTTTGTTGTTGTTGTCTATATCTTTGTTGTTTTGTTTTTTGTTTGAAATAAAATATTATGAAGACTTCAAACACTACAAAGCCGGAATCTATAAATCACATTTTAGTGAATGTTTTTTTATTTTTATTTTTATTTTTTTTTGTTTTTGGTTGAATTTTTATTTTTTGGTTGAATTTTTTGGAGTTTTTTGGACTTTAGTTTTTTTTTTTTATGGTAAAATTGAAAGAATTGTGAAATTTATTTCTTATAATATTTTTGTCTTTTGTCATTTAAAGTGTGTGTGTGTCTTCTTTTGTTTATCTCTCCCCATTTCGTTTATTTTATCTGTCTACAAAAAGATTCAATTAGTGAACATTTTTGGAAAAAAAAAACAAATTTCATTGATTTTATTGATATAAATTTTGATGAAAAAAGGGGAAGAAGAAGAAGAAGAAGTAGCAAAAAAAAAACTATATAAACAAAAGAAACTGAGTCAACATTAAAACAAAAACAAAACAGTTTATTTTTAAAACTTGTCTTAGATACCATTTAAATTTTGGTTGGTCAACGTCGTCAGTTATATATTCAGGTGAATCATTTTTATTAGTTAAATTATTCTAGTTTTACATAGTTTGTTTCACTCTTTTCGTTGACACAATACAAATGAATTAAACAATAAATTAATAAATTTAAAAAAAATTTTGTATATTCATAATTTTTATGACAGAAGATTTTCATTTATATTAATTTCAATATTTATGTATATTTTTTTTTTTAAGTTTTATTTGATCTTAACGTTATGATAAGGTGTATCCACTTATAATCATTCATTATCATCTGTTGAACTTTATATTTGAGTTGAGAAACTTTTAAGAAAAAACAATATTTTTTTTATTTGAAAGAATTAAAAAAAAAAAAACAACAACAACAATAAACGATATTTTCTCACGCAAAGGAAACAAAAAAAAAAAAATAAAATAAAAGAAGAAGATATTTTGTTTAGGCGCCAGTCCAAAAAAAGCACGCACACACACACACACACATACAAGGATTTTATTTTAATCAAAGCAAACAAAACTTGATTTTATCAAATATCAAAATTTTCAATCAATTAACAAACTTTATCACATCCAGATTTGTTATCAGTAAAATCTAAAAGAATATCTTCTATAAATAATTCCTTTTTGTTTCTTTCAAATTAAACGAATATAAAAAATATTTTTTTTTTTAATAAAAGAATTTTTTGTTTTTTTTTTTTTAAAAAAATTAAATTTGAATAAAATTCGCATATGACCATATTTTAATTTTCATTATTTATTTATAATATTTGTTGTAAATTATAGTTTTCCTTATATTCATCTTCTTCTTCATGTTCTTCTTCTTCTTCTTTTATATATTTACCTATATGAAACAACAACAACAACAACATATCAATAGAAAAAAATAAACCAAAACAAATAAAAAGCTCTCGACCTTTTTTTTGTTTTTGAAAATAGAAAGAGAGAGAGAGAGACAAATGTAAATTCGCAAAAAAAAAAAAATGAGTGATAGAGAAAAATGCTAGAGAGAGAGAGAGAGAGAGAGAGAGCGAGACAAATGTAAATAATATTTATGTTATATAATGATGTGGGTAGAAAAGATAAAAGATTTATCCGGATTTTATCTAATAGACTTTTTTTTTCTTTTCGTCTGTCTTTTATTTATTTATTGTTGTTGTTGTTGTTGTTGTTATAAAAAATCTTAAATTATACTTAAATCATCATCACAATGATTTTTATCATAAACAATAATAATAATAAGACAAGAATAAGAAGAAGAAGAAGAAGGAGAAGTAGAAAAAAAAAACAAAAAAAAAAAAAAAAGAGAAGAAGTTAAGACAGACTAAGCACCAGACAAACACTAACAAAAATCTATATATATATAAGACAAAGACACAGATATAATTTATTTGTATAATTAATTACCTATAGCAAGGACGGTCATTGAACAAATCATTTTGAATTATTTTTGGTTTTCCTTTTTTTTTTTTGTTATTGGCTTTTTTATTCGTGTATTTTTTTTTATTTTTGTTTTTTGTTTTATTTTATGTGAAAATTTGAGACAATTGATAATTAGAAAATTCTGTTTTTTTTTTTTTAGATTAATTTATAATCTAATTAGAAGAAATTCAATAAAAAAAAATTCATTTAATTTTTTTAATTTGAATTATTTGTTTTTTGTTTTTGTTGTTGCTTTCGACTTCTTCGTCAACTGTCTCTTTGGTTTTTGTTGTTTCTCGATCTCTTCTTCTTCTTCTTCTTCTGCTTCTCCTTCGTCGTCCAATAAAAATTGTCTTTATATAATTTTTGTTCTTTCTTTTTTTATTTGTTTATTAAAAAACTTCACTATTGAAATCACTAAATTATGATCATGATCATCATCATCATCATCATCATCATAATCATTATAATATGAACAACTTTGATTTTGATTATTGTTATTAATTAATTTAATTTTTGGTTTACTTTTGTTTAAAACAAAACTGCATCACATAAATATTTATAAAAATTGTTTCCGTTTTATTTTTTTAGTTTTTTTCTTTTTTTTGTTTTTTTATTTTTTTACAAAGAAACAATTACAGTTACAAGAGAGTTAAAAGCACAAACGGACACAGACACAAAATAAACAAACAACAACAACAACAAAAAAAAATTATATAAATTTTATAAGAAATAAAAAGAAAAAAAAAAATATAAGAAAAAAAAGTGAAAAAAATTTGTTGTTGTTGTTGTAGTTTTTTTTATTTTTCTTTAAACTTTATTTTAACAACAACAAAATAATAATTTAATTATATATTTAATGGCACTCAAATCAAATTAAATATAGTAAATTTGTTTTTGTAATTTTTTTCAATCACATTTACACACAAACACACACACACACACACACACACAAATTTATATCCGCTTTCAGTTTGTTTGTTTCTTACTTTTTGTTTTTGGATTTAAATTAAAAAAAAAAAAAAAAACTCAAAAGAAAAAAAAAGAAACACAAAAACAACAAAATATTGTCCAAGTTTTATTAATTTTTACACCATAAAATTGATTAAGGTTAAAAAAAAAAACAGAAATTGTTTCACGTTTTTCCTTTTTTTTTATTTGTTATTATTGTTGTTGTTGTTGTTGTTGTTGTTGTTGTTGTTGTTGTTGTTGTTGTTGTTACTATTTATAGTTTTATTGTGTGTTGTGTTTTGTTTTATTTAATTTTGTTTATTTTAACAACCAAAAAAAAAAAAACAAAAAATGATCAACTGAATCAATTTAAAAGTATTTTAAATAAAAAACGTTTAATGTTAAAAATTTACACACACACACACAAACACAGAAAGTCTCACGCACAAAAGAAACACAAATACACATAACAACAACAAATTAATTAATAATATTATTAGAGTAAAAAGTTAAAAACAATGAAAAGAAAAAAACAACAACAAAATTTTGTATAAAAAAAAAAAAAAAATTAGACGAGTTTTTAATCTTTATTTTTGTTTTTTTTTTTTTTTTTCTTTTTTATTCCTTCTTGTCGTCTTTTATTAATTTTACGCGAAATCAAAAAACAAAAAAAAAAAAGAGAATAAAAAAAAAAAAATCACGGAGTAAGAAAAAAAAAAAAAAGAAACAAATTGTGCAAAGCAAAAAAAAAAAAAAAAAAAATTGTACGGGAGGCGCGAATTTTTTTTTTTTTGGAAATATTAAAATCTTTATAAAACCACGTTCGTTTAACAATCACAGCTAATCGCTGAATGAAATTTTAAAAACACAATTCATTGAATTTATATATAAATGACGGGGCTGCTTTATGTTGAAGAGAGGTACAAAAACCATACACACACACAATAAATACAACAAGAAAAACAAGAAACACATTTTTTTGGAAGGAAAAACAACAACAACAACAATTCTCTCTCTCTCTCTCTCTTTATTTTACTCGCGTGTTTTTATTTTTATTTAATAAAAAAAAAAAAGAAAAAAAAAAAAAACAAGAATAAAAATAAATTAAATAAAAAAGAAACAAAAATAAAATTATTAAAGATTTATGTTTTGTGTGTATCGCGCGGATAGATTTTTACATTTTTTTTATTATTATTAAACGAAAGAGAGAAAAAACAACAAGAGAACAACAACAACAAATAACTATAAAAAAAAAACGCGGTTTTTGTTTTTTTTTAGAAGACTAGAGAAAAAAAAGCACATAAAAATTGTTGTTGTTGTTGTGTTGTTGTTGCTGTTGTTGTTTCTTTTTGTATTGAAGTGAACGCATTTTTTTTTTCTTCTGTTAATTTTATAAAATCATCTTTGTCTTAATTGATTGATTATTTTTTTTGAGTGATTAGGTGATTATATATATGTTGAGTATAGGTGAATTAAAAGGGTGGGTGGTGGGAAGGGTTGGGGGTTTCCATATTAGCCCCATTCAATTACGTTTAATTAGTTTATTCATATCGCCCTCAGTTGTAATCTTTTCAGAAATTTGTTTTCCTTAAGGACGTTCTTGTCTCATTAAATGTTTTCACTCGAAAGCTTTGATTCATTCATTCGATAAAAGTTACAAAAATTTCAACAACAACAACTATTAATAAATTAGAAATTAAAACTTCCCAGCAGTGAGTAATTTTTTTTTTTTTTTTGTTTTTTTCAAGAACAATTTAGAAGAATATTTTATTTTATTGATATGATAAAAGAAATTCTAGTGATTTCCGGTTGAATGAATTACTGAGGTAAGATTATTTAATTTTATGAAAACAAAAAACCGAACAAAACAAATAAAAAATGGATGAGAAAATTGAATAAAAAAAAAAAAGAGGAGATGAGATGTGATGAGAAGACTTTGCTATTTGTAGTTTTTTTTTTTTATCTTTATGAAATTTTAAAAGTCATCTTTATTCGAATGACAATTTATCTCTTTGTTGGATTAAATTCTAGAAAATTATTTTTCCGCTTCATACGATTAGATGATTGAAAATTAATTGATTGTGACAAACAGAATATATTTAATGTATTTTGTATTCATTCTAAATTCAAAATGAAGTTTAATAGTAAAATCTTTCATGTAGAAGATAATTTCCAACATTTTGAAGATGATTCACATTGACATACATCAAAAACACAAAAAGAAGGAAGAAGAAAGGCACGTGTCAATATTTCAATATAATTTTGACAAATTAAAATCAATACGTGTGTTAATGACTTTGGGTAAAATTTTGTCAGGGTTTCAAATAAAAAAAAAAAGTTTGTCTTTTCCCAAAATTATAATAATCTCAAAACAAACGGATTGAAAACACGCAAATAATTAACTTCTATCAAACATTTATTATCATACATATTTTGTTTCTCTTTTCCATAAAATAAGAAACTTGTTCGTTTCTTGTCTATAATCTTTTTTTTTTTCTTAATTCCAACGTTTTTTTTTTTTTTTTCGTTCTTTTTCTTCTTCTTCATTTTAACTAATATATTTTTTTGATTTTTTTGATCGAGTTTGGATTTAGCGAGATCATCTTCTCACTGATCTCTGATTTTTGTTTGTTTCTTCTTTTTTTTTTTTTTTTTTTTGAAGTTTGAAGTGTGTGGGAATTCCAAAAAAAAAAAACAAAAAAAAAAAGAAGAAAGAAAAAAAACAAAATGTCGCATCGTCGAATATACAGGAAAAAAACAATTTTTCTTTAGCTCTTTTTTTTTTATTATTATTATTATTATTCGTATAATTATTATAATTAATGTGATGGATGAAAAAAATATAAAAGATTTTTGGAGAAACCAAGAGACACCGACACATCACACAAAACACAAAATAAATATAGAGTTACAACAATAATGTAGCAAAAAAAAAAAAAATTGAACATCTTTATTCTGTTTTTAATTGCATTCAGGTACAATTTTTTTTTTCTCTATTCTTTTATTTTTCATTTTAAAGTTTCATTTTTAATTGTTGTTGCTGGTTTATTTAGTTTGTGTCCGTTTTCGTGTTTTTTGGTTGCTTTTAACAAAATATTGGGCGTCTCCACATTTTTTTTTGTGTCGTGCATACGAAAGTTACGAATTTTTCGTTTCGTTTTTTTTTTTTTTATTGCATTTAAGATTTTTATGAATGAATAAAAAAAAAAATATTTTAACTGAATTAATTAATTTTTATTTTTGTATAAATTTTAACGTTTAAAAATAAAACTTATTGACTTTTGTCCTATACACTGTTTACACTGTCTACACTGTCTAAAGTCTACACTGTCAATAAATATCGTCTGAGCTTTTTTCATCTTTTTTTAATGGATTCTTTCTTGAAATCAAAATTAAATTTCATAATTTTGGGTTTTAGTTGAAAGTTATCTTTAAGTTGGTTTTGGTAGTTAGTTATTTTGAACATAGACAATTTGATGTTCACTTTTTTTTTTTGATATTTTATTTAATTTTTTTTTTTTTGGATAAAAGAAGAAAGAAAAAAAAAATTTTTATTGAATATAATTTTACAATTAATTATTGGGATTACCCCATTATATTGTCGTCATATTGGGAAATCCAACGAAAATAAAATCAAGAAGTATTAAGAGAATGGCGGTGAAGGTGGGGGGTTTATAATAGAATTTCCCACATAATCTTGTTTAATTTTTATTTTTGTTTTTTTAGAAATAATGGGTCAAAGAAACTAGAGAAGGATCGCGTGTTATAATATTCCTAAAAAAAAAAAAAACAAAATAAAAAAGAAACAAAAAATTTACATAATTATTTTTTTTTTCTACAATTTCAAAGAAAAAAGATTTTTCAGTTGTTCTTCTTTTGTATTTTGGACGAATTATTAATTTAACTCTCAACTGATAATTACAAATTATAGAAAGTAACCAAAAAAAAAAATAAAAATGAACAACTTGCAAAAATAAAGACAAACGAAGGTCAAAAGCATCGAACTTCTTCATCAGTGAATTATAAATCTGATGAACCAATTTTAAAAATTCCAGTTCGAAAAACTTAACCTTTTTTTTTTTTTCTTTTCGCATCATCATCTTCTTCTTCTTCTTCTTCTTCTTCTTCTATTTTAATCAAAAAAATCAAATGATGAATAATTTATACAAGGAAAAAAAAAAAAGAAGAAGAAACTTTATTTTATTATATAAAATATATATCTCGTCTCTCATGGTTTTTTAATTAATTGTGATAGAATAATTTGCATATTATAACCGAAAAAAAAAAAAAAAAACAACATTTCAATAATTTTTATTTAGTTTTTTTTTTTTCCTTTTTTTTTTTTTGCCTCTTTCATCTTTATCTTTTTCTTCTTCTTCCTCTTCTATTTCTTTTTAAGTTTTTTTTTTTTTATAGAGATCCATTTTGCACACCTGGTCCATACAATATATGAAATTGAGAGGAACAAATAAAAAAAAAAGAATACAAAAAAGAACAAAAAAAAAATACAGAAAAAAAAAAAAGATGAGTTCCTGAAACTATCAGTTTTTTTTTTTTTGTTGTTAGAAGAAAGAAAAAAAACGACGACGACGACAAAAGAAGAACAAAATAAAAAAAAAAATAATAACAACAAAATTGAATTTTAAATTTTCTTTTATAATAAATTTAAAGTTCTTTTTATTATTAGTTATTCACTTTTATGTTTTATCTAATTAACGATAAAATAAACAACAACAACAAAAAGAACAAATATATACACACACAAACACATCCATTGTATCCTGAGTTGACAGATTCATAATAAAACAGATGCGGATGACAGAACAAATTAGAATAATATTAACAACAACAATTTAACTTATTATATACAAAAATTTAACATTTTATATATTTTTTTTTTTGTTTTTGTTTTTGTTTATTTCTGTTTTAAACTTTGAATGGAACACGTATTTGATATTTACGTTTAAATGTACAAAAAATTATAAAAGTCACATCAAAAATAATAATTATTCATTATCATAAAACTGACTCTTGACAAATTGAATGAATATAAACTTAATTTTATATTCTATATAAATTTTAATGTACATAGAAATAAATAAATAATATAAAATATTTTAGATTTTATAGGATAATTGATAGATTCTTGAAGAATTATCAATCTGTCAGATAATCATTTATTTGATATCGGTGAATTTCTAACGGCGAACAAGCGAACTAAATTGTGTTTCCATTTATATTCGTTTATTTTTTAAATTTTAAACGGTGAATACGTGAACTAAATCAAATGAATTCCCATCAACGATTCGACCATTTTATGAAGTATTTTTCAATTTTCAATCAGATTCATTTAAATAAAATCCTTGGACCGCATTATTTCATGTTAAATAATAATTGAAAAGTGTCGTTAAATTATATAAAAGTTATAAGCAACAGAAATTATTTCACAATATATATTTTTGGAGGTAAGAAAAAATTGTATTTTTATTGAAGAAAATTAAATTTGTTTAATAAAAATTAAAATAATAAAAATGGCGTCTGTTTTTTGTTCGTTTGGCAAAATTTATACAGTTTCAACTAAAAATTTATTAAAGAATTGTTATTATTCTATCATAACAGACATATCCTATTCTTCATAAATATTTAATGAAATTTATTTTTATTTTTAAAGAAAAATGGGGTCGGTCGATCGAGGTCAACTTTTTAACAGATCCTATTAATAATAATACGAAATTTTTTTAAAATGTTTATATTTTTTGAAAAAGATATTTTGAAATTTTAAAATTAAATAATTTTAGTTAAATTTCATTGGATGATGATTATTATATATACAAAAAGTAATGACGACCTTCCAAAGAATGCATTTTAATAAATAAATATAAATGTCAAATTTTTTATTTTTTTTTTTATTATTTAATTCGGCCATTTTGAATACAATCGATTTTATTTTTTTCTTGTTTTTTTTTTTTTTTCATTTCTAATTCTGTTTATTTTTTTGAAAAATAAAAGGAAAAAAAAAACACACAAAACAAACAAAGCAAAATAATAATTGCGCAGTCGCATTAAATTGAAAATTTATTATTATTTATTGTTGTTGTTGTTGTTGTTGTTGTTGTTGTTGTTGTTGTTGTTGTTGTTGTTGTTGTTGTTGTTGTTGTTATTGTTTTCATAAATAAAAAATTGAATTGAAGCATGCGCACATATTTATAATATGGTTTCCATAACAACGTTCATAATTTTAATTAATATTTTTATGTGAATTTATAGAATTTTCATTATATTCCTTAACAAAGATTATCTCTGTAAAACGTATACATTTAATACAATTAATTTTTAATTATATATATATACAAATTTGATTGGGCATCTTAATCTTATCGTTATTAGAAAATAATTAATAATGTGCCAATGCGCCATTTGATAAGCAAAAATAACAATAAAAAATAATAAAACACACGAAGAAATAATAAACAATTGAAATGTCAATCTTTTTTTATTTTTTTATTTTTAAATAATAAAATTGATTGGAATTTATTCCGATAATTATTCAAGTAAAATTATATACCAATTTACATTTAAAAACACATACACACACACTGGTGTAATAATGTAAAACAACAAGTAATATTTATTTACTTTTATTATAAATTATATACGCCATAATAACTAGACGATTGAGTCATGATCATCTTATTTTTTTTTTCTTAGAAAAATAAAAATGGAAATAAAACAAAAGACTTCAATTCAAATATGCATTGGACTCTTTTGTTTATTCTGTTTTTTTTTTTTTTCTTTTTTCCTTTTTTCTTTTTAACTAAATAAATTGAGATTGATTTAAACAGAATTTTAATTTATTTCAAACAAGCGAATTAATATTTTGTGAAATAAGAAAATTGTCATACAAAATGGTTACAATTTATAATATTTTGTAACCTTTCAACGCCAAAGAAAAATATAGCAAAAGAAATAAAATACAACAAACGAACGAGCGAACAAAAAAATAAAATCCACTAAATTTATGTTAATTTATTTTATGTTAATTTATATCCCATCCTACATAAAATGTAGATTGTGAATGAAATTATGTGAAAACATTTACAATACAAATCAGCTTAACCAACAAAAAAAAAAAAAACAAGAACAAGAACAAAAAGAAACCAAGAAAAAAAACAAAAATGTAGAATTTGAATAATAATTCTTGATCATTCATTATTTCCATCAAAAAATTCTTATTATAAAAAAAAAGGTAAAATTTTAATTTAAGACACGACAAACGATATTACACTCCACTGCATATGTATATGTACTTATATTAATTAAGATGTTTGCAAATTTAATCAAAAGAAAATCTATATAATTTATATTTGAATGATGGCTTCAATTAATCGCTAATGAATTCTTCTAGTTAGACTTCTTGTTTTTTTTTTCTTAAGTTTTATTTAAGAAAAAATTATGTTTATTTTTTTTTTGTTTTCTTTTTAAATGAAAATAAATAAAAAAATATTCACTAAAATATAAATTGAATTTTATTAAGAATTTGTAGAAAAACGAAACGCACTTTTATAAGAGATCCGTTAATAAAAATTAATTAATCGTATCTTTTGCGTTTATTTTTATTTGGTTTAGTCAGTTTTTTAAATTATATGAAAAAAAAAATTTTTTTGCTAAAAATTCCACACTAAATCCGCAATTAATTGTTAAATTATGTGACTTAAAAATTAAAATTATAGTCGTGGTTGTATCGCATTGTTTGTTAGAACCAGATTATTACATTGTAACCGTCGACTACTTTATATAGAGACAAACAATTCTTACATCATGTTTCAAAGTCTTAAAAACAACAACGCAATCATAAACTGCGTTTGTGTCTTTATAAAGTCAATTTTAATTGCATTTATAAAAATTATGTAATCTCGTTTATATAACTATACAACCTACGTGTATCTATACGTAGGACTTATTCCGAAATGAAGATGTGATGTCGATAAATGGATGCGTAACTCTGAGAAGATTTCAATCGACACAGTTGGACAAAATATATAAACGTCTTATCTAATGGAATCAATTATCTTTAGAGCATCTGTCACATTGAACCTTTCATATGCAAGTACAATTTTCACTCGGACAGTTGGTGAAAGAAAAAATAAACAGTATTCAAGAAGTTTCATTTATTTTTTAGAATGAAAATCAAATAAACGAATGAAGAAAAATCTACCGTAATTTAATTATAGATTTCCTGTCCGTGTCCCAATTGACAAAGTTCTTCTGTACTTAAAGAACAAAAACGATTATAAATCTGTAATTAAATTAAATCAAAGAACAAGAATTTTAAAAGAATTTATTTGAAAAAATTTTTATCTATTCGCATTGGACAAAAAAAAAAAAAAAAAAAACAAAAAGAAGACAGAAACAACAAAACGATGAGAATTTCTCTCCCGGAACCTTAACACAAAAAAAAAAAAAAAAAAAATCATCATAAAAATAAAACGATATCGATAAAAATATTATTTAAAATTAATTGATTATTACAAACATAAATTAACATTAAAAAATAATCAAAACCGATTATTTATATATATTTTTTTTTTGGTTCATTATTATTATATAGTTGACGGCGCTCAAATGTCTAGCAAATTTATATTTAAATTATCTTTCTCTCTCACTCTCTCTCTCTCTCTCTCTCTGTCACCCTCTCTAACTCTTTCTCACGTTATGTATACACAAGTGTGTTTAAATTTGTTAGCGTGTGTGTGTGTGTGTGTGTGTGTTTATATGTGCTTTTGTAAGTTGCGGTAGGTAATAATACCAAATAAATGCCATAAACTTGAAAATGTTTCTTGTGATTTTATGCAAATTTATCGTTTTTATCTTTTAACTTTTTTTCTCTATTTTTTTTTTTTCGCGCTGAGAAAAAAAAATGTATAAAAGAAACACACAAAATGTTCATCGTTCATTTTTTTCTTCTTTTGATTCACAGAAGAAAAAAAAAAAACAACAACTACAACAACAAATTTATTTAATTTTATTTATAGAATTTTTGAAGAAATGAAGATTTTTTTTTTCTTTTTTTTTTTTTTTTTTATTAAACGAGATTTAAGTTTTTTTTTTTCATTTTTTACCTTTTGTAAACTATTGGAAAGATAAAGAAGAAAAAACATCATAAGGCACGTGCAGTGTTTTTTTTTTTTCACAATATACTTTGAAATTTATTTGTAATTTAATTAGAAATAAAATTAATTATCTGATGAGAAATTTAACTAATTTGTATAGGCAACTGTTTAACGCCAGGAACGTCTAATTTCTGTAATGAATATAGAATATAAATAATCATTAATTAATAAAACGATTAATTGCTCTAGGTATAAAATTAGAGTCACCTACCTTAGGTCGGCCATTGGTTACGCCTATTAAAAAGTCTTTTCATTTTAATATGACAAAGTCATCTTAGTACATTTCATATAAAAGTTTTTATTCTATACACTAGAATTAATTAATTCCTTATGGTACCAGATTGTAACCATACGTAAAAATATCGATATTGAAATTCCTTGGTCACATTGTAACCGCACGTAAAAATATCGTTTGTTAAACTTAAGATGATTAAAATTACAATAAATCATCTAATCGTTTTATAAAAAAACAATTTAATTTGTCATTCAATCGAATGATTTAATTAAAATTTTCTTTATACTTATCGGTTGTGTGTTTGTAGTCAATAAAAAAAACAAAAAACACAAAATATCATTCATGAATTTGTTCATATAAGAAACGCGGTAAACTCTTAAACAGAAAAACTGGAAGGATTATCGTAAAATAGTATATTCGCGCTGAGACAACAGTCATTGTGAACTTTTTTTTTGTGAAATACAAAATAAAATAAAGAAAGAATTCTATAAGGAAAGAGAGAATTTTATTAAAAAATTATACTCAATCTTATAATTGGTGGAAATGAATAAGTTTCGCTGTTTTCTTTTTTTTTTTTTTTTGAGCGTTAAATGTACTGAGTTAACACATCAAATAAAAATAAACTGTCACAAAATAAACTTTAATAATTAAAATTTTTGAATCCCTGAAATTTATTTAACCTTCACCAAAATTTCCAAAATTAAATTATCCTCGACATAATTCATTCATAAATAAACAAAAACAAAAAGAAAAAAAAAACACACAAGTGAAGAAGAAGAAGAAGAAAAAACAAATTTTTAATTTATTTTCTCTTTTTAAATAAATTTCAATAAAAATAAATTTTGTCTTAAAAATAAATAAAAAAAAAAAAAACAAACAAACAAAATTTAAATTTCGTGTGAACATAATGTCTGACTTAATGTCTGTTCTTCTCTCGATCTCAATTTTTTTGTTTTTTTTTTTTGGTGGAAACAAAAACAAAAAAAAAAAAATTTTAAGAATATTTCGATTTTTATATTTAATTATTATTCTTGTTCATATTTTTATTTATGTATATATTTATTTTTATATTAGGAATAGGATAATATTGTTGAAAATGACAGCCTTGACATTTCTCTCTCTCTTCTATACAACAACAACAACAACAGTAAAGTTTATTTAATATTTTTTTATTTTATTTTTTTTTTTTTTTGAAAGAAAAAGAAGAAGAAGAAAAAGAAGAAGAAGGAAAAAAAAATAACAAAAATTGACTAATAAAAACAAAACTAAAAGCAAAATTAAAAAAAAAAAACTAAAGGAAAAAAACTAAAATGAAAAAAAAGAAGTAGAAGAAGAAGAAGAAGAAAAGATGAATATTGAAATTAAAGAAAAAAAAAAGAAGAAGATTCAACTTAATAAAAATCATCAAAGTTGTGCTCGGATTCTGTTTTTTTCTTTATTATTATTATTATTATGTATGTGAAAGTGTTGATATCCGGTCATAGTTTTTTTTTTAATATGTTTTGAATAATATTAATTTAATTACTTCTTTTTTTTTGATTTTTTTGATTTGCCTTTTTTTTTAATGCATATTTTTGGTTCATTTTATTTTAGTTTTGTGTGTGTGCGTGTTTTTATTTCGGTTTTTATTAAAAAAAAAAAGTGTGTAAATAAATTTGTTTTTCGTGTGTGTGATATATTTTGTGTATAAAATTATTAATTGGAACTGAATTTAAAATTGAAAATTATAAAAAAAATTTTTGATATTATTATTGTTGTTGTTGTTGTTGTTCTATATTTTGTGTGTGTGTGAATCACATTTAAATTTTGCGTAATAAATTTATATGTGAAGGAAAAAATTGGTTGTCAAGTTTCAAATTATGTAAAAAATTTAGTTTGTACAATAAAGGTTGAAATTTATAATTAAATATGAAATGGTTTTTTATTTTTTTTTTATGAAAAAAATACTGACTTCAATCGACTGATTTATTTATCGTTATCAAAACACAAAACTAATTAAAGAAATTTCTTCTAACGTTTTATTATTTTCATTTCATTTCATTTCATAATAAATTCGACAAAGAACTGAAACAAATTTCAGGAATCACAAGTATTTTATATTTACCTAAATAATAATTAAATATGAAAATATAATAATTAAATATAAAAATCATTAAAAAATTATTCAAATTTTGAGTTAACAAAATTTTATCAATGACACAAACCATGTTTGTTGTCTGGATTCAGGCAATTGCAATGCTAAAAAAATCTAGTACATAAACGCTACAAGAATATTTTAATCTATTCAGTTTTCAAAACTAATCCGAATAAAAGTTCAGTTTCTCCAATTCGTTTTTTAATGTTTTTTAGTATTTTTTTTGACGTTGAAGTTAATGAACGTGTAAAATTTTTTTTAAATAATTAACAAAAAAAAGAATAAGTGAAAAAGTAATGTTTTTATAATTAAATAATATTTAATAAAGTTTTCTTAATTAAGAACACTTGATTTAATTATTAAAAAAAAAAAATACTTATATTGAATATTTTAATAAAGTTTCATTTATAACAAAAGACAAAAAAGAAAAGCGTTCGTTTGTAATAAACACCTTTAATATTATTTTCTTTTTTAAAAGAAAAAAAAAACCAGAATTATTTTTTTTTTTTTTATATTATGAAGAAGTAATTAAATATTCATTTTTTCTCTCACTCTTTTATAAATATTATTTTGTGTGTGTGTTCATTTTTTTTTTTTTTTTATTCTTTTATATTTTTTTTGATTACGTGGTTGATTTTAAAGTTTTTGGTTTTTTTACTTTAAAACAAAATTGAATAAGAAAATAATATTAAAAACGAACGTTTTTTTTTGTTTTTACCTTTAACTAATTAAACTAATTAAACAATTTACGCGTTTTTCGGTGCTTGCTTTTTTTTTTTTTTTTTTATTAAAAACAAAAAAGAAAAAAAATATTAATTTCTGTGAAATTATTTTTACTTGGGAGTATTATTGTGAATGGAAATAATTGAATAAAACAAATTTAAATTCAAATTAAAATAAAAATAATTAGAACAGTGAAAAATTATTAATTGTTTTTATAAAATAATTAAATAAATTACATTCATATAAAAATTAAGGTTTTTGTTTTTTTTTTTGAAAGAAAAATGGAATAAAAAGGATATCACACAAAACAGAAAACAGCAAAAACAAAAACAAAAAAAAAATAGTGGAATTTAAACGGAAAAATTTCACGTTTTTTGTTGGAATATTTTAAGGTACAACAAATTCTATCATACGTTTAATCTGACGTGCATCTATGTGTGTATGTGTGCATGTGTGTAGTGTGCGTTATAATTTCGTTTAATTCAATTGCATTTGTGTTTATTTTATATTATGCACCTTACTTAAATACACATAAACTAAAATCTCACACATATGACACAAACACACACACACACATTCAGATGCTATTTATTATATTTTATAATTTTTTATTATGTTTTTTTTTTTATGAAAGAAAAAAGAAAAGAAATAAAAATGAAGAAACAGGTAAAAAGATGAACTCTTTGACTGACACATACACAAATAACAAAATGAACGCAATGCATACGCATACAATCAAACGAAACAACACTAATACACACAAGTTTACATTTTTCAAACCATTTAGGCATACAAAAAATGTTGAAAATTTTATACGTACGTTTCATGGTGTGTTTGTTATTTTTCGTTGTATTTAGTTAAAAGCAATTGTATTTTTTTTTTCACCATGAATTGGATGACAAAACAACAAAAATCCATTTTAACAATTTTTTCTTCTCTTTCCTTTTTTTTCATTCGTTCGTTCAACATTTTTCTTTTTTTTTCTTTATTTTGATTTTAATTTTTTAAAAAAATGTTTTTTTAAATTCGAAAATCACGTTTTTGGATTTATTTTCGCCAAAAAAAAAAAGAGAAAAAAAGAAGAAAAGCAAAAACATAAAAAAGGTGAAAAAAAAATTGGTATAAACTTTTTTTCTTGTTTTAAATATTTAAAACAAAATTCATTGGAAAATTTAACCATTTTTTGTTTTATTTAATTTTGTGTGTGTGTGTGACATTTTTTTTGGATATGATAAAAATTCTTTCTTGTAGAATGTTTCTTCTTTAAATGAACTTTATTTAAGTAATAATCTAACGTAGTTACGTAGTAGTGTGTTGTTACATTGCATTGATAAGATAAACGATCAAGAAAAGACAGACCACGACAGACAAGAAAGACAGAATTCAAATATTTATGATCTGTATCTGATGATAAAAAATGTGATTAAAATCCAGATTTTTTTTTAATGGAAACAACAACAACTTGAATCTTGAAATATTCTTTATACGGTTTGTGTTGATCGTCACTTGTTGCTTTTAGACAATTTTAATCTTTTCACATATTTTTTTTTTTACATTCAGCTGTGATTGAGAAAAAGAACAAAATTATTTGTTTGCTTTTAATTTATTTTTTATTTGATAAGAAAAAGAAAAAAGACAAAAAAAAATTGTAGTTTTTTAACGATGAGTTTTTTTACTAATTTTTTTTTTGCTTTCAAATTTTTTTTCTTAAAAATTGCCTTTTTTTTTGTGAAATTTATGAATGTGCAAATGATCAGATGAGATTTTTTTTTCGAAATACAAAATATAGTGTTGACTCTTTCGTTTCTGTTCCACAACACGTAAAACATTCAAGAAATTCGGCAAATTTTTGTTTCTATGTTTTAAAAATAAATTCAACACAATTTCAATACAAAAAAATGTACGACAGTCAACTTGATGTATGTGATTCTCATTTTATTGTAAACGTAGACGGTAATTACTCGCTGTAATCATGGATAAAGTTAATTAAAAATCTCAGACAGAAAACAAATTGAAATTATCTGAAAAATTAAAATAAAATGGACGAACGTTTTATTTGTCATTTTTGACTGGTGGTTAGGTAAATAACAACTACATCATTATTACTGACAAACTACTTTAGTTACTTAAATAATTATCACTAACAGAGTTAACTATGATAATTAAACATTATGATACGCGGTATCGTATCACATGAATCTCACGTTTAGTGAAATTTTATCGCATTTTTTATACCAAAAACAAAAAAAAAAGAAGAAGAAGAAAAATGATGCTTTATTGTTTGTTCGATTCAAGTAGAGATAATTTTAATTATGTAGATATAAGTAAGTTACTGTTTGTAGTAATTAACTGATGATGACAGAGAAATGATGAAATTATGAAAAAAAACAACAAAGAATTAAGATGAATAGGAATTCAATGTACCTTACCTTGACGTAACTAAATTCTTGGAAATGTTGTTTAATTTACTACATTCAATTTAGGTACATTCAATCTAGTTAACAGTTTGTTAATCGCAAAGAATTGTTAACTTTCAAGGTAAATAATTTCATCATAAAATGTAATCATTGTAACCTATACTTCCTTCTACAAGGGTCAAAAATCTTACAATTATGGGTACGAATCTTTTGTAAAATAATTAATTTGCCGTACAATAATTACAAAAATGTAACAAACAAATGACATTTCTGTTTATATTGTTGTTGTTGTTGTTGTTGTTGTTATCTTATCTAAATTTTTATGCGAAAATATATAAAATACAAAAATAAATATTATCAAATCGATAATAATAATTTTACGTTAAATTATTTCAATACAATTAATACACACACTTCGGTCATAGTACTTAGGTACTTAGACTTATTTAATTAATTTAATTGAATTGATTGAATTTTCTAAAGAATTTTTTTTTTTTTGTTTATTTTATTTAATTTATATTGATTGTAAAATGCAGGTAGAAAATGTATTCAAAATTGTTGAATGAATTATATTATGACCATTATAAAGTTTTGAGAATTAAAATTCTTGTTCTATCAAAATATAAGAAGAAAATTTATCTCTTTTTAAAATCCACTTTTATCGTACGAGAAAAAGTAATTTTTTTTTTGGGTTCGTTTAATTTAGAAACGAGTTGTTTTTGTTTTTTAGTTAATCCTATAAAAAAATTCTTTTGTTTTGAATTTATAAATTCTCAAGAAAGTTTTCATTTTCATTTTTAAATTATAATTTTTTTTTTCCATCAAAAAAAAAAAACACAGCAAAAAAAAAGACGTTTTAAAATTTATTTTATTTGTTGTTGTTTTTTCTTGTTTTTCTTGTTGTTGTTGTTGTTAAAATAAAGTCTAAACTTTAAGCTCATTTAAAAATGTTTTTTGTTTAAACGTCTCAATTTTTTTCTTTCTTAATTTTGTCCAATTTTTTGTTTCTTCAACTTAACCTAAAAAAAACAAACATATTAATAGAGAAGAAGAATAACAACATCAGCAACACTAGCAACAGCAACAACAAAAAAAAAAAAAAACAAACGATTTAAATTGAATTAAATCTTGTATGTTTTATTTGGAGAAAAGTGATAGTTTTTGGTTGTTGTTGTTGTGGCTGTTGTTGTTGTTGCTGTGATAATGACTTTTTATATTTATATTAAAGACTACAAAAAAATTTTAAGTTTGGGGGGGGGGGTGCCTAAAAACAAGAAAAAGAAATTTTATTTTTATTTCTCTTTTGTTTTTCAGTTTTTTTTTCTTTTGTAAATCTTTTTGTTTATCGAAATTTAAGATGAAGAAAAATATTCAATATATTCGATTCTTAATAAAAGTGAATTGTGCTGAATTAGAATCAGTAAAATCATCAGTACCTAAAATGAATTTTTAATTGTCAGTGAAAGAAAATTGACTAAACAGTTTTCTCAAAGTAATTTTGAAATTCGTTTCTTTTGAATGCCAGAAAAATGAAAGGGTATTTTCTTTTACCTACAAAACAAAAAAATATCTTTAACGCAATGAATTTTAATTTCAAGCCAAACCAGTAAAATGTAAAAGTCACGATCAAATTAGAATTTAACAAATATGATTTTTTCTTCCGATTTATGTAATAAATTTCAGACAATTTCTGTCACTTTTTCTTATTTTCATCATAATTTTGTTTCATCTGTATTTTTTTTCTTCTTTGTTTTCGTTTTTTAACAAAAGAAATGGACCTACTTAGGCTTACGAAATAAAGATAAAAAAAAAAATAGTACTCTTGTGTCGTTCCAGTAGAGAACACAATCCATAACAAATGTGACGCACTGGTCAGCCCCATTTTCTCATTTCATTATTTTTTTTATAAGAATGAAAATAAAATAATAATTCAAACACATAAACACACACACGCTCGTAGACAGTAATTTTGTATATAGATACACAAAAAACACACCTGCAAACTCTGTACAAAGTGGAAAAAAAAGCAATGTTGCCTTTGTATTTGCAGGTTGTACTACCATCGAAAAATCAGAGTTATTTGTACCTAAGTACACATACATTATTTTCACTTTATTTACTTTTCTACACTTATGATTTTTCATTCCTCCTTTTCCATGGTACCTATTTACATTACTTTAAATCAAAATTAAATGAAGAATCGTTATTTAAAGTTTAAACTTTTTTCCTTGAATTGTAATCGTACCAATTTATCTTAGATCGCGACATTAATTAATTAGAAGTTTCTTTACTTACTTAATTGAAAATATTTTAAGGTGACAAGACACTTTTCTTTTCAATCCTTTTTTTTTTCTCTCTATTTTCACTAAATTTTCACTAAACTAAAATAAAAACAGCAACACTGTAAATAAGTGTGTCTGTATTAGTGTCAGTGCCTAGTTATTTATTTCCATGGTCTATGAACTCAAATCTACAAATAAAAAAAAACCTTTAAAAAAAATGAAACTGAAAATTTAAAAAAAAAAAAAAACACAGTTCAACAGATCCCCCCTCTTACTTACTTCTCTTTTACCTTGACGCTTGTTCATTTAGCAGATTTTACACAATTTTAACTTTTTTTTAAATTTTAAATGACAAAATCGAATAACAACAATTAAATTCTTTTCAAAATTTGTAATTGCCGACAACATCAAAGAAAGGGATTCAATTAAAATATTACTTGTGGTTTAATCTGTCATCAAAAAGTTCGTCCATCATTATTTATTAACCTCAGTACCTAAAGGTGTTCTATTGGTATTCTTTAGGTTAGCTAAGGAATATTATCAATACAAGCATATGAAACATAAATTTCTGTAGAAACGTCCTCTTCTTTATTTGGTCGTTTTTTTAATTTTTATATTTAATTAGAGTTGTTTCATTAAGTAAAATCTCTACATCCATATTCCTTACACTATTTAATTACTTTTATATTTCTCTTTTCTTATTTGAATTTTAAACGATTTAAAATTGTTTATTTTGTCGATTTTTTTCATTTAAAAAATAAGAAGAAAAAAAAATATTCTGCTTGATTATGGGAAGGTGATTGGAAAATTTCCCTCGTGTTATTTTCAGCATCCATTCAAATCTTTTGTTTTTCTTTTCATTTGTTTCATTGTAATTATGGTTGTTTGTTTGTTTGTTTTTATTTGTTGTTTGTTGTTGTAGTTGATACATTGTTGCAATATTACTGTATGTACCTTTTTGTTTGTTGTTGTTGTTATTTTTATTTGTTTGTTGTTGTCTTTTATTGTGAAAATAAAAGAAAAAAAGAAAAAAAAAACAAGCAGCATTGAACACAAGAATAAAATTCTTATAAAAATTATTTTGAAATTAAAAAATTTGTTACAAAAAGAATAAAAAAAAGAAACAATCAGAAGAAATAAAGTTTATTATGTTTTTTGTTTCTTCTTCTTCTTCGCTTTTTTTGTTGTATTCATTTTGAATTTTGTTAAATTAATAATAGAAAATTTTCGAAAATGTCTCGTAATTTATTTTTTGTTAAAAAAGAAAATTAGTTTCGCGAACCTAATTACTCTGAATTACATAAAAATGTCTATCTCGGTATCTCTGCATTTGAAAATCCAAGACTAAAATTTATTGATTTTTGTTTCACAATCAAAGTTAAATATTTAGAAACTTATGAGGGCAAAAAGAGTAAATTTTTTTTTGATGATTGATGATCAATAAAATAATTTCTGACGGAACAATTTTTCTATAGGAAATTTTGCAAATGTTTGTGTCACTTGACTGTTTGTCGTTTTCTTTTTTTATTAGCGGAAATTATGACTAACTAAATCAAATAAAGTATAATTTATTTTTTCTTATACGTATTTTTTTTTAGGTAAAGTACCAACTAAGCTTTAAGATTATTACTATCATTAAAATTATTAAATTTTAAGTTTAATTTAATGTTTTTGTTTTTCTTCATTTTTTATATTTTACTTTTTTTTTTGTTTTGTTTTTTCATTACTAAATATTTATTTATAAATTATTCCATCATTGCACAAATGCTAGATGTATAGGAGTAAAGATTGTTGTACTTCGCGTACTGTTGTGTTTCATATTCAAAGAAATTATATTCTTAATGAAATGAAATTTTTTACCATTTATAAATAATGGATTCGCGTTTAAAAAAATAAAATGTTATTTTGACTGTATTGATCCGGGCATTTATAGGTTTAAGTGACACGATTAAATTTTTATTCATAATCAAGATGCTAAAAAATGAGTCATAATTTTACAACAATTCATAAATGTATTGTTTAAGACAGAACCCGTTTATCAGATCATGTAATTGATACACTTTGGTTTTATTTAATGAAGTGAGATCAGATTTCAGAGGTGGTCCTATTAAATATGTTTGACTTAGACCGGTTTAACTGAATTCATTTTTTTTTTGTTTCTTTAAGTTGGTAGGTAGGTAGAAGTCTATGAGTAAGTACGTACGTATCTGTTAAAAAAAAATCACATTTCTATAAAAAAAAAAAATAACAAGAAAAAAAAGAAGTTGTTAATTTATGAACGAATCGGAATCCATATTTAATTTTATATAAATTTTTTTTTTGGTTTAGACTTTTTTTTTGCCATTCTGATTAATTCTTGGAAGTGTTTTATTATCCAATTTCTTTATTTAGAAATGTTTGTTGTTAGTCATTGATTACAAAGGTTGATGTTGCACTTCAAGTTTTATTGAATCTCTTAATTTTTTATACTTATTGATCATTTTATTGATTCTTACTTATTTTCTGAAAATTCTAAACTCCATTCAAGTAGGTACATTTTTCAAGTTGCACTTACTTACTAAAGTGGCAAATAGTTACCTTACCTTAATTATAATATTTATTCATTCTACAAATGATTCTGTTTTAGGAATGGAAAAAATTAGAGTAATTGAACGTAAATCCAACACGGAACCACTAGCAAATTTTGCATCCCACTGATTACAGATTACACAAAAAGTTGCACAGTATACAAAAAAAAAACTTATAAAACTCATTAACTATTGTGGTTAAAATTCCTTTTGAATTACAATCTTGTTAAATTCAATCTTGAGAAAATTAATTCATAATTACTGAATTCATAATTTGGAATTCTCTAGTTAACCACTGACATGACATTGACCACAATAAAAAAAATCTCAAATTATCTTTTTAATTTCTGATTATAATTAATTTATCCCCAGAATACAGAATACAACAAAAATAAAATATACCTACTTCCACTAATTCATGCATTTTATTATTTGCTTCATCAGATTTTGTGTCTTATACTTACTTTTTTTTTTTTCTTTCTTCAAACGGTTAATTTATTCAAAATAACCGCAAGAAGTCTTTCGTTAAATTACAACAATTATTTAAAAAATCTTTTTCTTTGTTAATTTTATTGATTGATTTCAATTAAATGATAAACTTGTGAATATTATTAAATTATAGATGAACATAAAAATTACTTATCTGAATGAACTTAATTAACTATTTTGAAGTTCAAACTGTGAAAATAATTTCTTTTTATGACAAGTGAATATTTTTTTTTGTTGTAAATCAAAGAGTTAATAAAATTAAACCTTTTGTTAGATTGTATTGCAGTAAAATATAGACTTTTATATTGTAGTTCAGTAAATCTTTAGGAAAAAAGTACTTTTTTCAAAATCGTTCAAGTTTATAAGAATTGGGTCACCTAAAAGAATTAACCCAAAAATTGATCTTTAAAAATAGAAATATGATAGGTTCTTTTATAAAAGTGATTATAAATTGGGTGGGTGCCTCATATAGAACGTTGACTAAGTTTTAGAAATTTTTTTTTCACAATTCAATTTATAATGAGAAAATAATCACTAAACGTTTATTACTTTGAAACCTACATAAAATCGGTTCCTCTAACAAATATTTTAATAATTATGTCAGCCCATTGTTGTTGGTCAAATATCAAAAAACAAAAAAAAAAACTCATACCAAATCTATTCATCCTAAATGTAAACAAAAAAAAAATAACATAAAAATATGCAAATTCAGGTCATCATTAATTTTTACTGTTTAATATGAACAACAATAAAAATATTTGATAGAAATCGAATTAATTATTAAATAAATAAATAAGAAAGAAAAATGTCTTATAAATGATTGGACCAAAAGATTTTTTTTTTTAACATTTAAAACTGTATTTTTCTGTATGAGTTTGTTTGCATTCAAATATCTTTATCTATCTTTTCCCTTCATCTTATATAAATTAGATGCAAATTATTATGTTCTAACAGGAATTAATAATAAAACATAGGAAAAATAGAATAACGAACGAATTCAATAAAATAGAAATTCATCAAACTCTTTAATAGAAAGAAAAAGAATTTAGTCTAAGAAAGATGCCTCTTTATTTTTGATTTTATAAAACAAAATGGAACACATACGTGCATCGTTCACGACTTTTACTTTATAAACTGAAACATACTTACACTTACAGATTATTTTTTTTCCAATTATTTTATTCTGAAGACGTTTTAACCATAATTACCTAAACAACAAAAACAAGAAATAAACGATTTACGAATATTAATTAGTTAAATAATTTTTATTAATAAGGGCCGTAGTATATTAATTTAGGTGACTCTCTCCAATCCATAATTCTATAAGTTAAGTTTGGGTCTAAGTTTATGTCCATTTAGTCAGTAAATTTTAGTGTATCAAGAAAAAAAAACACACAAAAATACAACAACAAAATTATCACAAAAATATTTTAATTTAACAAGTTTTTGTATTTTTGTTTTTTTGTTTTAATTATTTTTGGTTAGTAAAAGTTGACACAAATTTTTTATTAAATATTTTTTTTTTATTGTTTGTTTGTTTTTATTTTCTTTAAAGTTTATTTTAAACTTCACAACTTTACAAACCAAAACAAAAAAAAAAAAAGATCGTCAAACATTTTCAATAAATAGAAAAAGATGAAGAGGGGTAAGGATAACACTTGGATGTTCTTTTTAACTTTATTCAATGAAACATACTTACTCACTTATCACAATTTCTGTTAGAAATCCATTTTACTTACATTTAATGATTTTCTCCTCAAAAATGTATTTATTCTCGCCAACCAAAAAAAAATATCTAAACGAAACGATCTGATAATTAAATTGATCCATAGTTTCTGTGAAATACAAAAATCATTTTTCATTTATAAAAAAGAATCAAACGTGGAATTAAATTCAATTGACTCTTAAATAACGGAAACATATATTTTGATTCCTAATACTTACTTATTATTGACCTTTTTTTTTCTCTTTCTTATTTATAATTTTCAGTTAAGAAGAAAACAAAAATAATTAATGTCTTTTTCATTTGTTTAAATTGTTTTTATTGTTTTTTTGTTGAAAAGTCAATAAATATATTTATTTATTTTTACTCTTCACTTTAAGTATTTAAAGACTGACAAACAGACATAGATTTATAAGGTAAGACAACGGTTTGAAATTTTTTTTTAAATGAACAAATAAATCATTTATGAGAATTAATTTGTACAAGAAGCTCTTCATATTATTACTAAAAAAAAGATTCTGACTAAATTTGTGTGCTACACCGGTTGTGAAATGGGTAACATGTTGGAGCTTTAATCACAGAAGTTTTTCAATTTTCACCAGATACCAGAACGAATACTTTAAATTACAAGAAAATCAAAAAGAGTTTTTGTCGTAAAACTGACCAGTACAGTCGAATAATAGGCTCGTTAAATACAATAAAAAATATTTGTTATAAAAAAAAACAAGACTTAACCTCAACTTAAATCTGATGCTCAATTTGAATCAAAAAAAATAAGTAACATAAAATTAGGCTTTGAAATTGAAACTAAAATTAACAAAACGTTTGCATCTTTTTTTTTTTTTGTCTTTACTTTCCTAAAAATTTAAAACTGAAACTTAAAATTATCTTTAAAACAAAGACGATATAATATAATCGTCCACTCTCTGTTTTTATAAAATACACAAAATAATTAAATTAATCGTTTTTAAATCTCTATTTACGTCTTTTGGCTTTTTAAATTCATTTCAATTTCTTTTCTTTAACTTTTACTTTATAAAGTTTTAAAATAAATTTAAAGAAGAAACAAAAAAACAAAAAATAACAAGCCCAATCAAAAAATAACAACACACACTGACTAAAAATTTGTTTCAAACTTTTAAACTTTTATAAAAAAAAAAAAAAATGTTATACAGATCAAATAATAAGAAGAAGAAACAAATACAACAAACAACAAATAAACAAACACAAATAAAAAAAAAACAGCATACGATTTATGTAGAAAAAGAGAAAAGAAACAATATTTGCGATTTGTTTGTGTGTTGTTTATTTAAAAAAAAAAACTTAACCTGACTTAACTTAACTTAATGTTATGAAAAAAAAAAATGAAAAAGAAAGAAAGAACAACAAAACCACAATTTGACAAACAGACTAAAGAAAACATTAAAAATGATCAGTTTTTGTTTTTTGTACTTAAATTTTTATATAAGCTAAAGCACACACACACCATCATAAAAATAACAACAAATGTACAAGACAAGAGTAAAAACAGAACTTTTTTTTTCGTTAAGCCAATTAGATTTCTTCATTACACACACATTTTTTTTTTGTTCCTTTTTGATTTTGTTTTTCTTATTATGGATGATGATTCTCGTCTTTTGTCAAGTCATTTTATGACCTCGAACATTAATCATCAACCGGCGTCTTTTAATTTTTGTGATTTTCTGTTGTTGTTGTTGTTATTGTTATTGTTTTTGTGCAAACAAGAGTTTTAAGATTAAAGTGGGATGAAAAATAAAAAGCCGCAGTCTCGTCACTTTTCAATACTTTTTTTTTTTTTTTTTAATTTTAATCGGAAATTTTTCCGAAAGTTTTTATTTTGTCTGGTTGTGTTTTTTTTTTGTTGGTTGTTG
This sequence comes from Pedicia rivosa, assembly GCA_963082725.1. NCBI lineage: Eukaryota > Metazoa > Arthropoda > Insecta > Diptera > Pediciidae > Pedicia > Pedicia rivosa. Next base: position 4,614,937 of record OY720154.1, read on the forward strand.
TTATTGTTGTAATTGTTTTTATTGTAAATGGAGTGAAAACATAAAAGAAAATATTTATGGTTAAAAAATTGACTTTAAATGTTTTTGGATTGTTTATTATATGTTTTGTGTACTCGTATCTCATATATATGAACAATTTGACATTATAGGCTGAAATTATATTGTTATTTGGACCATACATAATTATATAGTGTGCAGACACTTCTCCACATAGCACACAGAGTATAAACACCATCAATTAGTTTTTACTTTAATTTTTAATTTCTTTTTCTTTTCTTTGTTTTATTTTTTCGATTAAAAAAAAACAAAAAATATAAAATCATCTTTTTTTCACTGACGTCATTTATGGACGATTTTTTTCTATTCAAGAAAACCATTTTTATTGATGGTCATCGTCAATACACGAGTAACCAATGCAATGATAATTATGTTCAGAATCATTTGAAATTATTTAATAAATATAATTAGAATTAACGTTACCTGACTGACTCAAGATTTCTTTTTAATAATTTGAAGTAATTGTGTTTTAAATCGTTTTTTATTTTTATTTTATGATGAAAAAAAAAAATTTTCAGGGCTAATCAGTTGGTAACCGGAAGTAAATAAGATTAATCTGTAAGCCTTGTGCAAATATTAACAAGATTTATTTAGACACGTAATAAAAAGTCTTAAAAGCAAAGATTTTTTTTTTCAGAGGTGTTACCCCATTTAACCCCACTGAAGACGTACAACATACAAAATAATTTCAAGATTATGTTTATATGAAACTTTACAATTTAAATTTTAAAGTAAATGAATGAGTAATAATATTCGCCACTGCAAAAAGATGTAAGACAATTTGTGGGTTTACACTTTACATCTGCTCTTTATAATGAGATCAATTTATGTGACCATAAAAAAAATTGTTTGTTTGTTTGCCCATGTAGTTGCTTCCTAATTAAATATAGAACGCCCAATAAATTTTCATACAAACGAAAATAAAAAAAAAAAAACAATAAAAACCAAACCTAAAATCTTCAAACGTTTAAGATTCAAAATAAAAAAGAAGAAAAAAAACAAGAAACTTTAAACGAGAATAAAAGAAATGCGTGAAAACTTTTGTAAAGCGTTGAATAAAAACCAAATAAAAAAAATTATTGTATAATTAATACTTACTTAAGCAAAGTTGCCAAAAGAAAAGAAGTTAAAGATCTGTGTTTTTTCTTTATCTTTTTTTATTTATTAGTTTTGCACCAGAGACGATTTTAAATTTGGGTCATTTTTGTAACGGTTATAATATTTACATTTCACGAGGCTATTCCAATTCAAGTCGCATATTACACTTTTTTCATTTACTTATGTAATAATAATAATGAAAATAATAAATAAAATAAAGAAAGAGGATAAGTAGGAAAAAGAAACATACTTGAAGCGTCTAAAGTACTGTTCACATTTACACGCACAAAATATTTTTGTGAATTAAAAAATTATCCTCAGATTGAAGAATATCGATTGAATAAATTATAAAAATGTATTCAATAAAGTTGTGATCTGCGAGATGGTCCAATTATATTTTGTGCAAGAGAGATTCTACTTGGATCTACTTGGATCAAATAATTAACTAATAGACAGTAGCATCAATTTACATTTGTTTTTCTTAAATTCAGTTATTTTGTCTCTAGAAAATAATTAATGGCATTTTAGTTAAATAACTGTAGAGAAATGCAGCTAAGTTATTTGTTCAATCAAATTGATTTTGAATAAAAATCAAATCATTTTGTTGAAATATATTTTTTTTCTTTGTAGCCCATTTACACGTGTTTAATGTGAATGGCTCTTTAAAAGTCTTTCGCGCACACACAAAACAATATTTATATAAAGATAAAAAAAAACTTGTCTTAATAAATGCCAATACAAAAAATACATTTACAAAAGAATTCTATAAAATTTTATGTGCATAAATTTATTCGTATTTATAAAATAAAAACAAAAATCGCACCAACACACATTAAAATAAAAGAAGTCCATTACTTTGTTTTTACCTTTCTCCTCCCCCCTACCTTTACCACTGTCTCGAGGTAAATAAACTTTTCACATTCTGTTGTGTGTGTGTGTGTGCTTGTGTGCTGATGTTGAAAAACATTAAATTTTTATATTTTATTTTATTAATTTATAAAAAATAAAAAACTATTACTTTGCTTGTTACAGTTTTTATTTCTATATTTTTCTTCTTCTTCTTTATTAGTGTATCTCTGTTGAGAATATTTACTTAGACAATTTTTTCTTTAATGATAACCTTGAATCATATTTATCTAAATCTATTTTTAGTTGAAGTTTGGATTATTATTTGAATTTATAAAAACCGTTTAATTGCATAAAGAAAGACTTTTTTTAAAATGGATGTGTCAAGTACATTTATTTAGATTTCGTTTAAAGTACAGTGCACAAGAGTAAGTTAAGAATACCGGTTAGAATATATTTATGTTAAGAAATTAAAATATATATTAAGTTATGATTTATTCTGGATAAAACAAAAAAAAAATCCTGTTCTTTGTATGTCTAAACTTTAAAGATATAACGAGACCGGTATTCTATATCACTTCATGTTACTTTATTTATAAAGAAAAACCTTTGAAATAAATATATTTTATGTGTTGTAAAAATGTTCCTGTCCAACTGCGTGTGACTGCGGTCAGATTTTTAAACCGGGAAAGAAAGAACAAAAAAAAAGACGTTTTAATTGAAATAAATCATTTGATGTAACTTAATCGATATTTTATATTTCCGTATTCTTTAATTTTCTTCAAGTTTTTCTTGTAGACGAAATTTTTTTTTAAATCAATTGAATTGAAACCATAAACTTATGTAATTTAAAGTTTAATCTAAATCGCATTTACATGAACATAAAATACTTATTGACTTGTTTTTTTTTTGTTAATCAAATGCAGCTGTTCAATTTTATGTTTTGTTTTTTATTTTTCGTTAATCGTTTTGTTTTATTTTTTATTTGACGAAATTTTTAAATAAAATAATTTGAATGTCGTTTTTTAAAAAAGGATGAAGAAAGAAAAGTGATTTTTTTTTGTCTTTCCTTTCATAGAAAAAATCTTTGTCTTTTTTGAATTATTTTGAATCCTTTCACTTTGACAATATTTTCAGTTTCTACTTTGTGTTGATATTTTTTTTTCGCATTTAACTTAATTCTATAAACTCAGAAATATTTCGCATGTGTAATTTGTGCAACCGCTACCGGCTGTGAATGTGATTTGTGCGTCATATTTTTACAATTCTCAATTAGGAAAGACAAGATTCTATTAAATTTAAATTAAGAAATTCACTCGAAATTAAATTTTATTTTCACTTTTATTTTACATAACAGAAAATGGAGAATTCTTTTATTTTATTCAAATGATTTTTATCTAAATAGGTAAGCTTCTACCTACGCGGAAAACTGTTTTAAAATTAATTATTCATAAAGAAAAAGAACGTATACGTACTTTTTTTTCTTTTTAATCAAAACAAATCTTTGTAATTGTTGTTCTCGCTACCAAAAGTGATATTTGTGTTTATGGTGATGATGATGACGTTTATGGTCAATTGATTCGAAATTTAATGTACATGTAAAAACGTAAAAGTTAAAAGTAATTGTTAATAACTAACATCAATCATTTTACTTAATTTCTTGTTTGTTAAAAAAAAATTCTAACACGTGAGATTAGAGATTCTCACGTGTAACTATTGAAAATTTCTATACGTACACGATAATGGTTATTTTGCATTAACGTATCGTGTAAAATCAGTTGAAAGAATGGAAATATTTTAAATTGAACTAGTGATAACTTATAACCGAACTTCATGAACGTGCTAGAATTTAAGAAATTTTGATTTCATCGTATTGTTTGCTATAAAATTTTCTTTATCCCTTTAGCCAGACTCCAATTAAATTACGATGAAATCTTTGATCAAATTTAAATAAACTTATTGATTTCTTATGTGTGTCATAATATCAGTCTTTTGTCTTTTACTCTATACGTAAATTACGGTACGTATTTTACCTAAAAGTTTATTTTAAAGAATTTTTGATCATATGAAAATTATACGTTTTTTTTTGTGTTTCATCGATTTTATGTTTCAAAGTAAATTTTTTTATGTTTATTTGATTTTGAATTTTAATCATGTTTTGAATATTTTAATAATACCACACCCAGAAATTATTTTATGCTAACAACGAACTAATGCTAGATTCAAATATTGTTCGACTTTTCTTTAAATTTCTTGTATAAGTTTAAGTCAATGTTTGTAAATTATACTATTTGTATAATGTTAAATTGAATATGAATTGCACAAAAAAAAAATAGAAATTTTGGTTCGATTGACACTTGATCCAGGTAAGTTGAGGAGAAAAAATCTTAATCTCCCTTTAACGGGAATTTTTACTACTTCGGTTTTAAATAAAGTAAAAAAGTTTTGTTCATTATTCTTTTTGTTTCCTTAAAAGCGTTTGTTTATTATACGAGTTTATAAAAAATGCTAACGTTCAAAGTTGAATTGATTGATTCAAATTTTATCAGATCAATTTATCAGTCAGCGATAAATAAAAATTATAAAATATCTGGAATTGTGTGTTTATCATTATGACGTCATCATCAGCTGCTATACAATTTTTATCTGTGCATATAATGTACTATATTATTTGTTACAATTTAAATTAATAATCTCCATGCAATTATTATTATTTTGTTTGAAAAAAAATAAAAAAAAATGAAAGGACAATCATTTCATATTAACTTTGTGCATAAAGTATATTTAATAACATCAGAGCAGTGTCACACAATCTAATCTTAAGTACTTAAGTATCACCTCATTTAATATTCTGTTTATTTTCTCTTTTAATCAATTATTATTATTATTTTTCCTGTCCTTTATAAAATCAATCAAATTATAACAAAAAATAAAATGTAAAGTGTGCATTAGAATTTATTTTATGCCAACTGTTACTTATATGTACTCTCACCTATAACCACATCAAATGCCGCCCTTCTCTTTCCATACTTTACTTAGAGAAAATTTAAAAAAACAACACTCACTTTTAAGTGTTGTTAAAAGTAAGCACATTAAGACAAACAATGTACACTTTCTTAATCCTAATTTAAAATTAAACTAATGAATTTTCGTGCATTGTGATTTGACATTTATCTTTTTGTTTGTTTTATTTGTCTTTGTATTTAGTTTTGTTTTGTCTGCATTGTGGGTGTTTTCTTGTGGGTGTTCTTGTTTTTTACCATTTATTTTTTGTTTTGTTAATTATCGTAGAAATCTTGTAGAAAACTATTTCAATTTGACATTTAGACTTGTTTCTATATCATAATTTAACAAAAAACAATTTTTACTTTTAATATAATTATTGATAAAACGTTATCAAACGTATTTAATCTGTTTGTTGTTGTTTTTTCTGGTCTTAATTCAGGAAGTGTAACAAAAAACAATCTTTATTAATACAGAGGGTTTAGTCAAGGTTCTCTAAATTATCTAAATTATATCTATATTACGTAGGGTGATTCCATTTCTATTTGAATATTTCTTAATTTAAAAATATTGCATTTTACGAATTGAATGTCGCACTGTTTGAATTTTATTTCCACGTCCAAATACATTATAAAGTTTTATAGACGAGTCACTCTATGCCACTTTATGTCGATATAATGTAAAGATAATGTGGATGATCTTAGATTTAATCACATGGAGAATAATGTTTAACTAATCTCATCTCAATTCAAATAATTTTCTAAGAATTAGTAAACAGAATAATTACAAAAAACAATAACAATTGTTGAAAACATTTTAATCGTGCATTTGCCTATTAATAAATTATTACATTTTTATTATTTTGTTTAAAGGGAAAATTAGAATGGTCCATTTTAATTGATTTCAGTAATTTCAGTTTCGATTTCGAAAACCGAATAACAACAAATTAAATACAAATCGAAACGTCAATACTTATTCAAGAAAGATTTATTTGAAGTGGTAAATTTCAAAATATTGTTATTGCCGAAATATTTTAATTATTAAAACGATAAATAAACTTAACAATAATTAACAATAACTTTTCTTTTTTATTTTCTAAAATTACTTTTGACCCATTATTTCTCAATTCACAAAATTAAAGTTACACTAAACTTTTTGTTTTTTTTTTTTTCTACCTCAACATTTTCGTTTCAAATTTATTGGGTTCTTCTATTTTTTTTTTCTTTCTTCTAACAAATAAAATGTGGGCCGCTATCTATATTTTGTCATAAATTTTTATACTTCCGGAATTTATTTTGACAAAATGATACAAATTTTTTAAAATTAATTATTAATCTAAACGTGATAAGTTTATCAAATTTTTATTCATTTTTGATAAAAAAAAAGAATAACTTCCAAAGTGATTCTTTGATTAAATTTTTGTAATTTTTGTACAGTTTTTATTCAGTGTCGCGTCTGTAATTTCATTTACACGTTTACGTTATAAATTTAAATGACAAAGAATCCATTACACTGAACTTGAAATCGTAAATTAGTATGCATTCCAGGTGTTTACAGATTATCCTAATTAAAAATGTAAAGTCATCTTATGTTGTCATCTTTACCATCATTATTGAAATTAATATATTTTTATTACGTTACAACGCATTTATAAAAAAGCTCAAGTAATTTGTTTTCTCTTCAATTTAATAGAAGTTAAATCGAGTTAAAATGTAAGAATAAAATGATGATGAAGAAGAAGAAGTGATCATATAATTTGTGTCCCATCATTCTTCTTTTCTTCATTTATTTAAATTAATTCAATTTACAGAATGTGACGGATCAACAAACTAATTAATTATTTCTTCTGTCAAAAATTAAAAAAATACAAAAAAAAAATAAAGAAGGAATTAGAAATATTTGTATTTTGTCACGGCTAAACTAATTTATACTTACAAAAAAAAAGAAAAAAAAAGACGTAAAACTTAAAGTCTATCCAGGCGATTCAAATTTTATTTTTATTTCTAACTTTTTAATTTTTCTATAGGAAAATATTAGTACATGGAAGTTATTCTTGTTTTTGTTTCTTGTAAGTTGTAATAATACAAATTAAAAAATTCTTCCGTTTTCCGCATCTTTTGTGTACATACTTAGACATTAAAGTTTCTTTTGTTTGCTTTTGCAAATTTTTCCGTCAAATAAAAAAATAAAAAAAAAAAACAACAAAAAAAAAATACATAAAATTTGAAACAAACAAAAAAAAATTTAATTAAAATAAGAAAATTGTCAATACCAGCTAAGTTGAATAATTTTAAAATTTGGTTGAAAGTTGTCATTTATATCTTCAAATATTTGTATTCTAAAAATGTTGTCTAACGTAACGTCATTTGTATCAACTGTTAAGGGTTATGTAAGACACAACGGGAATGAAATCTAAACCATTTTTTCTACCAAGACTTGATTTCTTATTGATAAGCTTCGGGAATGTTTTCATAATTCCACCATCCATATGGTGATGAAAAATATATTTAAGGTTACACAATTAATATTGTCTTGTTTGGTTTTGTTCTTGTAATTTTATTAAGATTTTAATTTTGATAAAAACTAAAAACAAAATGGAATCACCTAAATTCTTTAATTTATTGTTTGTTGCTAAAAAAAAAATCCATACTCATAATTTTAACTAAATATTTAATTAAGGAAATATGACACAAATTCTAATTTTCAGATTTTGATGGAAGTAATTCACTTTTCTGAAAGTTTTTGTTTTTTTTTTTGTCTTTTTCATAATTTTTTTTTCACATAATTTTTTGTTGTTGTATTTTTTTTATATCGTAAATTAAAATTATTTATTCATTCATAATTTTCGTTTAACCTAATTTTTTTTTTTTACTTAATGTCCACCGTTATTTTGTTTATTTTTCTTTTTTCTTTTTTCTTAATAAATAATTATTTTTTTAAAGAAGAATTTTTTTGGATTTTCAATAAAAATTGATTGCTGTTTATTTTTGATTTTTACACTTTTATTGTTGTTGTTGTAATTGTAAGTTAAATGACCCTTTATGAAATTTAACACATCAAAAAGTTTATCATAATTTTAAGATAAAAAATATTCTAAAACAAAAAGTTTAAACACAAAAATGAAAACAGAACTTTTTAATGGATGAATGGGGGAAAAGTCATAAAATAAAAAAAATTATAAATATTTTAGTTCTTTGTTTCTATTTATTTATTTTATTTGATGTATTTTTTTTTTCTAAATCTTTGACTGTCTTGTCATCCCACACAAAGTTAGATGAAAGTCAAATAAAATGATGAGAACAAGAAAAGAAAAAAATATAGATAAATCGAATCGGTAAGGTAAAAATTCTACAAATTCTTATCCTCCGATGTAAGTATTTTATTTTCAGTTGAGAGTTGACCTTGTATTTTTTTTGAAGTTTTTTGATCTTATGAAATTTTACAAATTCTAACAAATATTTCTGGATAACTTGCTAAGAAATTGATTAGTTAAATTTTCTTGATTTGGACGATGTTCTTTAATTTTGTTCTTTTTTTTCTTGATTAAAAATTTAACTTGACGTCACATTTAAGGACAAACAATTCTGAAATATTTTATTATGCAGAGTTAAAATGACTGTCGCTAAATTATGATTCTGAAGGAACTTATTGTTGGCTAAACAAAATTAGAATGAATAAATAATGGGATTTTGTAAACAATTTTTTGTTAAAGAATCAGAACAACACTTCAGCTTCTTATTGGACCGTGAATTTTTCCAAGAAATTGAATTAGATTTTTTAAGGGACAAATAAGTTGTTTTTTTTTGTTTTCCAATTTGTTTCACATTTTTTTCCTCTTATTTCGAAACACCTTGTGACTAACTTAAAAGGAATAAAAAATATTTGTTCACACTAAACGTAAAACCCACATCAATATATCACCGTGACAGGTGTAAACTAATATCGCTTCAGTTTGTTCTGTTTTGTTTGTTTTTTTTTTTTTTTTGCATTTCCACATACCTGAAAAATGAATGAAAATTAATTATATAGAAACGTCATAATTAAATTGATAATCAACTTTCACCACCGTCATTACTTAATTAAATAAAATGTACTCATTGATTCTATTTATTAATTTTGTAATGATTACTTTACTACATACAAATAAAAATTTTAATCAATTTTTTTTGTTTCTTTGTTATCAATTTGGATGGTTACTATCGGAACCATCATAAATATGTTGGGGAAAAAAATTTTGAGTCTGGATGTAACTGAAATTCATAGAAAAATTTAACTTACATTTTTGTTAATTTAAAAGATAAGAAACACATTTTTATTATATTTGAACGACAACAACAAAAAAAAACATTTATTGTCTGATCTGACGTAATTAAGTAGGTACACTTTTGTTTCTTTACTTTTGTCGAATTTTTTTTTTTTTAATTATGTAATTAAATGTTTAGACAAAGACAACAACCAAACAAGAAAAAAAAAATATTGTGTAAAGAATTTTTGTTGAAAATTGTCTTCGTGGCGACTTTGCTTTTATTTTATTTTATTATTATTTTTTTTTTGTCAAACGAAATGAAATAAAAATGACTGATTTTCGAGTGAAAAATTTTACTACAAAAAAAAAAAAAATAACAACAACAATACTTTTATTTTGTGTTTTATTTAAATTGCATCAAAAAACACCAAAATTCTTCTTTCCAATAAATAAATAAATAAATTTCATTAAAAAAAAATGATGATAAATAGAAAAAAAAAACCTGAAACAATAAAAATGAAAGATTTTTATTATCATTCTCGTCTTCTTGTACATCTTTCTTCTTACTTCTTATTTCTTATAATATCATCTCTTAAAACATATTTTATATGTTATTCTTGAATAACAAATAACAAATAACCAGTTATATATTTTAAATCGAATATTTTTCTAAGTTCAAAAACAAACAATTTTTCTTTTTCTTTTTTCTTCGTTTTTTGTGTTTTTTTTTTTTCTTCAAGAATTCAAAACTTCATTCAAAATAATAATAATAATAAAAAAAAAAATTTCATTCTCCACATCTACAAACCAAACAAAACCATATGATATTCGATGAGTGAATAATGTAATGTGACTGAATAACGTTATATATTTTTTTTGTTCTTTATATTTTTCTTAACTCACACATTAACACATTCAGACATTTTTTTTTATTTTATTTAACTTCATCAACATCATCTTCTGTTGAATCTTCTTTTCTCTTTCTTCTTTTCATTCTTTTGTACTAAAATTAAGAATAAATAAATAAATAAGAGAGAAGAAAACTAGAAATGGTCAAGTTTTACTGTTGATTCTACTTTTTTTTCAACTCATTTGCTTTATTTTTTTTCTATTTATTTCTATTTATTCTGTTCTTACCTCTTCTTCTTAACAATTTGTATTTTTTTATTAAAAAGTTACGAATATTCGAAAGAAGAATAAATTGACGAAGTATGTACGTATGTACTTAGTTCGGTTATTAAAGAAATAGATCTCACAAAATGTTCTCTTGTACCATCTGATTTGAAGACAATACTTAAAAATTTACTGTAGAATTATTGGATAGACACAATTCCAATTAGTACCTCGACCTCAAATATAGAAAAATTCTCATTAGTCGAAATTCTGAAATGAAAGAAGAAAATATCGAAGACGAGAAAAGAGAAAATATTAAGTGAAGATTAATGTTAATAATAATAATATTAGATAATCATTACGATGATTACCTGTAATCAATTTCAATGTCTGTTACTTACTTGCCATTTTCTTTTCTAGTGTTCATCTTTATCGTCTTTGTCAGTTTCAACAAGACAAACGAAAACTTCTTTAAGTTCAATAAATTTATTGAAAGATACTTTGATTCGACAAACTGGCAGAAAAATAATAAAAAACGAACGAAAGAAAACTTGTTATTTTAAGAATGTGTTGTTGTTGTTGTTGGTTGCTGATGTCGTTGTTATAGTGTTGTTGTTGTTACTGTTGGGTTGTTAACTAAAGGCGCACGGTTTTATTATTTAACAGACAAATTCATTCTTGTATAACGGCTGTTAATGGTTCTTCTTATGAATTTCATTTTTTCTTTTTTTTTTTTTTTGTATGTTTTGTGCAAAGATTTCTTTTTGATTTTGATTTTTTTTTTTAATTATTTCTGAACAAACATTCTTAAATTATATTTTACTACATTTTCTCTGTCTCTCTCTCTGTGCCTTTGTCTTCATTTATCTCGTTCTTTTTCGCGTAAGACTATAATTTAAAATTTGTCATGTTTATTTATTTTTATTTAACGCAAATTTCTGGTTAAACAAGAATATCTACTTTTCTGTTTAGAATCGAATAAAAGGAAAGACTTTTTATTTTTTCTATTTAAGTTGAATTATTTAACGTAGAAAAGAGAAGAGAGAAAATGATAGAAAATAAATTTTCACCTTGACCTTCACCTTTTATGATGACAAGAAGAAGAAGAAAATATTATATAAAATTATTTCTATTTTAAAACGGAAATGATTTGATTAAAATGAAAAAATATATTTTTTGTTGGTTTTAAATAATTTTATAATCAATCCATTCATTTTAATTTAATTAAAATTCAAACAGAGAGAAAAGAACCAAACATTTTTTTTTGTCTTTGAAAAAATATTTTCTTTTTGTTTTTTGTTTTTTGTTTTTGGTTGTTTATTTATTTTTTTTACGGAATTCCGAAAAATACAGACAACGACCTTTTTTTTACTTTATTTTATGTTTACCGGTTTTTTAATTTTTTTGTGATAAAATAATTTTTTTTTTGGTTGTGTTTTTGTTGTATTTTATTTCTTCACGAAAAAATATTGAAGTGTGGTGTATATGACTGTGAAAAGATTATTCGTAAAAATCACCAAAAAAAAAGAACTTGAAGTTGCAGCCACTTTGAACTTTAATTCTTTCCATCTTCTTCTTCTTTTTTTTTTTGTTTGATTATTAAGATCAGTGAACTGTTTATTGACTTTTTAAAACGAATCAAGATAGAAGAAGGTGTGAATATTTTGCTGATATTTATTACATCTTCCCGCATCTTTTTCTTGTTCCTTTAATTTTGATTTTTAAGAATTAAGTTGCTTAAAGTCTGTAAAGAATTTAGATCGATTTTTGTGTTTGCATTTTAACTTAGAGAATTATGTTAATTTTATCTTAATTCCATTCATTAATTGATTCTTACAAATCATGACAAGAGATGAATGAAAATGATAAATAGGGCAATGTTACGAAGTACTTATGTTGAATAGACAGTACTATTGTCTCTTTAATATAATGTTTATATAATTTGATCAATGAAGTCTGAATTCGTGGAAATAACGTTTTTTATAATAAAATTCTTTAATTTCTAAAGAGGAATTATTTATTTATTTCTAAATAAAAAAAAATTAACTCTGCTAATGTTTGATCAAAAATTCAGGAAATGGCTGAGTTCTTGTACTTTCATCTGAGATTTGACTAAATTCTTAAGTTCATGCTTGTCATTTTCTATTATCGTAATGTTTCAGTGTGAAATTTATTTATTATGAATTCGTAAATATGACAATAGATTCTTACACTTAAATAATGTAAAATAGAAATTTTCTACCGACCATCATTTTTCATGCGAACTCTGTGTAGTATTGTTGCATTAACTTGTGAATTTAACAGAATTTTGTTATATTTAATTTAGGAAGTTCTTTAGAAACTAATGATAATTAATCTTATTTTTTAATACAGAAAATTCTTGTTACACACAATTTCCTTGTTCTGTCTTTTTCAATTTTAATATCAGTGAATAATAAGTAAAAAGAAACAACAACCAAAAACTGGTGTCTATTAAAATAACTTAATTTTATTTAATGTTTTGATATAATTTTGTAATTAAATAAATTTAAAATTTAATGAAAGCGATAATAATATTTAATTTATAATGAATGAGTTTGTGTCTTTTATCTAAAAACTTGTTTTTATTCTGATGTCTTTTCTTTCTTTCTTTTCCATTTTTATTTTAAAGATTTAAAAAAATCTGTTCACACATTATTGTCCTGTAGTAACTTTTATTTATTGAATCTATAAAAGTTCTTTTGTATTAAAAAAAAATTCTCCTCCTATAAAGACGTTTTATTCTGTAGGTTCTTTTTTAACCGTTTTGTCTTTCTCTCAAAATATAAAACTAGAATTTATGTTTTATGTTTCTGATACCAAAGAGTTAGGTCGGGTTTAAGTTTAAATTTTTATTATTTAAAATGTTCTGTTAGCTTTTTATTTTATTTGAAATTTAAAATTTTGTTATTCTTTTTTTTCTTGTTGTTGTTGTTTCTTTTTAAATTTTAATTTCTTAAACGAATATCCGTTAGAAAGATTTGTTATAACGATTGTTGATTGATTGTTTACGTCTCTACTAAAATTTATTATGCACTGTAAGATAAGTGCTGATTTTTATAACATAAAATGCAATCGGTTCTATTGTGAATTTATTTAATTAATAACACTTTGTTACTTACTTAGTTATTCTAATTATAATTAACGTTGATTCATTTAATTTTGACACTAAAAATTTTTTGTTCAATTATCAAAGATTAAACATTTACCTTGACTTTATTTTTCTGACCTAAATAACGATTATTGAACTTTAAATTTATAAATACATAAATAATCTCGTATGCGTTTCTAATGTGTAATATCCTGTGGATTGTAAATTTTAGGAATACACATTTTAATGAAATTAATGCAATTTAGTTAAATTCTGCTTAAATCAACTTAACTTACTTATGTGACTAACTCCACCTCTGATCAACCTCCTCGTTCTTTTTTATTTGGTTTTTAATTAAAGCAATTTGAATAGTATTGATGGACCATCGACCTTATTAAAATGTAATTATCACTTTTCAAAATGAAAAACTAGCAGAATCTGTTAAGTTAATTCTTTATGATAACATCCCAAAAAAATTTCGAACAAAACCCAGTTTGTATCCAGTCATCTTTTTGTTTTTGTATCATTTTGTATTATTAAAGTTTTCTTTGAGTACGATCAAATTTAAGTAAAGAACAATTTATTTTTGGTGAGGTAAGGTGATCGTGACTGATACATTTAAATATGATCTAATCTCTTCATAAATAAGTTGTTTTTTTATTGTGACTTTCTAGTTTTTTTTTAATGGAATGAATACAAATAAATCACGACTTTTTTTGCTTTGTACAAATTAAGATGATTTTACTTTGGTCGAAATGCATCTTTGTAAATCATTTATAAATTATACTCTAATTATTATTAGAGAATATGTTTACATAAAATATTCTTGTAAATTATCTCAATTTTTTTAATATTAATCAATTGTTGTTCTTTTTTTTGTATTTCAGGTGTAAAAACGGGAGCTGACCTCCTAGAGGTCAATGAAGCGGAAAGATGGTCATCGTTACACGGGTAAGTTTTCCAAAAAACATACTTTTTTTTGGTCAACCATTTAATATTGATGATGAAGGTCGTTCACCTAAACCAGAATTTTATTTTTCTCTCTTTTTTGCCATTTTGATTATAACAACAACAATAAAAATACTCTGACGTCATTTTATATTCTGAATATTCTAATTCTAATCAATGATGAAATTATTGAAGAACTCAATAAAATAATAATAATAAACAACAAGAAGAAAAGAAAAAAACTGTTTGTCATTTATTTAAATATTAAAGAATTTTAAAAGATTTTAATGTGTGATTAAATTTAACCAATGAATGAAAAAAATTATGGAACAACCTTGACTATTGATAGGCAGCGCTAATTTTATTAATTTGGGCGTGTTCAATTTTGAAATTAAAATTCAAAATTGTCGTTTTTAATAAAAAATTTCTTTATCTTGTATTTTGTTGTGGCATTTTCTTTTTTATTTGTCAATATTTGTATATAGAAATTCCCCAAATTCCCACCGATATAAAGAAATCACAACTTTCAAGTATTTTAACTTTAAAAATTTTAAAATGACAAATAATTTTTAATTTATTTACTAATTAAATAGATTCAGTGTGCCTTCTCTGCTCCCCTCTGTTTATTTTTCCTTCATCAAAACAGAAAACAAACAAACAGAAAATGTTAACTTTCTCAATGTACAAACAAAAGAGAGAAAAAAAAATGTTAAGAAAAATTGAGAACAAAAAGAATTAAGACAATCAAAACAATTAAAAACTTCTTAAATGTATTTTTTTTTATTGAATTTGCATTAATTTGTTAAAAAAAAAAGAAGAAAGAATGAAACAAAAAAGTGAAAATTTTCAGAGGTGACATTTTTTTTTTCTTCTAAAAACAAAATCTAGAAATGCTTTCAAAATTAATTTAGCACAAATTGCAATTATAATATTTTTCAATGCAGACGCCTTGTAAAAAAAATGTTGAATATTATTTTTATTAAATTGATTGTTAAAAAAAAAAAATTAATTAAGAAATCTCTACAGATAGAATTGGTTGAATGATCAATTTTTGGTCCAACACCTGCAATAAATTAATTTAACAATTACGATTACCTTCACTAAATTGAAAACAAAAAGAAATAATAGAGTTGCTATTTTACACTAATATTTTAGAATTTTATGTAAAATAAATTGAATTTTTAATTAGAAATGGTTCACAATTTCTACAAATGTAAATTCTGAAAAAGACAAAAGTCTGAAATTAATCCATTAAGTTATTGGTTAAAAATTTTAAGTAAGGAAAAGGGAACAAAAGTAAAAATTATAAATAAAATAGTAAAGTACAGATAAGGAAAAAAATACAAATAAATGTAGAAGTTTACAAAATTCTTTAGCTGGTCCATACCACAAACCAATCCCGGTAGTGCGTGTTTTAATTTTTTTTTTTCTATTTTTCTTTTTTTTTTATTTTGTTTTCTTTTTTATATTTTATTTTTTTTTTAAACATATAAAATGAAACAAAAATACAAATCTAGTAAATATTTACGGTAACTAGTAGCGGATGTTGGTTCCAGTTTATGCATTTTGGCATGGCACTGAAGGAAGGAAGGGAACAAAAAGAATAAAATTTAATAATAACATCGACATCGCATTACTCATATTATGTGTGTGTGTGTTTGTTTGTGCATAGACATTTTATTTAAAATTCAATTCCAATTAGAAAACTTTAAATTTATTGTCAACATAAATTTTTACGTTACAACAACAACAAACAGACGTATGTCTGTCTGTCTCTTTAGTTACTAACTCTTGTCAATTGTTATGTCTTTTTTTTTGTATTTTGTATTTTGTCATGTTTACAGTCATAATCAGATATCGTATCGTATAATGTTTCGGACTCTTTTTTTTTTTTTTTAATGTTTATTTTCTTATAAAAGAATAGAAAATTAAAGTAATAAATGTACCTACATTTATAACCGGCTAATTCACAATTGAAAGTTTTAATTTTCTATTGTAATAAACATTTTGTAATTATTTTTTAACAAGTTAATAATATTCTGTCTTTACCTATATGATGTTATTATTTAAAATTATAAAATTAAATATGTAAAAGTAAAAATTTACTACAAGAACTTTTACTTCTATCATTTCAAAATGTCCCATTCTTTCATTTCATTTTCAATTTTCTTTTATTTCATGTTTTCATCATTGGACGGATATTATTGGACAATGCTATTTGTATTATTTTTAATGATAATTTCACGTACTATAACATGCATTCAAGATTTACATGAGATATGAATATTTTGTGATGTTCACAATTGTCAGTGTGGTCACTGTAGTTTTCTTTTTTTAAATTAATTATTTATTTACATTCTAAAATTTTCCAAATTTTTCAATTGCGGAAATATAACGAACAATATTCAAATATCGTCTTGTTACATATAAATACATTCACTGTTGATGCACCATCAAATATGCATTTTAATTACAAAAAAAAATAAAATAAAATAAAAACAAGCAAAGAAAATTATCCGTGAAATTTTAATTATTTTTATTTTTTTGTCTTTTAAATTCTTTAAAAGTCAATAGAAAGTCCATTTTTTTGGTTATAATTTTTCTGTTTAAACAAAAAATGAAAAACTTCCAACAAAATTAAAACTGAAATGAAATCAAATGAATAGAAAAGAAATGAAAAATTATTTTAAATTAATTCAATTATGAAAGAAACAAAAATAAATAAATAAATAAATAAAGAATAAAGTAATAATAATAAAAAACCGTTTGTTTTTAAGTTAAAAAGAAGAAAAAAAAAGAAAAATAAAATAAAATAAAAAAAATATAAAGCGTTCGTGTTTTGTGATCCATACTAAAGATTATATATTATATTATATTAAGATTAGGTGAATCGGAAACGGAAAAAAAAAATAATCAAGACATTATACATATGTGGAAGTCGATTTATTTAAATATTTAATTTAGGTTTGTTTTTTTTTATTTTAATTATAAAAAGAACGCGAGGTGTGAAAAAAAAAAACGAATGTAATTTGGTTGTACGACAACAAAGATTATGTTACAATTCAATTCACGTTGTTTGAATTGAAGAATTTTAATAAACCCCAAATGTAGAATAAATAAACGGTTTCAATTTCAATTGTTTCTTTTTTTTGGATTAAAAATTGAAATTGAAATCAAAATCGAAATTTGAGACATTAAAGTCCTTTCATTCTTTTTGTTTTTTTTTTTGTACCGCATAATTAATTGTCTTTGTCTTTTTGTTTTGTATAAATTTAGGGTGACTATATTTGGATCGAGCCCGTGTCAGGAAAGGAATTCGATGTTGCAATTGGTGCACGTGTTATTTCAGCTGAGGGCCGTAGGATACAAGTAAAAGATGATGATGGTGAAGAACAATGGCTTACACCAGAAAGACGTATCAAAGCGATGCATGCATCATCAGTGCATGGCGTCGAAGATATGATATCATTAGGTGACTTACATGAAGCAGGAATTCTTAGAAATTTACTTATTCGTTATAATGATAATTTAATTTATGTAAGAAAATATTTATTTACTTATTTTTTTTTTTAGATTTTTCTTTTTGTAAAATTTTATTTATTTTTTTTTTCAATAATTAATTCTTTATATTTTTAGACTTACACTGGTTCAATTCTTGTTGCTGTTAATCCATATCAAATATTACCAATATATACAGCTGAACAAATTAAATTATATAAAGAACGTAAAATTGGTGAATTACCACCTCATATATTTGCAATTGGTGATAATGCTTATGGTAATATGAAACGTTATCGTCAGGATCAATGTATTGTTATATCTGGTGAATCTGGTGCTGGTAAAACAGAAAGTACTAAATTAATATTACAATATTTAGCTGCAATTAGTGGTAAACATTCATGGATTGAACAACAAATATTAGAAGCAAATCCAATCTTAGAAGCATTTGGTAATGCAAAAACAATAAGAAATGATAATTCATCAAGATTTGGAAAGTATATTGATATACATTTTAATGCATCTGGTGTTATTGAAGGTGCTAAAATTGAACAATATTTATTAGAGAAATCACGTATTGTATCACAAAATCCGAATGAAAGAAATTATCATATATTTTATTGTTTATTGGCTGGATTATCATCTGATGAGAAACGTCGTTTAGAATTAGGTGATGCTGCTGATTATAAATATTTAACTGGTGGTAATTGTATAACATGTGAAGGACGTGATGATACAGCAGAATTTGCTGATATACGTTCAGCATTAAAAGTATTATTATTTTCTGATCCAGAAATATGGGATGTACTTAAATTATTAGCTGCATTATTACATTGTGGTAATATAAAATATAAAGCAACTGTTATTGATAATTTAGATGCAACAGAAATAACAGAACATATAAATGTTGAACGTGTTGGTGCTTTATTAGGATTACCAGTGCAACCATTAATTGATGCATTAACACGTAAAACATTATTTGCACATGGTGAAACTGTTATATCGACATTATCAAGAGATCAATCAGTTGATGTACGTGATGCATTTGTTAAAGGAATCTATGGTAGACTATTTGTACATATCGTTAGAAAAATTAATAGTGCAATTTATAAACCAAAACAAACATCAAGAAATGCAATTGGTGTATTAGATATATTTGGTTTTGAAAATTTTGATCAAAATAGTTTTGAGCAGTTTTGCATAAATTTTGCAAATGAAAATTTACAACAATTTTTTGTACAACATATTTTCAAATTAGAACAAGAAGAATATAATCATGAAGGTATTAATTGGCAACATATTGAGTTTGTTGATAATCAAGATGCATTAGATTTAATTGCAATTAAACAGTTAAATATAATGGCATTAATTGATGAAGAATCAAAATTTCCAAAAGGTACTGATCAAACAATGTTAGCTAAATTACATAAAACACATGGTACACATAAAAATTATTTAAAACCAAAATCAGACATAAATACAAGTTTTGGTTTAAATCATTTTGCTGGTGTTGTCTTTTATGATACAAGAGGTTTTCTAGAAAAAAATCGTGATACATTTAGTGCTGATTTATTACAACTTGTTAGTATATCAAAAAATAAATTTTTACAATTAGTATTTGCGGAAGATATTGGTATGGGTGCCGATACTAGAAAACGTACACCAACATTATCAACACAATTTAAAAAAAGTTTAGATTCATTAATGAAAACATTGAGTAATTGTCAACCATTTTTTATACGTTGTATTAAACCAAATGAATTTAAAAAACCAATGATGTTTGATCGTACATTATGTTGTCGTCAATTACGTTATTCCGGAATGATGGAAACAATTAGAATTCGTCGTGCTGGTTATCCAATTAGACATGGATTTATTGAATTTGTTGAACGTTATCGTTTTCTTATAAGTGGTGTACCACCAGCACATAAAACAGAATGCCGTCAAGCAACAACAAGAATATGCGCATCTGTCTTAGGAAAATCTGATTATCAATTGGGACATACAAAAGTTTTCTTAAAAGATGCACACGATTTGTTTTTAGAACAAGAACGTGATAGAGTTTTAACAAGAAAAATTTTAATATTACAAAGATCAATACGTGGTTGGGTTTATCGAAGGAGATTCCTTAGGATGAAGGCAGCTACTGTTACAGTTCAAAAATACTGGAAAGGTTATGCACAACGACAACGCTATAAAAAGATGCGTGTTGGTTATATGAGACTTCAGGCTCTGATTAGATCCAGAGTTCTAAGTCACAGATTTAGACATCTAAGAGGGCATATTGTTGGACTACAAGCACATGCCAGAGGTTATCTTGTACGCAGAGAATACGGTTATAAAATGTGGGCAATCATTAAAATTCAATCAAATGTTAGAATGATGATTGCTGTTAGGCGATATAAAAAGATGCGTGAAGATTATCGAAGATATCATGAAGCTTTACGTTTAAAGAAAATTGAAGAACAAGAACTTAAACATCAAGGCAATAAACGTGCAAAAGAAATTGCCGAGAAAAATTATAGAGAACGAATGAATGAATTTGAAAGGCAAGAAATTGAAATTGAATTGGAAGATCGAAGAAGAGTTGAAGTTAAAAAGAATATTATAATTGATGCTGCACGAAAACAAGATGAACCTGTTGATGATAGTAAATTAGTTGAAGCAATGTTTGATTTTCTACCAGATTCTAGTAGTGAAGCACCAACACCATACGGTGGACGTGAAACATCTGTATTCAACGATTTACCATCAGCAAATCCTGACA
The DNA here is from genome assembly GCA_963082725.1 of Pedicia rivosa. Lineage (NCBI taxonomy): Eukaryota > Metazoa > Arthropoda > Insecta > Diptera > Pediciidae > Pedicia > Pedicia rivosa. The sequence continues at coordinate 4,635,622 of OY720154.1, forward strand.
ATAATGAAGTAAGATAAAATCATTGATTGTTGTTTTTTTTTTCAATTGAATTTAAATGTTTTGTTTTTGTTTTTAGGATATCACACCAATGCATCAAGTATCTGAAGATGAAGAAGATTTATCTGAATTTAAATTTCAAAAATTTGCGGCAACATATTTTCAAGGAAATGTTACGCATCAATACTCAAGGAAACCTCTCAAACATCCACTTTTACCATTACATACTCAAGGTGATCAATTAGCAGCTCAAGCACTTTGGATAACCATCTTAAGATTTACTGGTGATCTACCTGAACCACGATATCATACAATGGATCGTGATAATACTTCTGTTATGTCTAAAGTAACCGCAACATTAGGTCGAAATTTTATACGAAGCAAAGTAGATTTAAATTAATTCGTACTATTAATATTTTTTTCTAAATGCTTACATATTTTTTTTAGGAATTCCAGGAAGCACAATTAATGGGACTGGATCCTGAAGCATTTTTAAAACAAAGTAAACCACGGTCTATTAGACATAAACTTGTTTCATTAACTTTGAAACGTAAAAATAAATTGGGAGAAGATGTTCGTCGTAGACTTCAAGATGAAGAATATACAGCTGACAGTTATCAGTCGTGGCTTGAATCAAGACCAACATCAAATCTTGAAAAATTGCATTTTATTATTGGCCATGGGATTTTAAGAGCTGAATTAAGAGATGAAGTTTATTGTCAAATTTGTAAACAATTATCAAATAATCCATCGAAATCATCACATGCTCGTGGTTGGATTTTATTATCTCTTTGTGTTGGTTGTTTTGCACCATCTGAAAAATTTGTAAATTATTTAAGAGCATTTATAAGAGAAGGTCCTCCCGGTTATGCACCATATTGTGAAGAAAGATTGAAACGTACATTTAATAATGGTACAAGAAATCAACCACCATCATGGTTAGAATTACAAGCTACTAAATCAAAAAAACCGATTATGTTACCAATAACATTTATGGACGGTAACACAAAAACATTATTAGCTGATTCTGCAACTACAGCACGTGAACTTTGTAATCAATTATCTGATAAAATTGCACTTAAGGATCAATTTGGTTTTTCACTTTATATTGCATTATTTGATAAAGTATCATCATTGGGTAGCGGCGGTGATCATGTTATGGATGCCATATCACAATGTGAACAATATGCTAAAGAACAGGGTGCTCAAGAAAGAAATGCACCATGGCGTTTATTTTTTAGGAAAGAAATATTTGCACCATGGCATGATCCAACCGAAGATCAAGCAGCAACAAATTTAATTTATCAACAAGTTGTCAGAGGTGTTAAATTTGGAGAATATCGGTAAATTAATCAATTTTAAAATACGTGCTCATGAAATTATGTATATTTTCGTTTTTTGACAAATTTAATGTAACAGAAAGTTGTTGATTATTCAAAATCTGATTTCCTTTACTCTTGACTTTTTATTTGATGAAACTGAAATTAAGCATTATTAAAGAAGCTGTCCTTGATATTAAACTGCATAGTTTAACTTTTTCTTTTCTATTCTTATTTATTCAAATTTAATTTTTTTTTTCCTTATTGTAGATGCGACAAAGAAGAAGATTTAGCAATGATAGCCGCTCAACAATATTTTATTGAGTATAATACAGATATGTCAATGGAACGACTATTTACATTATTACCAAATTTTATACCAGATTACTGTCTTACTGGTATAGAAAAAGCAATGGACCGATGGGCAGCACTAGTCTTGCAAGCATATAAAAAAAGTTATTATATTAAAGAAAAAATTCAGTCACTTAAAGTAAAAGAAGATATTGTCAGTTATGCTAAATATAAATGGCCTCTATTATTTTCAAGATTTTACGAAGCTTACCGGTTAGTAATACTCTAGATTTTTTAATTTTGTTCTCTGTTTACGGGGTCAGAGTTAAAATGTTTTTTTCTGTTTTGTTAATAGTAACTCTGGTCCAAATCTTCCAAAAAATGACGTCATAATAGCAGTTAACTGGACTGGTGTTTACGTTGTTGACGATCAAGAACAGGTTCTACTTGAATTATCATTTCCAGAAATAACATCAGTGTCAAGTCAAAAAACAAATAAAGTTTTTACACAAACATTTAGTTTATCAACAGTGCGTGGTGAAGAGTTTACATTTCAAAGTCCCAATGCTGAAGATATAAGAGATTTAGTGGTATATTTCTTGGAAGGACTTAAAAAAAGGTTAGAATTCTTGTTGTTTTGATAATTTTATTTATTATAAAACTATTTAACAAACTTCAAAAGTAACAAAAATTAAAATTAACTGAATACAAAGACAAAACTATTTTAACATTTTTAGTTTTTTTTTTTAAATAATGACATTTATTTGAAACAGACAATTTAAATTAAAGAAAAACGAGAAAAAAATATTTATATATAATATAAGTGAGTCACTTTTACAACAAATTAATAAAATTAAATCATACGAGAATATCTTCCGGATTTATTATTTGTTTATTCAGGATATTTATATAATACAGATGGCGCACAAGGAAGATGAGAATAGACCGCATTTGGAGGGTAGTAATATTGAGGATTCCAATTATTATGATGTGTTACAGGATACCAATATCTAAGATTATAATAATAGGGATAATTCGCATTCCTCTCGAAGTATGGAATAGCCCTCGAATCAATAATTACTCCTGAAATAAATTAATAACATACTAATTATAACAATAAAAAAAATGTATTTGAATCAGTATTTGAGCTTAAAATGGCTGACAAGATCAAGCCTTTTTACAGACCTCAAATTTTGCAAGCTTTAATTTTCATTGCATCACAAATATTTTTTTTTTATTATTTTGTTAATTACATACCACCATTATAAAACTGTTGAGCTCTATAATTTAAATGTCTATTTTCTACGTATCGTGCTCCGCCGTTACCCTCAAAATTCATGTTCACGGTTTCTTCATAATGAGAAATGCATTTAATGGAAGGATCTGTAGTTGGTGTTTCAATTTTTAGGATGCGTTTAACGCAAACCGCATTACTTTGTATTGGAAAAGCCATTTAAAATTTTCAGGATGTACGGAGAAAGTCGTATAATTTCTTAAAAATTTCCTTACACTCGGCAAATATACACAAACGGAACCGGATGATCAAATATGTTATGAGAAAAATTATCATACGTTTTTATATAGTGTTAGTTTTCACCGCTAGGCGTGAGATGTCTTCGTTCAGTTTGTTTAAAAAATTCGTTAAGTTAGGCGCGAATTAAAAAATATTTAAAATTTATTTATATTTAATTTCCTAAAATTCATAGTTATTTTCCTTAAAATATAAATTTTTTTATAATCATTCAATTAAAAACTATATCATATGTATTTTATTTTACTTTGCAGATCAAAATTTGTGATCGCCGTACAAGATTATAGAGCACCAGGCGAAGGATCAAGTTTCTTATCCTTTTTAAAAGGTGATTTAATTATTTTGGAAGAGGACAGTACTGGTGAGACAGTTTTAAATAACGGCTGGTGTATTGGACGTTGTGAGAGAACACAAGAACGTGGTGATTTCCCAGCTGAAACTGTTTATGTTCTTCCAACATTAACAAAACCGCCTCAAGATATCCTTGCATTATTTAGTGTTGAAGATGCTCACCATGGTCGTCGCTTAAGTACTGTTAGCACAAACGGTGGGACAGAACCACGAGACAGACCACATAATTTAGCTGAATATGCACTAGATCATTTTAGGCCACCACCAAAAAGGACAATGTCAAAAACTTTAACACTTAGCTCAAAACGAGGTCACGAAGAATTATGGAGGTAATTTTAATTGTTCCCCTCCATTTTTTGAATATTCTTTAACAAGTTTAATTTTCTTAGATATTCACGTGATCCACTTAAACAGCCACTACTTAAAAAATTATTGGTAAAAGAAGAACTTGCAGAAGAAGCATGTTTTGCATTTGCTGCCATTATGAAATATATGGGTGATTTGCCATCTAAACGACCAAGAATTGGTAATGAAATAACTGATCACATTTTTGATGGACCATTAAAACATGAAATTTTACGCGATGAAATTTATTGTCAACTTATGAAACAATTGACTGAAAATAGGTAAGTTTTTATGTAATATTACGTATTAACTAATTAGAATATTAATAAAAATGGGAGCTCACTTGAACGTTATTTAAATTAAAAATTTATATATAATAAAAATTATATTTATTTGTAGAAATCGTATGTCAGAAGAACGTGGATGGGAATTAATGTGGCTGGCTAGTGGTTTATTTACATGCAGTCAAAGTTTATTAAAAGAATTATTAATATTTTTACGTACCAGACGCCATCCAATATCTCAAGATTGTTTACATCGTTTACAAAAAACACAACGTAATGGACAAAGAAAATATCCACCACATCAAGTTGAAGTTGAAGCAATACAACACAAAACAACACAAATATTTCATAAAGTTTATTTTCCGGATGATACTGATGAAGCATTTGAAGTTGATTCATCAACACGTGCTAAAGATTTTTGCCATAATATATCACAACGTTTAAGTTTAAGATCTAGTGAAGGTTTTAGTTTATTTGTTAAAATTGCTGATAAAGTTATATCAGTACCTGAAGGTGATTTTTTCTTTGATTTTGTACGTCATTTAACTGATTGGATTAAAAAAGCACGTCCAAGTCGTGACGGTGCCAATCCACAATTTACTTATCAAGTATTTTTTATGAAAAAATTATGGACAAATACTGTACCTGGTAAAGATAGAAATGCTGATCTAATATTTCATTATCATCAAGAATTACCAAAACTATTGCGTGGTTATCATAAATGCTCTAAAGAGGAAGCAGCGAAATTAGCTGCACTTGTTTATCGTGTTAGATTTGGTGAAAGTAAACAAGAATTACAAGCAATTCCGTAAGCTGTAATTTAAAATTAATTTTCTTGAATATTTTTGTAATTTTATTCTAAATTTTAGACAAATGTTAAGAGAATTAATTCCATCTGATTTAACAAAATTACAAAATGCAAATGATTGGAAACGATTAATAGTAGCTGCTTATAATCAAGATGGTGGAATGACACCGGAAGATGCGAAAGTCACATTCCTCAAGGTCGTTTATAGGTGAGATTTTATTTTTTGATTTCTTTTGCGCGATATTTATGTGTTTTTCTTTTGTAGATGGCCAACATTTGGATCAGCATTCTTTGAAGTGAAACAAACAACTGAACCCAATTATCCTGAAATGCTTCTTATAGCAATAAATAAACATGGTGTTAGTCTTATACATCCACAAACAAAAGTAAGTCATTTTATTCTTACTCAAACACAAACAAATAGAAATAGAAAACAAAAAATATTTGATATTTTGAGAAATGCCAAATAATCAACTTTCTATAAGCACATCATCTATCTTATAATCTATAATCTATAATCTATAATAACGTACCTGTTCACATTTTCATATATGAAATTGATCCGGTTTTGATAACGTTTAATTATTGTAAGAACAAACAACAAAATCGTTGTTTAAATTTGTAAGAATCCTATTTCTTGAAATTATCATCATTAGAATAACATTTAAATCAATTAAACCCATAACTTTATTTCTGGAACTTTTCTCCATTTTAAAAATTACAAATACCAAAACTGACTATACTTTTTCTAATTTCCTTTTTGTTTTTCTTCTTTTTTTTTTTCAGGATATTTTAGTAACACATCCCTTTACAAGAATCTCAAATTGGTCATCAGGCAATACATATTTTCATATGACAATTGGTAATTTAGTACGTGGCTCAAAATTATTATGTGAAACAACACTAGGATATAAAATGGATGATCTTCTTACTTCTTACATTTCATTAATGTTAACAAATATGAATAAACAGCGAACAATCAGAATTAATTAAATTAATTAAATTAAAAATAAATGGAAAAGTAATAACTAATTAATTTATTTATAAAAAAAAAAAAAACAAAATTAAGGAGAAGAAAAAAAATTAAGCGCAAAACAAAAACAAAATTTTATGTTTGCTTATTTTTTTTTTTAAATTTAATCTTTTTTGCTATTTTTCTCTCTCTTTGGTTCTTTTATTAAAAATAAATTAGTTAAAATTAAAAAATAAAGATATTTTTATAATTAATTAATTATTTATATTTAATTTTATTAAAAAAAAAAGAAGAAATTCTCGTATTTTTTTTTTTGCAGTTTGCACTATTTTTTTTTGTTGTTCTTTCTGTTTGTTCAATAATTTGCCTTTTCTTTATAAATGTGTGCTGTGTGTTATTATGTGTGTATGTGTGTGTGTGTGTTTGCATTTGGTTGAATGTTTTTATATTTTACTTGTGTCTTCAACTGTAGTTTATTTTTTTGTATTTGTATTTTGATAAATGTTTGATGATGATAAAATAATTAATTAAATAAATAAATGGAAAGAGCGAAATGTTGAGAATAAAATAAAGTAAGATAATTAAAAGAAATAAAAGAAATTCCGTCCAAACAATAAAAATATTAAAAATTTATGAAAAATTGTTCATTTAAATAAAAAATTTTTTGTTTCTTTAATTTTTACAAAATATTTTAATTAGCTAAATTAATTATAATCATCCATTTTGGTTTTTCATTATTTCATTATTTTTCTAATATATTTTTTGGCTTGTTGTTTTTGTTGTACTTTTTCTTTTTCGTAAATTGTTTTCGTTAAGTTTCGAATCTTTTCAAACTTGTGTTTTGTTGTTGTCTTTTTATTCTTTAAAAACTTTCGTTTAATCTTGAAAAATGTAATTAAATGAAAGATTTATTAAAAAAAAAAAAATTGAATAAATGAAAAGGGAATAATTCAAAAAGAAAGAGAAGAAAAACAAACAATTAATTGAGGAAAATATGGAAAAAATAAAATAATTATTCCATTTGATTATCAGATATTTTTTGATTTTTTGTTCTTATGAAATGATTTATTAATAATTTATAAGATGTTTATAAAATAAATAAAGAAAAAAAAAATTATATTTAATTAAAAATAAAAATAAAACACAAACTGTTTTCTTGCTTTTCCTCTTTTTTTAATCAAATTTTGGTTGAATGCAATAAATGATGAAGAAGAAATTATAATTACCTTAATACACAATACTACTTTCAATCAATTTGAAGATTAAAATATTCTACAAAACGGTTATGAACTTCATCAAAAAAAAAACTGTTTGCTTTCCCTTTTCACTGAGATTACAGTTTACTGAATTCGAAGTTTAAAACAATGGACTGTTTGTCAAAAATATAAATAATCATTTATGAAAAATTTGCTATGGAACAAAAATTGATCATTTCAATCAAATCACAAATAATTAAATTATAAAGAGATAAGAAGAAAGAGAAATCGACAAAATTTTGATTTTTTAGCAAAGACACAATTTATGAAAATAATTAAATTTTTTGTTATATTCTGTTTATTTATATTTATTTTTAACCTTTTCTTTTTATTTTGTTAATTTTGATTGGTAGATGATGAAGATATCAAATCAAAATTATTTAATTGAATAATAAACAGACAACAAGAAAGAGAAAACAACAAAATTGTGATTTTAGCAAAGACACATTTTATGAAAATAAATAAATTTTTTGTTATATTCTGTTTATTTATTTTTATTTTTAACCTTTTCTTTTTATTTTATTAATTTTGATTGGTAGATGATGAAGATATCAAATCAAAATTATTTAATTAAATAATAAACAGATGACAAGAAAGAGAAATCAACAAAATTGTGATTTTAGCAAAGACACATTTTATGAAAACAAATAAATTTTTTGTTATATTCTGTTTATTTATTTTTATTTTTAACCTTTTCTTTTTATTTTATTAATTTTGATTGGTAGATGATGAAGATATCAAATCAAAATTATTTAATTAAATAATAAACAGATAACAAGAAAGAGAAATCAACAAAATTGTGATTTTAGCAAAGACACATTTTATGAAAATAAAATTTTTTTTTGTTATATTCTGTTTATTTATTTTTATTTTTAACCTTTTCTTTTTATTTTATTAATTTTGATTGGTAGATGATGAAGATATCAAATCAAAATTATTTAATTGAATAATAAACAGACAACAAGAAAGAGAAAACAACAAAATTGTGATTTTAGCAAAGACACATTTTATGAAAATAAATAAATTTTTCTATTCAAATATTTTGTTATATTCTGTTTATTTTTATTTTTGTTCCCACGAACCTTTTTTTTTTTTGTTTTGTTTTATTAATAAAAATATAATTATTGAGTTGCGATTTTTTTCTAAATTTAATTTTCCGTTTTGTATAAAAAAAAAAAAAAAAAGAATTGAAACAAAACACAAATAATATGAAAAATTGTATCGTATTATTATTTTTCTAAATGTACGGTCAGACAAAGAGAGGAAAATAAATGTGAACGAGAAAGATGAATGGCAATGAGAAATGAAATATAATTCATGGGAAATAAACAGAAAGAAAACAAATTAAATATTTAATGCTACCATTTTTTCTGAAGTTGATACTTTTGTTTTTTCTTGTATTCATTGTTTCAAATTTGTTTCTTTTTTAGTTTTTGCAGAATTTGTACATTTTATTTTTATTTCCGGTATTCTATCATATTTGATGATCAAATGACTAAAAACACTTTAGATTATTTTGGTAAAATATTGACGTTTTCCCAACTAAAAATTTTACTAAAATTTCTTTGAAATTTTCTAATTAATCGAGTTTCTTGAAACATTTTCTTTCTTCTAGTTTCATAATGAAATTCAAACTTTATATAAATTTCAATTTATTTCTAAATTAAATTACAGAAAATTATTTGAAAACAAATTTGAATCAAATTAACTTAATTATTGTCCATTTTCTGATACGGAATTTTGTAACTTCAAGAAATAATTTTAATGGGGTATTGTAGAATTAAGATTTATATATCTCTAGAAATTGTTCATAAATGAATAACTAATAAGTGATTGTGCTCATATTTTCATCAGCAACTGATCATGTTAAATGAATAACTAATTTATATAATGTTGAAGAAATTCGTTAAGTTTTTTTTAGATTTCATCATGTTATAGTAAATCACCTTTTCTCTTCATATTTCTACCAAAAAAAAAATAAGTGTAATATAAAATAGTTATCCAAATTAATTAGGTGCATATGATTGTAACTGTAACCTGTATTTGATTTTTATTCCAATTAATAATCATGATTCATTAATAAATAATCTGGTCAATTTTATCATTTGTTAACATTTAGTTAATTCAAGTTAAGGACACCAGCAGTAAAACTATAATTTCATCCATGGTAATCTATATTCTGTTTAGTGGCCATTCTACAGTAGATTATTTAAAATTGATGATTTTTGTTGTTGTTGTTATTTTTACATAACTCCCGCAACTTATAATCCAAAATGACGTAGTACCTACAACAAACAGGAAGTACCTAACTAAATAATTAGAAGAGAAAAAAAAAAAAGAAGCAAAATAAAAGATGAAGTAAAATAGAAATAATTATTTATTTATTTTAATGATTTTTCTCACGATCAAAAGAAAAAAAAAATATAAGAAAACAAATTTTAGAAACGAAAAAAAAAAAAACAACAGAAGAATAAAAATTATGATGATGAGATTTTTCCTATTTTTTATTTTTTATTATAAAAAAAAAATTAAAATATAAAAATCTGGTGTAGATTTTCCCACAACGATTCTTTTTTTTTTTCTTCTTCTTCTTTTGTTGTTTTTTTTTTGTTTTTTCACATTTATCAACAATGTTGTTGTGTTAATTCCTTTTGTTGTTGTTGTTATTTTTGTTGTTTTCCTCTCCATTAAAGAATGCAATTTTTTTTTTTTTTACTTCTTAATCTTCTTTTGTTTTTAATTACTCATTTCTCCCACAGGCACACTCAAAAGTCAAAAAAGAAAAAGAAGAAGAAGAAGATGAAGATCTACAATATAAAACAGTTAAATTTAAAACAGATTCTTTTAAATATATCCGCTTCTTTATCTATTCTTATTTTTTTAATGAATAAATAATTTTTCAATCTCATGTGATGACACGTTTTTTTATTTAAAACATCTTAAATAATTCAAGAACAAAAACGAGAAGGAAAATGAACAAAACAATAATTTTCAATTCTAATTTGTATAAAAGAATAACGATTAAAATTAATGTGTTGTTGGTCAAACATTCACATTTTCAGTTTTGAAATTGTTGTTGTTGTTTGCTCATAAATTTTTAATTTAATTAATTTCAATAATATTCAAAGGTTAAAAACTGAACTAACATTAAAGTCAAGGTTTTTCCTTTTTTGAAAAATTTAATTTTATAAAATAAAAATCACTTCAAAGTTTTTAAAACCCTTTAAATGGCGAATTGTACAATGGCAACACTAATTCTGATTCTCTCTATCAAATGTTGTTTTTTTTTTTGTAAATAATCACATTTAGTTAAAATTATAAATCAATGAGAAGGAGCGAAATACGGGGAGAAATCAATGAGACGGAAATCGACGGGGATTAAAAGAAAATCTGCCAATAATGTTTAAAAAAAAATGCGAAATTAAAAATAAATAGTATGGCAAATTATTTTTTTTAACAACAGTTTTTTATGGTTTTATGTAACGAATGTAATTAACACAAATTTTTTATAATATTTCTCACTCGATAAAACGGTTTAAAGTTGCTACATGAATTTCCATAACAAAACAACAAACAAAAATAAAATTATGTCGCTTCTTAACTTTTCTTTATTTCTGAGGTAAAAATACACTTTTAAATTTTTCACATTCATTTCCCGTTAAAGTTATTTATTTGTATCAAAGATTTTTGAAAAGAATTCAAATTCACATGACGTGAGACGCCAATTAGAACAACCAGATTGTAGTTTATCAGTTGAATTTATTATGAATGTAAATGTAATGAACTTCAGCAGAGAGTTAACAGATTCTTCAGAGATCAGTGTCATTCCAGGCACTCTGTTCAAACGGTAATTTTTCTGTAATTCACACAAAACAAAGAAAATTTATAGAAGCATCTACCCAAAACCCCCCAGTACCCCGTTTTGACAATAGAACAAAACAAGAACAAAAAACACCAATTCAATCCCATTTTACCCAACGTCCATGTCCCAAACACAAAAACAAAATTATTTTAAAAACTTCCAAATTATTATTTTTCTTTTTATTGTAAAATATAATTTATTTTCTTTTTAATTTGTTTTTTTTTTTTTTTCTCTTTAAATCTACAATTTTTCTTTTCTTTTTTCATTTACTTAATATTGATTAATTTTTTTTTTTTCTGCTTCTTTATTTACAAAATTTATTTACATCATTATTATTTTTTTTCTGTCTTTATTAAAATTTATTTTTCTTCTTCTTTCTTTTTTCTGAATTCGTAATTTTTTTTTTTTTTTTGTTTTTGGTTTTCTATAAAAAACAATTTTTGGTTTTATCCAAAAAAAAAAAAAAAGGAAGAAGAAGAAATACAGGAAAATACTTAATTAATTATTTATTATAAATTTTCTCAATTTTTGTGAAAAATATTTTTTTTATCTTTTAAATTTTCTTTCATTTTTCACTTTTTAAATTTTTTTGTCTTTTCCATTTTTTTTAAATTCGGATTAAATTCTTAAAATTTTCTTCTTTTTATTTTTCTTATCTTCATCTAATTCAATGATAAAAATCAAATCATAAATATCCAATGTTAAGTCTAAAAGTCAATTAATGAAATTTTGCATCGTCTTTTTTTTTTTCTTTGTGATTGGTTGGCACGAGTTACGTTAAATCAATAAATTAAGAATAACAAAAGTAAAATATGAATTCTCTAATGTCTAATTAGTAAATTTTTATTGATTTAGAATTCTTTTGATTTTCTTTATAAAAATTTCTAAATTCTTTTTCACATTTTCATTATTTTCTTATTCTTTAAAAATGTCTGATTTTTTTTTGCATAGAAATTTTGCATTTCAATAAATCAACCAAAATCAGATAATTCCAAAAGTATGACCAAAAATACTTTTCAATAAATAATCAATTCTAAATTAAATCCAATATTAAATTGTCCATTGTTCATCCAATATTCCACTAGTGACTTATGTAACTTCTTGATTAAAATGCCACAAAACGTTCACACAAATATTTTATTTCCCTGAATTGAATTTATAAATATATTCTCTCCCCTCTCCCCTCTCACAGTAATTTTTCTTTAATCTTTTCCAAGATTTGAATTTGATCAAAACACAAATTTTTAAACAACCAAATAAAAAAAGGAAAAAGTTTTCATCCCTTTTCACTTAACTTAACTTAACTTAACATTAACAAATATTTGAAATTAAAATAATTAGAAATAATGAACTTAATTTAATTAAGTTAATTATTTCATTATTTAAATAAATTTACAAAAAAAAATAAAATAATAAAAAATTCATTCAAACGAAACAAAAACACAAAAAAAAAAATACACAATTTCACTTTATACTTAAAAGTCCTTTCAAACTAAACTAAACTGAACTAAAGTCTAAAATCTTTAACTAACTAAACTGATAAGATTTAATGACAAGAATATATTAACTTTTATCTAATTATTTTTATTTTCAAATAGAATAATTTATTAACATTTTAAACACACGTAGTAGAAGTAAAAGAGAAAATTTAAGAAAGATTTTAAAGAAATTGGCAACAACAAATAAAAAGAAATTCACAACAAATCATTTTTTCCCCGCAACGAAATTGTGTGTCCATTGAAACTGAAACGAATAAAATTCCATTAATGGGATTTTTCCGTTTTCAAATTTAAATTATGAACAAAAAATTTGGAATAAACGATTTGTACAAAACAAAAAAAAAAAGTTCAATTCAAAATATTTTGAATAATTTTAGAAAATTTGTTCAAAATTCTAGACTTGAAGTTCGTGAGGGTTGGATAAAAATCGTTTGTCTAGAATTAAATTTGAACATCAATAATTTTGTGAATATAAGAAATTGAATTATGTGATTAGATCTCGGAGAGTGATTATAAACGTGTCTTGTATCAACTAACCATGGTCATGTAAGACACGGGAATTAGGTCAGGAGATTGTCATGATTCATTTAAAAGTAATTTCTAAAAATGTAAAACAAAATTTTGTACAGAATTTCAAATTTTGTAATTCTAACAAGAATTGTAAAATTTTTAATTTACGTGATTCAATAATCCTTCAAAATATTTGTTATTTTATTTTCTTTAATTTAAATTAAATTGTGACCAATTTTATTGAAAATCTGATTGAAATTATTACTTCTTGTTGTGTTTAAAATTAACTGAGGTCTTTTCCTACCTAAATAAAAATAACAAAAATTTCTAAACTAAAAATTAAAAATTAAAATGAACTTAAATTAAAATAAAAAAAATCAACAAAAACGATTGGGTCATTTTATCTTTTTTCTTTCTCTTTTATTACTTTGACTATGTTTTTTGTTCTTGGGAAAAAAATATAAATTTTCTATTGAATTCAGAAACCGACCATTAAAAGTCAATTCTCTTTATACAAAATTCGTTATTTTTCTTCTTCTATAAAAAAATATATAAAATTTAATTTGTTGTCTTTATGCCAAACTAAGTCGTAGGAAATAATTTTCCTTTATTCTTAGATGAAAAATGAACAATAAAAATTATTTTTAATGAGAATAAAAATTAAAATTCTTTATAACCGATACTTCGTTGTAACGAGGGAGGAGATTATCTGTATTATTAATTACAATAATTAATTTTGTAGTTAGATTAACTTACAATGAGATTATAATAATTAATATCTAATTACAAATTAAAATTATTTCTAATTAGTCTCTCCTCTTTCCCCTCCACACCACCTTAAACTCACTCAAACCTGACCAATTTCCTGGTAAATTAAATCATTTTCTTTTTGTTGTTGTTTTTTTTATACCGGAAAATAAATTTAATTTCACTTAGGATTATCCATCAACAAATAAATTTATCCTAATTGAATTTCGTTATTTATGCAACGAAAAAAAAAAAACAATAATAAAAAACAAATATCATCAAAAATATTTAAATTTACATGTTTCTGTCTCTCTCTCTTTCACTCTTATCATTGTTTATGTCTCTTTTTACAATTTCTTTGGTTAAAACATTTAAACAAAAAAAAACAAAACAGTGAAGGATTTCGTTATTAAAAACATACGTCATGGAGAAATACTAACTAATTAGTTCCTTACTTTAAATAGTTCACATTCGATAGTCACTTTTTTTTTTCACAGAAATTGAATTTTTTGATATAATTAAAATAATTTTTGATTTCGATTTATTTTTTTATTTCGATTTTATATTTTGTCACAATTTTTTTTTGTTTTTTAATTCATCTGAGATTCACCATAAATATGAAATTTTGTATTTGGAAAACAGGAAGCGATGAAACAATGAATAGCTGAGTTATAAATTTCACAATTAATAATGAACCATGTTTTGTTTAAATCTTCATGAATCACAGTTAAGAGCAGCATGATGATTAATTGAACATTTGTATTAGAAACAGTAATGTATTTGAATAATTTCTGTACTCAATATAAATACAGATACAAATCCAATGGATATCCGATTTAGATAAATTTTTTTGAATAAAACATTATTTATTGGTTCACAAATAAAATTCATTTTTATTGTTTTCTTATAATTAAATTAAACGATGCACTATTTAATAAGTTGTATTTAATGATTGGTAATGCAACATTTTTATCTCTTCCGTTTTAAATTATTTACACACACACACACGCTTACAAACTTAGTCCAATTAAAGTCTAAAACATTATTGCAACATTTTTCACAATATTTAAACGAATCACACTTAAACCCTCTCAAGTTAAGATTGGGTCATATAATTTCGTAATGTTTTAATTGTGATGGTCATTAGAGAATATAGTTTACCTATCATCAGTAGTTTATGTTTATGATTTAACATTGAACTAAATATGTTTTTAATCTTTTGCCGTCTCTCCTTTAAACACTTATAATTTGAGTTTTTGTTTGTATAACTATCATGGTAATGGACCATGTGAATTCCATGAGACATCAGATAATGAAGGTAATGAATTCTGTTGTGTTGTATTATTATTATTATTATTATTGTTGTTATTGTTGTTATTATTGTTATTATTATTATTATGACGTCGCATAACATCATCAGCTGGTAGACAATGATTATGTGGACCAGGTTCTGGTGTATATGTAAATGTTAAACCAGTTGCATAAATAATACCATCAGTACGTACTAAAGATATAGGCACTTGTGTTGGTTGACGTACCTGCAATTAAAATAGAAAAAGAAATAATATAAAACATTAAATCAGTATAGTGATAGAGGGAGAGAGAGAGACAGATAGGATGATACAAGAGGATAGCAAGAGGAATAATAAATTAAGTAAGAAAAATTTAACATAAAGATGAATATTATTGGCATCAAAAAATTTCAGTTAAATTCAAATAAATTCATTTTTCTTACCCACAACCATTCTCCTCTAAATAATGATATATCTGGTACAACACATAATAATGCTTCAGCACAACGATACATTGTTTCAGCTTCAACATCACCAAACCATACTTGTAATTGTGGTGTAAAATTATCACCAGTTAGTTCTAACATTGCAACATCACCGCCTCCATTTATATTTAATGAATTAACAATTGGCACAGGTGTAACGGGTGATCTAATAAATATGAAATTAAGAAAAATATTAATTCAAAATCTGTTTTCTTTCTTTGAAGGAATTTGAGATAAAATCGGGAGAAAAATCATAAAGAATGAAGAATTGATGAATAGAAATAAATTCTTTTTAAAAATTTTTAACCCAAAATAAAGGAATAAAATTCTAAAATTTAAAAAAATACTGATTTAAGATTTTACAAAAGCTTTAGCTGACTTTAACCTTCAAACAAATTCTCTTAAGATGAATGAGAACAATAATTATTTTCTAGAATTTTTATATTTCTAAATTTAATCTCATTTTTCAAACGTTTTATTTTTCGTCTTTTCTGATAAAGAAAAAAAAAAGAATTAAAAAACTCCAGGTTTAGTTTTTTTTTTCTCAGCTTTCAATAATTGTATTTAATTTCAAAGACAACCATAAAAACACAACAACAAAAAACACAACCAAATTCGTGAGAAAAATTGTTAATTGTCTAAAAAAAAAATAATCTTGAATAAAAATAAAATGTTGATTGTCCAAATTTTAATTTTTTAAGTTTAAAGAAAGAAAATATAATTTATTCACATTTTCATTCATTTTTCTCATTATTTGTCTTTTCAAATTCTTTTGGTAAAATTACCTAACTGGTCCCATTCCTTCATAAAATTGATATTCAGCTTTATCTGTAGAAATAATTGTCCAACAAGCACCATCATTTATCATTTCTTTATTTGGTTCCTTTGGACATGGCGTTGCCTGAAATTGTATTATTTTTTCTTGTGATAAACATAAATACATTCGTTCTGTATCTTTCATATAAAATGCACATTTATGTAATTGTGATACTGGATCATCAGCTTCTAATAATGCCATTTGTTTATCAACTTTACGTATTATTAAACGTGGTAATGCCATGCCTGTTACAGAACATATTAATTTTACAGTTGAACCATAATGAACGTAACCTTCACGTACCTATAACAAAAAAAAATTACAAATTAATATTTGTTGAAGTTTTAAAAATTTTAAGATTCTAAGAAAGCAAAGAAATTGGAGCATATTTGATTCATATATTGATATTCAATATATTCAAAGCTTTTATGCAATTAGAACACACAATCTCCATTTCAGGACGTTGTTAGTAATAATGACAAGAGATCTCTGGTCGGTATAGAAAATAAGAGTCATGGAAATTAGTATTTATTTGAAATAAAGTTTTTCAACAATAATTTATATAAAAAAAAAACAGCATTTGGAAGTTAATTTTCTTAACCTTCTTAGAATTATAAAATTCTTGTTTGTCTAATAATATATGATTAATTAATAATTACAAATTTCTTACATTAAATTCCTCTGATTCACTTTCATTATCATCTAATAAATGTATTCTAAATGCACCCCATTGTGTTGAACTAGCATGAAAATGTCCATTTTCAACATGTAAATATCTTGTTGATACAGTTTGTGAACGTAAACGATTAAATAATGCAACATTTGTACCACTGGCAATACATAAATCAGCATTTTTTAATGATTGTTTTTTTTTTGATGGTTTTGATATAACTTTAATACGTTTTGAATTAAACATACCAATATCGTGTCCATTACCATAAAACATTTTAACCGATAACATAAAATGTTTACGTTTATCTGAATCTGATATAAATAATGTTTTAGCAGCACAATATTGTTTACCATTATTAAGATCTAATTGTTGCATATCTTGTTCTGAATTACCAATGCCAATAAATGCACATAATTGTGCACCCTGTTCATTTTCACCTTTACTTAACATTTCTTCTTGACGATGTCGCCAACCATCACCAAATAAATATATACAAGGCGGTGGACAAAAGAAACGTTTTTCATTACCATAAGACTTTTGGGCAACCTTTCAGAGAGGAGAAAAAAAAACAAAATTATTAAATAAAACTTTACAGAAATTCCAAAAAAAAACTAAGTTAATATACCTTTGCATGAAGTATTACAATAACCATATCATTTCTATCTTTTAAATATCTTTCCATAGCATCTCTTGTTAATTTTTTATCTTCTAATTGTCTAAAAATTGCTGTTGAATTTTGTGGATGCCCAACAATACTACCAGCTGGTACAACAGCTCCACTACCAATTCTTGGTAATAATGCACCATGTGATGGTGGAGGACTTGGTGGTGATTGTGCATATCCACCAGATAATCCATACTGGTGAGGCATTTTTATTCCTTTTTTCTTAATTTTAATTTTTTTTATTTTTCTGTTTATAAAATAAATTTTTTTCTGTTTGTTTTTTTTTTTAAGTTAAATTCACACAAACGTTGTATTAGCAAATAATATAAAACATTTTTATTAAATAAATTTAATTCAATAAAATATTCTTTTACAATTCACTTAACTTTAATACACTCTTTAGTTTGGCTGGACCAAATTATTCTTTTCGAAACACACAAAATGATAAAAAAAAAAACATAATCGCTTATCCGTCAAAATTACAACAAAAATATTTGGAAAAAATTTACTAACAAAAAAACAATTTTTTATTATATTTTTATAATAAAATACTTTTATAAATAAATTAAAAAATGTTTAATTGTTATTTTTAGTCAATTACTTAAATATTAGAAAATTGACTAATACAAAAAAAAAATAATAAAAAAAAAAAACATAAACGCTTTGAAATTACATAACCTCACTTTAAAAATTATCAAAAGAATTATTATTCGTTTCTTTTCTTTATCTATAAATTTAAAATTTATTCTTTATATAATTTATGCACATCAATTATTTAATAAAAATCAATTTTATTATAAGTATAGTTAGTAATTTTCATTCTTATTAATTTTTTATTTTAAAAACTTTTGTAAATTCACGCAACACAATTTTTCTTCTTCTGTTTTCGTTGTTTTCAACACGGCGAATAAAAAGCGTCTATATAAAAAAATAAATGAGAAAGAGAAAATACAAAAAAGAAATATCACCAGATGATTTTTCTCACACACTTACTAGCATTACACACACAGACAGATAAATATTCTAGTATGTATAAAATAATCATAAAAAAAAAGAGACAAGAGGGGCACTTTTATTTCTATTTAATACGAACTTTTTATTTATTTATTTATAAAAATATTTTCATTACTTTTTTGTCGGATTATAATTAATTAATTGGGATAAATATAATTTTTTGACATTTCTATTATTCTCTAAGTTTCTTAGATTTAAAATTGTTAAATCTTAAAAGTTAAAAATTACAATGAAAAATTTCCTAATTTTCAATTTTACTTCCTATATTTAATTTTTTTTGCAAAAATTCAGTTTTTTTATTCCTTTTATTGAACATGAAAGATTTTTGGAATGGACCAACAATGAAAAAAGTTACCAGATTTGAAATTTATTATTTATATTTAAATAATTAACAACTACATGACGAGTACTTAAGATGGGCAATGAAATGTTGGTGATAAATATAAGAAGTTGTACACCCCCCACACCCCCCTTGGTCTAAGCACAATTAATCAAAATAAAATATTAGAAACACGCAAAAGTTTTTTTTTCTCCTAAAATCCATGGGAAAAAAAGGGAATGTGTTTTTGTGCTCTCTCTCTCTCTCTTTTAATTTTCATCATATAAATGTTTTTCTTGCTGTTTGTTTATAACATTTTATCCTCTCCCTCTCTTTATTTTTGTTTGTTCCTGTTTTTCAAGTACAACAAATTAATGACCTCACAAAATTTAGGGTTCATTTGTAGCTCCCATGTATGAATGTCGAAAAACAATAAATAAAAAACAGAAAGAATAGAAATTAATGATTATCGCAAAAAAATAAAAATGTTATTCAAGTAAACATTTAAATAAATGTAAATTTAAGTCAAATTCAATCTTATAATTTAATCTTACTTGAAAATTATAATTTGAATAAAAAATATCTCAAATTAAACAAAAATTATCATTAAAATTATTAAAATATGATTTTTCATGATTTTCATGAGTGCAAATTATTTACTAGGCAATATTATAAATAATAACGGGGTTCATTTTAGTTTATTTAATTACGTACAAAATAACGCGTGGGAAAATTTCTTCTTTTAACCAGAATTTATATTTACTTCTCTTTCTATCTAAACTTTTTTTTTTGTTTTTATCTTTTTCACTCCCTCTCTCAAATCGAAAAATAAAAGAGTAGAGTATATAATAGTTTATTATTATTTCATAGGGTTTTTTTTTTTGGAATTTTATTTTATATACATACATATTTATTTTTTTTCTAAATTAATGTGTGAAAAAAAAGGCTGCTTTCTTTCTTTTCTCTTTAGTTATTTAAATGTTCTCTTTCACACATTTAAATCTCCCACAAAATATAGCACACACACTAATGCACACAAATCAAGAGAGAGAACATAACATAATAATATATAATAAAATTACGCACATATTTCTATCTCACTTATTTTTTTATTGTGTTTAAATAAATAATCTTATTTTTTTTCTTTTTATTCTTATTATTAGATGTTTTTTTTTTCTTCAATTCCAGTGAATAGAGAATTAATAAATTAAATTCTTTAAGTATGTACATGTATATATGTACCTAAATTCTTAACATTTCTATCAATCAATTCAATTGTCAATTTAAGTTTTTTCAACAAGAGGATAAAAAAAAAACAAATAACAAACAGATTTATAACTTATGATTTGGATATGGTGAAAATGGAACAATATAATTAGAAAGAGACAGAAACAAACTTATGCAAATAATTCCTATAATTTTCACTTGATATTAAAAATCTTAATTCTAAATAAATAAGAAATTTGTTTTCCATTTTTGTATGCCCAGGTTGCTATGATTTGATTTTGATTTAAAAAAATTTCTTCATATAAATATTAATACTCATGAATATTCATGACTTTGTTTTTTATTATTATTATTATATTAACAACAACAACAACAACAACAACAACAACAACAACAACAACAACAACAACAACAACAACAACAACAACGAAAAAACTATAAAGAGATAGAGAGAGAAAGAGAAAAAGAGAGAAATACATTTATAGGAAGCGTGGGAAAAAACACATTTTTGTTAATTATTATTTGTTTCAGTTTGATGTGAGGCCAGAAAAAAAAAAAAAAAAAATGAAGATAGGAAAAAAAAAAATTTAGTTTTGAAAAAATTAATAAATAAAAAATGAGACGGAGATTATGAGAATAGAAGGGGTGATGTGAATTTTATTTTTTATTATAACTAAAGTTTTGAGGATTAGTAGAAAAGAGGTTTTTTTTTTTATTGTTTATTTATTTATTTTTTATTTAAAATATTGGAGGTAAATTATATTGATTTATATAATTAATAATTAATTATATTCAAGTTATTTATAAAATTCATGTTATTGATTTTTCTTTAAAGTCCTAATAAAAGAAATGTGTGAAAGAGATAAATTAAATTATTTATTGTTAGTTGGAAATTTTTTTCATGCATTATTTAATTCAACTTAAAAATGCAATAATATAAATAAAAATGTACTTCCTAGGTAAACCGTAAGTAACCTTCAATTGTTTTAAATTTAACTGTGAGAAATTAATTAAAATTAAAGTGCGGCATTAGAAAAAATTGCATAGATTCAAACTGTTGATATAATTCTGGAGTAAATTTAAATTCTCGAAGATAATGTTACCAATTTTTCACACTGATGTGAAATCCTTTTATATTTCTATTTTTTTTTTAATAATCTTCCCATAAATAAATTAATTTGTTTACCTCACTAAAAATTCTTCATAATATTAAAGCGGTTTGATGTCTACAAAATTAGTAGTGATTAGTTAGTTGCATAAGAATTAACCTGTTTTTTTTTTTTTAATATTGTCTGGCATATATCCACAATGATGTCATCTTTCAATAACAAATATGATATCCAGAGGAATTCTCAAATTGCTTGTAACTTTTAATTTGCAGATAGATTCTGGATTCTTGAATTTGAAAACAAATCATAGAATTTCAATACTAAAGTCACATTTGAATGATTTAGATTGGAAAATATAGTTTTTAACTTAATTTCTCACATTTTTAGTGTGGTTCGGTTCCACTTCCAAAGTTATCCGTTTTCATAAGAAAAGAAAAAAAACTGCAAACCTTTTACGTTTATAATAAAAAACACCTAATTTATAACAAAGATCAAAGTCTCTAATATAGAATTATTTTCAATCGTAGACAAAATAAAATCTTATTTAAAAAAAAAGGAAAAAAATCAAAAAACCTTTTAACAAAATTCTAGAAACTTGATTCATATAAATTCTTATACGAAATGTTTTTGATTGTCACACCATAAATGAATATCTTAACTAAATACTGTGATAATCACACTTTTATGTTTTATCTTAAAAATCATTAAACAAAAAAAAAAAAAAATAGTTGTATAAAATTAATTAGTTCCCATTTTTTAATGATTTATAACACGTATAACTTTAAGGAATTCACATATTTAAATGCATATTGTAATAAAAGTTGAACTATGAATTTCTTCTTCTTCTTCTTTTTTTTCTAAATCATTTTCTTCATTTATTTATGTTGTATAGTTGTAAAATTATTTACATTTATGTATTAATTATACAAAAAAAAAAAAAAGGAATTTGATAATCTGATATTCAACATAAATATACAGATTGTGTGTGTGTGTGTGTGTGCATAATAAATGTATATCATTCAATCTGTCTTACCAGAGTGAAGAAACCAAAAACAAAAAAAAACAAAAAAAGTAAAGCGGAGGAAGGTCGAATGAAAAAAAGAGATTATAATGTACACTTTGAGTTTAAATCAAAAAAAAAAAAAGAACAAAATACAAAAACAAATGAATGGGGGGGCAGAGTAAAAATTTCTTAGCAAAACAATACAAAAATAGGTAAAAAAAAGCAACAATAAATTTTTTTCTCAGGATTAATTATTTTATGGCAGAATAATAATAATAATAATAATAATAATAACAACAAACATCATTCAAAAACATGCGAGCGATCTCATCAAACGTGCAAACAAAAAAATATGTATAATATCGGGACATTTTAACAAAAAAAAAAAAAAATTCCCACAATCTTTCTTCAAAAAAAAAAAAAAAAAATTAAATAAAGAAAAAATAAAAAAAACAGAGATTTTTATTGTGCTGTTGTTGTGATTTTAATTGTAACTGTTTTGTGTTTTTTGATTTTGTTTTAAAAGACAATTGAAATTGTTTTTTTTTTCTTTTATTTAGAAGGGTATCATCATTTGATTATTATCAGCACATATATATGGAAGTACATATCTTAGAATTGATAAGATTTACCTTTAAACATTTAAATTCTAATTTGTTTTAATTTGAAGTTTTATTATGTGCTGATATATTATTATCAGCACATATATATGGAAGTACATATCTTAGAATTGATAAGATTTACCTTTAAACATTTAAATTCTAATTTGTTTTAATTTGAAGTTTTATTATGGAATCACATTTTTACATAAAATCTAACTAATGTATAAGAAAATACCTCATATCTAAAAATATAATTTCGTTTTACAGTTAAAATTTGTTTACAAAGTTGAACTTAGGTAAATCTTTAATATCTTCATGATACTAAATCGTTAATCAAATTAATTTATATAAAAATAACGATTGCTTATAAATTATTTAAAAATCGATATTAATAATTAGGCGTTAAAGTGTAAACGTTACAATGAACAGCCCAATAGACAACGAATCACATAATAATCACATTTATAAAATCTACTTTTAAGTTTTTGTTTTAATTTAGCATCAACATTTGTTTAATATTAGAATATGAAATTCACAGTCATTATAACACGATTGTATGTATTCTTATAAATATCCATTCAAAAGTCAGATTGTAAATTTGAATCATATTATCGATAAAGTCCAAACTAATGCAAATTTCACGATGTTCTCGGAATATGCTGATTATAGGGTGAAATATATTTTTGAAGCTGTCAAAGTTTGAAGTATTCTGTGTTTTATTTGTTTATGTTTTTGCCGGTTTTTGCATTAAAAAAATTGCCAAAATATTATCTGTTTAATTTCTGTAGGCTTAGTTGAGTGTAAATAAGTTAAAATGGGAGTTACAGGATTATGGCACTTAATAGACTCGTCAGGAAAACCTGTTCCGTTAGAAACCTTAGAAAATAAAATTTTGGCCATAGGTAAAATGAATTTCACAATATTTACATAATAAAACAATGACCAAACTTTTTGTTCAACATTATTGTAGATATTTCTATATGGCTTCATCAGGTTGTTAAAGGCTTTCAAGATTCTAAAGGACACACATTAGCAAACGCACATCTTCTTGGTCTTTTTCATCGTTTATGTAAATTACTTTTTTATAAGATAAAACCAATATTTGTATTTGATGGTGGAGCGCCAGCAATTAAAAAGCAAACTATGGTAATTAAATTTTTTGTTAGTTATATAAATTAAATAATTGCTATTATTTTTTAAGGCAAAACGTTTTGAAGCAAAAAATAAATATAAAACTGAAGCAGACAGAATTCAACAACTTTTGATGGAATCATTAGCTAAGGAGAAAATTGTACAACAAGCTTTAGGTGCATCAACCAAACTTTTAATATCCCCTAAAAAGAACCCAACAGCAACTAAAGAACCAGAAAAAGAAGATATGTTTAAATTGCCACCAATCAAAGAAACTGAATCAATTATCAGTGTTGATAGTTCAACAGATATACTTACGGATTCAGAAAGGTTACATTAATTTTTTTTTAATCCACTCTACATTTAAAATAAAAATTACCGTCTCCTCTTTGTTCTCGCTTTATTGTATTTGGGTTGATTCAGTATATTTTTGACAATATAAAAATAGAATTACTTAGTTGCAAAAGTAGATTATCTTTTTAAATTAATTTCTTTGAGATTTATAAATTTTGGTTTAATTTTTTGTAGTTCATTTGATGAGCCAACATCAAGAAATTATTATCAAAGTTTAAATACAATTGATGTAACTAGTGCAAATTTTAAAAGTCTACCGCCTGATGTACGATTGGAAATATTAACTGATATGAAAGAATTACGTAAACAATCATCTTGGGGACGTTTGCATGAATTACCAGCACAAAGTAATGATTTCAGTTCATTTCAAATGAATCGTTTATTAAAACGGCGGCAAGTACAAGTTTCACTAGAGGAAGCTGAAAAAGAAGTTGGTGGCAAATGTTTATCTATGAGTAAATTTTTTTCTTGTATAGTTTTATTTAGTTAATTAAATATTATTTATAATTTCAGGTGAGTTGGAAACATTATTATTAGAAGTTGGTGTTGAAATCGATTCAAATATTGGTACAACACGTAAAATAATATCGGATGAGAATGCTCGTTTTTTATTAGTTCGTGATTTAAAAAAAACAATGGAACAACAGGAAAAGGATAAGGCATCTTGTTCAACTAAAATACAAGAAAATATACAAGATCCAATTGCTGGTTGTTCCAAGGATTTCAATAAAATTTTACTACAAAAGAACAGTCTTCAGCCTGTTGCTGGTTGTTCCAAGGATTGTGATGATCTAGAAGAAATGGATGAATTTAGTGATGAATATGATGAAGATCTTCAAAGAGCAATTAAAATGTCACTGCAACCAACTTCAAATAAAGGTTCAGAATGTGAAATCATTAATGATGACAACGATGATGACGATGAAAAGTTAGATGATTGTGGAATAATAAAAATGAGTGATGAACAAAAGAAATTATTAAGTGGCGCAGCTGGAAGTTTAGCTCGTGGTTTTATGATGGAATATGCTGGATTTTCTAATGAAGAAGTTGTTGATTTACTAGAGTTTCAAAGAAACACAGAATCAAATGCAGATGATAGTTTTCGATATAATGATTCATTCATCCTTAAAGGAATTTCATCTGAACAACAATCAAGAAACACAACAGTTGAAGAGCCAAAAATTATAATTCCAGATTCATCAAACAATAATCTAAAATCTTCTATTGTCATTTCAGAGAATTCAAAAATTCAAAATCTTCCAAATTCAGCAGCTAGTCTCAATCTTCCGAAACAAACAACTGAAGAAAATTCTAAATTGATTACAGACACAAAAAAATCAAATGAAAATTTAAATTTAGATTCTGATACAGATTCAGATTTTATTGATGTACCCGATGATGCTATTGATGATTTTAATACATCAGATATGGAAATATTTCCAATTCATTCTATGACTGTTGATTTACAAGATACAAAAGATTTAACACGTGATTTTCGTTTGGAACATTTAGAATTGATTATAAAACCGATTAAAACAAAAGATGAATTACAAGATGATATTTTTGCTGATGTTTTTGAATCAATTATTCCCGAAAATAATCCAAAAATTGAATTAAAAGAAGAGAAAGTTATTTCTGATATTTTAGAAGAATTAAATAAAGAAAAAGCTAATGTTACAAAATTAGATTTAAATAGTATTAAAATAAATGATTCTGAAATTCAGCAAGCTGATTCAAATCAAGAAGAAACTTTAAAAAATGAAGAAAATATTTCAAAAAATAAAAATATTATTCCCATTTTGGGAAAAGAGAAAAAAGAAGAGAGAAAAGTAATAGAAATAATTGAAATTTCAGATTCTAGTCAAAGTTTAAGTAAAAGTCAAGAAACAATTGATAGTGACGCAACAATTATCGATGAGATTTATTTAAAAAAATCTGAATTAAAAACAAAAGAAATTGAATCAGATCAAAAATCAATTTCTATAATAGAAATTAAACCAATTGATGAAATTATTGAAATAAATGATGATGACTCGTCCCTAGGTGATCAAAACGAAAATCGGAAACCACCAACAATTTCAATTGAAACAAATAAAAAACAAACACATATTAATTTATATTTCCAAGAAAATCATCAAAAGAATTCTGTTCTAGAGAAAACTCCAGAAAAAAATGTTGCGACAAATGAAAATCAATCAAAAATTGTAAAACCATTTTTTATTAATCGAAGTCCAAAATCAAAAAAAAAAGATAATGATAATTCGGTTACGGATTCTTCCGTTAATTCTGATAAATCTGTAAAAAAAACACTCTTTGAAATAACAAAAGATAAAGAAAATTTAAAAAATTCAATGAGTGATACAATTATTGAAGAAGCAGCAAATATTTTAAAAGAGAATAAAACAAATGATGAATTAAAAGATTTGGCAAAACAATTAAATAAAGATAATAAAGAATTAGAAGTGGAACGTAATAAACAGGATCGTTTTGGTGCAAAAATAACAGATCGTATGAATAAAGAATGTATGAATTTATTAAAATTATTTGGTATACCATACATTGTTGCACCAATGGAAGCGGAAGCACAATGTGCATTCCTAAATCATATTGATATGACAGATGGTACGATAACGGATGATAGCGATATTTGGTTATTTGGTGGTAAAACAGTTTATAAGAATTTTTTTAATCAAAAAAAATATGTAACAGAATTTACAATTGAAAATGTTGAAAAATTATTTAATATTAATCGAAAGAAATTAATACAATTGGCAATGTTAGTTGGAAGTGATTATACAACTGGTAAGTTTTATTTATTTAATTTTGTTAATTAGAGTCAATCACTTTTTGTTTTATTTATTAAATTAAAATTTTTGCAGAGGTCCTATTGTTGGCTCTACTTAAGTTCTATTTTATTATTGGAAACAAATGAAATTTCTTTTTATTTTACAAAAGAGTTGATTTGTCACCATTTCCATATTTTGATTAAATTTTTAATTCAATTCACGTTAAAATATTTTTTAATTTGTTCCTTTTTCTTCCTTTAGGTATTAATGGTGTTGGTGCCGTAACAGCGATGGAGATTCTTGCTTCATTTCCAGCAACACCAGAAAAAGATGGTGAAACAAATGAATTTATGTCAATGTTATCAGGATTACGTAAATTTCGTGATTGGTTAAGTAATGGAAAAACAGTTGGTCCAGGTGGTAAAACCGCATTACGAAGTAAACTTAAAAATGTTACATTATCTGATGGATTTCCACGTTCGAATGTAATTTATTATATAAATATTTCTTGTTACGACTTTTAGTAATTGTATTTTTTTTTTTCAGATTGTTGAAGCATATTTATATCCAACAGTTGATGATAGTCGTGAAAAATTTACATGGGGAATTATAGATCCAGAGATATTACGTGATTATGCTAAAAAGACATTTGGTTGGACAGAATTAAAAACAAATGAAATATTAATGCCTGTTTTGAAACGTCAAACAGATAAAAAAGCACAACAATCAATAACAAATTATTTTAAACTTCAGCGTGTAACAAGTACAAATGAATTAAAAGTTAGTAAACGTGTACAAAAAGCAATTAATAAAATGTCATCTGGCAATTGTAATTCAGAAGATGAAAATATTGTTACAAAAAAACCAAGAAAAACAAAGAAAAAAATTGGAATTCCAATGAAAAAAAATGATGATTCTGATGATGTTGAAATAATTGAAGGTGAAAACGATAAACAAAATACAGAGAAGAAAACAACCAAAAAAGAAATGATTTCGAAAAAATCTGAAACAACACAGAAAACTGTAAGAAAAAGAAAAATTGAAAATTCAAATGAATCATCAGTCAATCCAGGAATGAGTTCAACAACATCACAATTAATATCGAGAATAAATTCAGAATCAATTGCATTAACATCAAATTCAACAATAATAACAAAAACAGCACGTATCCCAAATGGAAAACAAATAATACCACAACGTGAAAAGGATGTAGAAGAAATGCAAACAAATAAATTAAAAGCAATTGAATTATTTAAAAAAAGTAAAACAAAATAATTTTTTATCTTCTTTTGTTTTTTTTTTATTTTGTAATATTTTTTTTTTCTAAATAAATTTCTTTGTAAAAAAGAAACGATAACTTTGAATTATTCAAAATCATTATTTTTATTACACATTAATTAAAAAATTACCAAAAGTGAAATGTCAAAATATTAACGGGTTTTCTTTAAATAAATGAACAAAAAAAAAAAAACAAATTAACTCACAAATATTTAACAACAACAAAAATGAAGAACCCATTTTTCTCTAAACAAAATACTGACAGACTAAATTTCTCCTTTGACAATATTTTTAATTAAAAAAAAAAAAAATAGAAAAGAATGAATTTACAATAAATTTCCTAAATTTTCTGGAACTTGTAAATGTGGTAAATGATATTCAATACAATATAAATAATTATCTCTGCATCCAAGAAATACCCAAGAATCTTTTATTGCTGGTGTTGAAAATATTTCACCATTTAAATAATTGTGATTAACAATTAAACCAGTATCATGTTTTAATAAATATATAATTCCTGTTGTTGTACAACAAACAATATAAGAATCACAAAATATTTTTGGTGTTGCATAAATTTGTGATTCTAATTCTGTTTTCCATTTAACGGTCACATTTTTTGTTTCAATTTTATATTCAAGACAATAAATTTTTTTATCAAAACTTCCAAAATATATTAAAATTTCTTCAGTGAATTCTAAATTTTCTAAATTCTCTTCCGATTCTGATTCTTTTATATGTAGAATATCAAATGATGTAAAAATATTTCCTTCAGCCATAAATGTCCATATTATGACACCATTAAAATCAATACAATTAATTTGACCGGAAACTTCGGCTATCAAAATACCGGTTTCATTTGGTAAAACTTGTGGATTTGAAAATACTGAACTTTTTAATTTAATTAACCATACAATTGTTAAATCATCAGTAAGACGACAACATGTACCATCTAATGTACATACCATATAATTTGTACCCTGTAAAATACATGCTGATGATAATATTGAATTAGTACCAATTAATAATGAACCAATTAATGTACCCGAATATAAATCGATGCACCAAAAATTTTGATCTTTATTATAATTACCAAAATAAATTCGTTTTGTTTCTATACAAATTAATGGTTTACATTTAATCATACCACCTGAATTAAATGTCCATTTTATAATACCCAAATTAATATCAAAACAATATAAAAAACCATCAAAACAACCGACAACACCAAAATCATCACAAATAGATGCTTGACTCTCAATACGATCAGGTAATTTTAATTTTGATATTTGTTGTTCTGTTATTGTATTTATATTTAATAAAATTCCTGAATGTGATCCAATTGATAAAACCGAATGCTTTTTAATATCAGAAATTGTAGGTGATGCATCAATACATTTTTCAAGATCAATTTTTAATTTAATATTACTTTTTATTTTTTTATCAATGACCATTTCTTGTTCATTTTTACTTGATATTTTAATAGTTTGCTTTTCTAAATAATTAAGTATTGTTTTAAAAGAAATTTCCTCATTCAATAATAATGTGATTAATTCAGGTAATGTTGAATTAGAGTGATCTTCAAGTGTTTTAATTAGAATTAATGCTTTTATTGAGGTTCCACCAGAACTAATAAATGAATTATTTAATTGTTCTTCATCCAATTCTGAGTTCTGAATTAATTTCACTTGATTTAATTTTTCAATCTTTTCAAAAAACACTGTTTCTAAACTTTTGGGCTTTATTGAATTCGGTGATCTTGTTAAAAAAAATTCAATAAGTTTCTTTTTTGAAATTTTTCCATGAGAAGAAATTGGAAATTCTAAAACTTCTAGAATGTCATCAGGAATCTCATGATCTTTTAAAAGTGGAATTAAAGCATTTGTGACATCAGTCTTAGATATTGACTCTGCTCTTTCATTGAGTATATAAAAAAGAACTAATTTATTTAAATGATCAATAAAAACACAACGTGCTTCTAAAATGAATTCTAATGTTGTCGTAGTCGTTTCTATTAGTTTTAAATTTGTACGAATCCCAAAACGTTTAATAATGTCATCTATACGATATTCAAAAAAAACTTCTCCATATTTTGTTCGTGTGACGACATCCCCACTTGATCGATATATTACTTCTTCTCCTCTTTCATACTCTTCAATTTCATTATCAATAAGACAAACTCGCGACCTACTACCAACAAATAATATTCCAGTACCAATTTCAATAATAACTTCTTCGTCTTGGATATATCGAACTTCAATAAATGTATCCTCATCAAGTGGAAATCCTAAGGAGGGCTCTCTTTCAGTATTGATTGCGTTAACTTCTTCTAAACTTGCCCAACATGAAACTTCAGTAATTCCATAAATATTGTAAACTTTAATGGTTGGATTAACCCAGTCTTGCCATTTGGCAACTTCTTTTATTGGTGGAAAAAGTTCTCCTCCAAGGATCAAAGTTCTAAAAAACAAATAAATTTGATATAAATAACAATTATTCATTTGTTAATTCAGATTTGTGGAAGTTTCAAATAATTATTTACC
Organism: Pedicia rivosa; assembly: GCA_963082725.1. NCBI lineage: Eukaryota > Metazoa > Arthropoda > Insecta > Diptera > Pediciidae > Pedicia > Pedicia rivosa. The sequence continues at coordinate 4,666,689 of OY720154.1, forward strand.
TTAACGAGGAACTGGGTGACATAATTTTCTTTTGAATATCATTAAGATTCCAAAGTTTAAATAGTGAAGGTGTAATTTGCATAATTGTTACACCAAAGTCTTTCGAATTAAATAAACAATCAGCTGTTTTATCTGAACTTAATCGTAATGTTGAATCTACTAATAACATTGATGCACCAGAAATAACAGCTAGAAATAAATCAACAATGAATGGGTCAAATGTTGGAGGTGAATTCAAATAAATAACATCAGTTTCTAAAATTTGAAATTCTATCCTAAAAATGAAATAATAAAAACAATAATAATTTGTTTATAGATTCATAATAGAGGAGACGTACTGTAGATGAATTATGTTTGGAAAAATGCAATCATGTGGAACTCTTACAATTTTGGGAATTCCTGTTGATCCTGACGTTTGAATTGAATAACAAAAATAATTATCCATATTTTTTGTATCTTCATTTTGGAAAAATGATAAGGATTTATTTAAATTTTGGAATTTCCATAATATTAAATTTGTTCCAAAAATTTTAAATTGATTAATATTCTCAAATCCACTTTGCATAGTACAAGAATCATTTGAAATGAAATAAAGTATTTCTAAATTTTGACATAATTTTTGTTTATCATCATGTTTACTAAAGCAACAAAATGCTGTAGAAGTGTTGAGAATTCTACAGAAGAAAAAACAAAACAAAGAATTATTATGTTAAATGATAACAAATTATAACAAACCCTAAAATAACAGGAATAATACACGGGACTAAATCCAAATACACTCCAATAAAATATTTTTTCTCACATGGTTCTAAAATTCGTATCACTGATTTTATTGACTCTGTAAGATCTTTATAAGTAAAAACGTGTTTTGAAACGTTTTTCTCACAATATATAATTGCCGGTCTATTTGGCGAAAATTCCTCTAATGCATTTACTCTAAAAATACTTTCCATTCTTTTTTTGTTTATTAACAATTTTAACTTATTCCATTTTTTGTTTATTGTTAAACTGAATAAGTCAGCTCCGAAAATGACGCTACAAAAATTATAGATACATATAAACGCTACAAAAAATAGGGTGCACCAAAAAAAAATAGAATTGTAGAAGAAGTGCGTTCAATTCCTTTGATAAAAAAAAATCAGTTAAATTTTTCTCAGGTTTCGTTTTTTTTTTTTTTTATTTAAAACACAAATATTTTGTTTATCTTTTCATTCATTTTAATTTTCCAGTCATATATATATATAATAATGAATTATACAATTCTTATAATTATAAAGTATTATTTATATTTCTCATAATTTCATTATAAATTAAATATAAATAGCATAAAAGTGGGAATTTATAATTTATTATTATTATTTTTTTTTTCTATCTTCGCGAAAGATTTTACATTTAATTGTTTTTTGTTCTTTTATTATAATTTAATTGTTAAATTGAATTTTTTTTTTTTCATTTATAAAAGCAAATTCAGCTTGTGCCTTAAATCAATAAATAAAAAAAAAACAAAATATTCATTTTTTAATTAACGATCTTTTCTTTTTTTTAAAATTACATTTATGCAATAATTGCGATTTTTTATTAAAAATTTTAAAAGTAAAAAAAAAATCAAAAAGAATTTATTATCAAAGAATCTCCAAATAGAAAACCGGCAGAATGAATTGAAAAAAAAAAAAGGATGAATCCAAAAAAAAGTAGTAAATAATTTATTGTTTTCTTTTGTTTAAATAATTAATAATTTGTTTACTTCAATTAGATACAATTATTTATTTATATTTTATATTTATTTATTATTTTTTTTGTTTTGCTTTTTTCATTTTTTTTTTTCTTTATTTAATTATTTTTTATTTTATGCATGCAATTACATCAAAGTCTTACAATCTAAAAGCTATAATAATAACCTTTTTTTTTCTTTATTTATGATAGATATTTTTTTGTTTTTGTTTTTATTTCATTTTATAACAGATATAAAAAGCCTAAGTTTTTTTTTTGTTCTCTTTTTTGTGTTTTTTTTTTATAATTTATCCAAATAAAAATTCTCTTGTTTAAAAAGAAAAAAAAAATAAGGAAAATGGGTTCGTTTATAGTTTTCTCTTCTTCCCCCCATATATATATATATGCTTCGTGATTACAATTTGTTGTTGTTTTCTCTTTTATGTTTCGTGATTTGTATAATGAAATAATAAGTTATTTTTAGTTGTAAATAATTGAACCTTTCACCTAAATTTGAAATAATAAAACTTTATTTTTATGCTTTTTTTTTTCTGTTGATAAAAATAAAATTCAGGAAGTTTTATCAACTTTTAGATGTTCGGAATGCTCCCATTTTTTTTTTTTTTGTTTAATTTTGTTTTTGCTTAGAAAAAGAACTTTTTTTTTTTTTAGTAAAAAAAAAAACATAAAAATCATTTTGTTTCACTTTCTAAATTATAATTGAATATTTTGTGTTTTTTCTCCTCTTTTTGTTTTTAGCTAATAAATCTACTTTTAAACAGCCTTTCTATGAATTCATATAATTTAATATAATGTTTTTTTTTTGTTTTGTAATAATAATATATTGTTGTTGATAAATTTTTACTTTTTTATTTTTTTGCAAAAAAATAAGGAAGATTAATATTTTATAGAAAAGAAAGAAAAACTAAAGCACTGTGAAATATCATTATTGATAATTACTTTTTATATTTATAATTTTATTATAAAAAAAAAAAAAGAAAAACTAATTGGAAAGCAAAGAAAGAAAATGATAAAAAATACAAATTTTTCCCCGTTTCTTACAAAAATCTTCAATATTTTTTTTTTTTTATTTATTTCGATGTTAAAAATTCTAATCTTCAATTTTTTCCTGTGTATTTGTTTCTCTTAAAAAAAAAAGTCCAACGGGTGAGATTATTTATTTATTTTATAATAAACTTATTCTTTTTTATTTTCGTTTTTTTTTTCTTTATTTTTTTACTGCTCTTCATCACCCAATTCATGTTTTATTTTAGAAAAATCAAATTCTTCACCAGTACCACGTTTGAATATATCCAAAACATCCAAACATGTTGTCTCAAAATGAGAAGTAGCATCATAAGACTCTGATATGAAAATTTGTGATTCTAAGCCGCTATCAGTAGCCTCAAAGTAATCTGATAATGATATAAATTTTTGTGCTATTGGACCAAGTAAATCTAATCCTGGTTTTATTTCATTTTCTGGATTATCAGTTTCAACTGTTGTTGAGACCATACCAATAAACCATCCTTTAGCAGCTACTTGATGAGTATAACTAATAAGTGATACATAAATATCAGAACGACGTCCAACTTGTTTTTGTGGAATTATAATTTGAGTTGAAAGTGCATCTTTTGTATTTGGAATTGGATGATCCATAAGGCAAATGCATCGAATTACTTGTCCCTTCTTACGAATCTAGAAATAATAAATAGATGGGTAAATTAAAATTTATTGCTGTAAATTAAAAAGGATAAAAACGATTATTATACCTTATCAGGGACATAGCTTGGATCACAATAAACTTGTTTACATTTAGCTATTTCGGTTCCAGATTTAACACCAATAACTTTACCACCTTCACCAACTACAATTTCATCAATTGGTTTATCTAGCATATATGTTCCACCATAAATAGCAGATAAACGTGCAAATCCTTGTGGTAATTCACCTAAACCATACATTGGATATAAATATGGTGATTTACCATATCTTGCCAAAGAATCAGAATATAATTTGATACGACGAATTGTCATAACAGCCTTTTCAAGCAAATAATCATCATCACGGTATAATGCAAGTGCATGACCAGTAAAATCTTGAGTATTTTTATCAAGACCAAATTTATCATATAATCCTTGCATATTACTAGTCATTGGATCAAAATCTTTCCATGTCTTTGGATCATCTTCTTTAAAATCTTGAACGTAAATCAAGAAATTACGAAATCTTCGTTTTTCAAACATTCCTGTAAAATATTGGAAAAAGAAAGAAAATAATAGAGAAAGCAAACATTTTAAAATAAATAAATGATAAGAGCTACAAACGCCCACGTTTAATTAATACAAAAATGATAATATGTAATTGAATTTTTGTTTATATTTGCATACAAAATACAACCAATTATTTATTACGTTTTTTACTTTATGTTTTAGATTGAAATTGGAAAAGATTTATTTTTATATACTTATTCTTCAGAGTTATATGAAATCTTTTGTACCGGAAATGTAAACCTTTTTTTTTTAAATTTTTGTTAGATAAATAAATTACATATACCTACGTAATCATTTTGAAAGGAAAAAGCAAAAAATAAAAAATAAATTAAAGTATAGTGTTCGAAAACTGAAAAATTGAACCGCGTCGCGCAGTAACAAAGAATTTTTTACGTGTCATTGTTTGACAGATTGGAAAAGAAAAAAAAATCGACATTTTATTGGAAGAAAAAAAAAAGATTTTTTTTTGTATGAAGTAAAATCGTCAATTAACTTACCCATTAAGTCAGATGCAAGTGCTTCTTTTTGATCAACAGGAACTTTAGCAATTTTTCCACCTTTATAGACATAACTTCCTTCGACCGATTTAAACTCTAAATATCGGGTGACGCCCGTGTGAATGAGCAATTTAACCAGCATACCATTAGCCATTAAAAATTTAGGTATCAAATCAACATTCCAATCTCTTCCTCTTCCATATTTATCACCAGGTGATTCAGTTGCAAAACGTGAAAACATTTCTTCAAGTGGTGTGATTGATGCCGATTCGCCACCATAATACTTGTTTCGGTCAATGTGCAAAACTTTTTTACCAGATACAGATAGCATACCACTTAAAATACACTCCTTTAATCCCGTACCGAGAACAATTGCATCATATTCTTCATCCATATTGAGTTAATTAGAGTTTAAATTTAATAAATATTGCACAAAATCTGCACAACAAAATGCACAATTAAATAAAAATGTCTTCTTTCTTCGTTTTTAGTGAAAAGAATACGTCATCTGATTATTGGGTTTATTTTAATTTTCTTTTTTTCACTGTAGCCAACATAAATAGTAACTTTTTTATTTTTATAAATTTTTTTACTGCAAAATTGGAAACTACTATAATTTTATTGTAATCATGCCAAAGACGTTCAAAAACTCAAGGTTGCAATTATATAGAGAATAATAATATAATTAAGATTTTCAATTAATTTTTTAACAAATTAATTTGATATTATTAATATTCATGTTTTGCTACCATTTTTACTATTAATGTTTGTTAATATAAGTTAACATGAATGTGAAAATTAGTTATTCTAGTTATTTTATATTCTTCAGAATTTCTAAAAAATAAAGTAATTTATTTCAAGCAACATAACTACATGTAATTTACATTGTTAATTTGAAACTTTTTTCCTAAATTGGTGAACGTCATAGATATGACTCAATCTATTTAAAAACAAAATATCTAATAAACAGGAATATAATTTTAAAATTTGCTATCAAATTCCCAATAAATTGTGATTAAAAATTTTTCTGAATTTTATATTGCCAACTATACTAGTTCGAAGTTTTAAAATTTTTTCTTCATAGATGTCTATTGTAATCTACCTTTATTTAAGTTCAGTGATTTTTATAGCTTACTTCACGTAGCACAAATTTCCCCTCTTTCATATAACTTTTTCTAATGAGTAAAAACGTTAAGTTGTAACTACAATAAAATTATGAATTTTTGAAATCATTCTTAAATTGTATGAAATAAAAAGGATCTTTAAATCAAATTTAAATACGTTAACATTACAATTAAAACCCTATTCTAACATGTTTCATTCAATAGGCAAAAATTGTGTTTCTTTAACTTTCAACACAACGAAAGTATAAGCATACGTCAAAACATAAGAACTTGATTGTGTTTACTGCTTTAAAGACAAAATAAAAATAACAAAATTAATATTTTTAGTTGTGTTTGTGAATTGAAAGCGACCGGGGTTTTCAGTAAAACGCTCTTTAATTTTTGTATACATATTTTTTTTTTTTTTATTATCGTCATGGACTGGTTTTGACTAAAGGAATTTTTATTAAAGAAATAAAATAAAATATTATAATATTGAGTGCATTAGTTTAGAAATAATAGAATATCTATTTAGTTATAAATTAATTAATTTTAATTAGAATATCTATTTAATATATAAAATTAATAGAAAATTAGTTACAAAATAATAATACATAATAATAAAATTTGGTGAAGACAAACAAATAAGTGCACAAAAAATTAAAAAGTATAAAATTTACCTTTAAAAACAGTGACGTGATATGTTGTGTGTTTTTTCCTTCTCTTTTGTGTGTCTGAACCACTGTTTCGCAGAATTTCATCATTAACCTTTTGTAAAATGTAACAAAAAAAAAAAAAAAGTGTATATAATTAGTACTTATTTATTTAATATTTTCTTACCTTTTTCAATGCATATTCATCAACATCATTTTTTTTTCTCTCTCTCTCTTGGATTAAAATAAAAAAAATTGAAGAATAAAGATAAAAAAAAAAAAAAAAAGTAAGAATTGATTTTATTTTTATTAAAAAAAAATAATTTTATAAATTTATTTAAGAATTAAAATAGATTTTTTTTTTTTTTTTTTGATTTTTTTTTTTCTCTTTTACATTTACATATTTTTCTATTTTTTTTTTTTTGCCAATCACCACCGATCACACACACACATACACACAAACTTACTTATCTACACAATATCATGAAAATCTATTTTTATCCTCATCTTTTTCTTCTTTTACTCTTCTCAGAATATTTTTGTACCTAACTCCCCTGTCCATCTCTTTTTATCTTTTTATTATTTTTTTTAACGAAAATAAAGAAAAAAAAAGAACATTTTATGTTTTATGATTTTTATTCAATTGAATTTTTTTTATTTTTGATTGAGAAAAATTTTCTTTAAATTCTTTAAATAAAAAAAAAAAATCTTAAAAACAAAAAAAAAAAAAGTTCATTTCTTTTTTTTTTTGGTTTTGTCTCTTTCTAAATAAAATTTAAATAAAAATTCAATTGTATGAAATGAAAAAATGTTAACCCGATTAACCCTTTTTTTTCATTTATTGTTAAATAACAACAACAACAACAACAGATAAAATTGATTAAAAATAAAACCGTCCTCTGTTGTTGTTGTTGTTGTTGTTTTTTTTTGGTTAATTTCTGCATCGTAAGACCAATTTTTTTTTATCCTTTCTCTAAAAACGACAGAAATAACAACAATAGCAACAACAATAATAACCGTTCTTCATAACCTATAAACCTAATTAATTTCCTTTTTCCGGTAAAATAATTTATATTCATTTTCATTTTTTTTTTACCAAAAAATAAATTCACGTGTTTCCTTTTCTTTTTGTTTTAATTTTTCAAGAAGTCAGAATTAAAATAAAAAAAAAAAAAAAACTGAATCCACTCGATCGATTTTTCTTTGGTTGTTTTTTCTTTTCAAAATATTTAAAAATTTGTCTTTTCATTTTAATGAAACAAAAAAAAATCTCTAGAAAAAAAAAAAAAAACAAGAAGCAGAAAGAACGGAAGTTTTTTTTTCTTTTCGCAAAATAAAATTTTCATCTTTCTTGTTGTCTGAGTCTGTGAGAGAGAATTCTTCTGTTTAGAACTTTTTTTTTTTTCTTTTCTTTTCGAAGAAATCAAAGAATATAAAAAAAAAAGACGTTAATTTTAACTCTTCTCTTGGAATATAGAGAAACGAAAGAAAAATATAAATGAAAGAAAAACAGTTAACTTTAAGAAGAATTGAATAAAGAAAAGAAAAAAGAAAAAAGAAAAGAAAGAAATACAGCCGCGCATACTCAAGTAAACATTGTTGTAAAAAAATTTGTTGTTTAAATAAAAGAGAAGAAGAAGAAGAAAAAGAAAAAAAAAAGAGATGAGTAAAAAAAAGAAGAAAAAGAAAGAAAAATGATGAGAGAAAATTATTTTCTGTGGTCAATGGCCCCTTCTTTTGCTGGTTAATGGGCTACCGTAAACCATATTTTGCCATCATTTTACGTCATAATCTCTTCACAATAAATAAATAAATAAAATTTAAAATAAACAATCAACCTCGTGATTTTTTTATTTTATAATTTAAACGTGTTGACTTTCAACCAAAATTCCTGATTAAGTAAACACGAACATTCAACATGATTATAATCAGAATTCCATTTTTCTATATCACATCGCAGGATTTATGTAGACGCACCCGTAAATAATATTAAGGATCTAATCATAATGAATAAAATTATTTTAATTAAATGGACAGAGTGAGAGCGAGAGAGAGATAGATATTCTTATATGAAATAAAAAAAAACATCAATTTTAAGTACCTTCTAAAATTTAAATAGATTATTAACTATAAAATTTTTTACTCGATCATTTAAAACTTACAGATTTTCAATCACCTTTTCCAACTACATTTAAAAACACCAATATTTTTTTTTTATAGAAATATAAATTGAATGTTTTGTAATCACGCTAACAAAAAAAAAATAATATGATTGTTGAGGCATTCAGATATTTGTTGTCTCTTTCTATCAAAATTTACATATTATTCTCAATGTTTAATGTAACTTGAAGTAAGTTTATTGTGAAAGTATAACCGAATGACGATGACTAATAAATATTTAGATTATATATTTTTACATGATTTCAATACGTTGTTACCATCTTTTGTTTTATTTTGAGTAATAAATATACTTTGGATTAATGTTTGGTTAACCTCGCAACCCATTTCATCATAAATTCTACTGAATTTTCATGTGAAATTAAGATAATTGAAATTGTTCAATTTTGTTACGTAAATAATTTACTGTAATGACATTCTGACATTCAGGAACAGGATGAAATCTACTTAACTTTATTAATAATTTTTTTTTGTGCTTTGTGTCAACTTCAAATATTTGATGGACAAATCACAACAAAAAAAAAAATCTATTGTATTGATTAATTTATGATAAAATGTGTATGACTTTAGCTGGACAACAAAATGAAAGTCAACAAAATTAACTTACTTATAAATAAGAGATTTAAATTTACTCATACCACTTAATGTGCATGTTAATTGATTTGTTGATATTATTCTTAAAATTCTCCCACGGATAAAATTAGTTTCGAAAATTATTTGACTCTGTTCAATTAGAATCTTGGGTTCACAATCACAATTGAAATTTATGTGAAATAACGTCACCTAAGTGAGAGAACGGACAGCAGAATATCACCCAGTTATTTTATTTAATGTTAAATTAATTTTAAATTAATTAGGTTAAGTAATTAAAGTTAATTATAACAATAACATCATAAAAAAAAATCTTAACTTGACAAGAACAATTTAAATTCAAAAAAGAAAAATAATTAAAAATATTAAATTTGAAATTTTTCAAATTTATTTGTGAATTTGAACAAATTTTTTCTTTTTTGTCCATTCACAAAAAAGAAAAAATTTATTCATTCACATTTTTGTTCAGCTGACTTTTTTTGTGACTAAAAGTTGATTTGTCTTCTTTTTTTTTTTAGAAATTCTTTATTTTTTTTTTCTTGTTTTGTTCTTAAAATTGTTGAAATTTGATCCTGCCCATATACTCTTTTTGATTGACAGTAAAACTTGTCAACGTTAACAATCAAATTATGTTTTTTGTTTTCATGTAAAAAGGTGAATTTTTATCTGAAAACAGAAAAATGTTTCTGATTTATTTGATTTATTCTTTTCTTTACTTACTAAATTGGTTGGGAACATCTGTAAAATGAGATCAACTGTATCCGACTGTACTTAATAGAATCGAAATAATTTTTGTTTACAAAACTTAAAGTATGAACAAATGACTGATGTGAATAAATATCGTTCAGATTATTTTAAAATGATTGGAATTTAGTTAGAATTTTGTTCGTGTTAATTTTTTTTCTACATCATAAACTAAACTCAATTATCGTGTTTCAACTACTTAGAAGCAAACTTTTAATAATCCTTCGGTTATATTGACCTTTTTTTTTTTGATTTGATCTTGTGATAATAATTGTAATTTAGTTCTACATTCTACAGTGTACCCAATTTAAAAAATTATTGTTGGAGTCGTTTGTTAAATAAATTATAATTTGTGGCTTTTTTTTTGTTAATTCTAACAAATGTCATTCTCTTATATCGGTAAGCCACAATGCGGTTGTTATTCGTATTTCTTTTTTTTTTTTTTTGTACAACAAACAATTTTTATTTATTTATTTTCCTTTGGTTTTGTTAAAACATTTTCCTTAACTGTATATTTCCACTTATTGAATAAAGTTCATTGATTTTTGATAACTTACTTTAAATACTAATTGGATTGAACTGAAATAAATACATTACATACATTAAAAATAAGAAAATTTGTGTAAGAAGATCATTCGATTTAATTATGAATTATTTTTCGTCTCTTCTCTCTCACTACATTATTCTGATTAAGCTGGTAGTCTGATAAGATAAGAGAATGCAATTGTCATTGTCATTCTATTCGAGATGAGACGTTACATTAAACAAAATTTACTTTATTCCGTGTAATTGCATAAATATGCTGGTTTGATCTGTCCTCATAGATAAGATGATTTAAAACAAAAATCCAATCTAAATGGTAAAATAAAACAAATAAAATTATTGACATTGATTATATTATATGTCTCTCTCTCTCTCTTGCTCTCTCACACACAAAATAAAAAAAAGCGTCATCACATCAACTCCTACAATTTGTTTTTGTTTTGTGCCAGTTGCAATAAGAGAAAGTTTTTATTACTATTCAAGTAAAGTAAGTAAGTTGTTGTTTTGAATTTGATTTTGAACTTAAAAATTATTGAATAAGTTTATTGTTGTTGTTATTGTGTCAAAAAAAAAACTTAACGAATAAAAATATGTAATAATATTTTAGTCTTTCATATTTTCACAGTTTTCTTCACATCTCTGTGTCCTCTGTATTTTATTAATTTTTTAAAGTAGTATGTATACTTAAAGGTCAAAGTTACCTACCCAGACGTCGCCTCGTGCTAAATTTCTGTATATATCAATCTCTCTCTCTCTCTCTCTCTCTCACACACACACTCTCTCTATATCTCTCTTTTTCTCTTTGTTTTTTTTTCTCTTTTACGAACATCTCTAAACCACAACCTTCTATATACATAGCCGTGTCACCGCTTCAATTACTAATACATACAAGGCTCAGAATAGGCCGATATTTTTACTTTCTGAAATAATAATAAAACGAACATTCTTTTGGGGGAAAAAATCAAATTTATTTCAATTCATTAAATTATAATGATATAATATATATTGCACATATATATAAATATAAAAAAAGATAATTTTATTCTTAAACAATAATAAATAAAGGAACATAAAATAAGAAACTAAACAAATCACAATTTTCTTGAAGAAAAAAAACTACAGTTATGAATAAAAAAATAATAGAATTTTATAGTTTTTTAGCCTAATTAGCTCGTTTTTGCAATTTTAATATTTGCATTTGATTTTTTAAAAGTTTTCAATTTTCGTTTGTTATTATTCTGTGTATTTTTTTCATCATTTTGTTGTTTGACGAAATTATTTAGAATAATATTGCACATAACATTACATGCCCTAGAATATATTTGTTTAATTGTAGTTCCACATAAACAGCTTGATGAGAGATCAATATCAGTATCAGTTTCCAAACTAATAAAAATTAAAGCACACAATAAATCTTTCTGGTTATTCGCAGAAAAAAATTGATGTTTTATAATAGTTTGATACACAAAAGAATTATTACAATTTTTTACATTGATCCAATTGTTTCTTACATTTTTTATAATATGAACAGTGTCATAGATAAGAAAGATATCAGAATTAAAACAAGAATCTGGATTACGGAATTATCCAATAATTTAAATAAATTCTGGTTGATTCGGTGATTGTCTGTTATAATAACAATAATTTGAAAACCAGGCTGTTGCACTGCATGTAATACTTTTTCTGTTAATTTTAATAATTCACTATCAGTAGATGAATTCACAGGCACTAAATGTACTACTTCCTTAAACCTGCTAAAACAGGAACTAATCATAAACGTTTGGATGGTTTTAGTAGAATAATCACAATTTTCGGCATATCCAGACACTTTCTTTCCTTTTTAATTCAAAAATCCAGTAACATAAATTCAATCATTAGAACAACTTTTTTCTCTGCAGTACTTAAATCTCTAGTTAAATAATTTAAATATTTAAAATTTTTCTGGATTCTGGCGATATTTTAAAGGAAGCAGACAATCTTTGCAGATTCGTATGTGGATGACGAATGGGAGAACAGAACAAAACTTAAAATTATTGTGTCCGTAGAATATTGCGAATTTTTATTTATTAGATGTTTCAACTGGTCTCGTATTAAAGCTATTTTTTGTTTATAATTCTCACAATTTAAATCTTCAGTTTCTTCAATGTCCAATTCAATAATATCACCCAGAACAATTTAGAAAACACCATAACCGCAAATATTTATATTATCTATAAACTTATGCACAAAACTACACAGAAATACAAAAATATGATGTTTATATTAAATATAAACGAACATTCCACAAAACTACATAAACACAGAAATTATATCACATTTTTCAATAATAATAATTGAAAAAAAACAACATCCATAAACATAAATACTACATATTTGTTGTGAATTTTTTAATTTACTCTAAATATAAATTATAGCGGAAAAAACGAAAACATGATCACAAAAACATAATGTTTATATTAAATATAAACTAACACTCCACAAAACATATAAAACTAAGCTTAATTGTCACAAATTATATCAAATTTTTCAATAATATCACACAAAATAATTTAGAAGACACCATAACCTAAAATTTTTGAAGTTTTTTAATTCACAATAAATCGCTTGTACATATTGTTTTACAATTAAAAAAATATATTATTGCAATTAGAAACACTTCAAAATTATTATTAACCACTTACTTTTATAATTTATTTAGTTTTATTATTATAAACAACGAAATAAAACAGGACAAAATTCATCCACGAAAGATTGTATATAATTTTTGACGGCCTACCACCAATACTAACGCAAAACGGTGACACGGCTATGAATATAGAAGGTTGTGCTCTAAACACATGTTCGTATAAAAATACAGAGATTTTGTATTTGAGTGAGAGTGTGTGTGCGCGTGTGTGTGTGTACTACCTGTGTTCTGTAAATTTTTGTTAAAAACAAAACTAAAGGAAACACAAATTTAGAATAAAATGGGAAAAATAAGGATTTCTATTGAAATTGATAAAATTCTTTTGAATTTCAATTAATTTTTCTTTTGTTTTTATTTCTTTTTTTTTATCTTCATAAATAAACCGGTTTTTTTTTGTGTTTGTTAATTTTTTTATACATTTTGATAGAAAAAGTCTATTTTAAGAAATCACAGGAAATTTGTTTGACTTTTCTTCAGAGAAGGAAACTAGAAAAATGAAATTAAAATAAAAAAAAAATAATTTTTTGTTTTTTTAAAAGTTATGAAAAAATAACAACAACAACAACAACATTATAAATAATTTTTTTTTTGCTTAACTTTAAGTAAGCAATTAGGCCAAGTTCAGTAGCCTATATTTATTTATATGTACTTTTTTTTTTTTTGTTTTGGACGACGCAAAGAAATAACAAAAAAAACCACAATGAAGTTTTATCGAAAAAATTTTAACAACAAAAAATACACACACACACACAACCATACACATACGCATGCCCATATACATAAAATATGAACTAATTGGCAGATTTTTATATTTCTTTGGCTTTATAAGTATATAGTGTGTACTGATTTTGACTTAGCTTTCAATTAAATAAAGCCGACTTGTAATAATCATCTGGTCGGCATGTTAGTTTATATTTCGACTGTTGGAAATAATAGAATCAGCTGGTCCTATCATAAAATTATAACGAATGTGTTTAGAACACAGAAGTTTTGGCTTTAGTACTTACTTTTAGTAACTGAATAATTTTTATGACTTTGCCTATGACTTAGCAATGACCAATATCAAAGGAAACATTTTAAATCGTCCGTGAGTTGAACTTGAATGTGCCATCTGTCAAAATATATAAATGCAACTAACAATTTTCTCACTGGCTAATTTCACCATAACAAAAAAATTAACATTTTATTGTTGACAAGAAAAAAAAAAAATACAAACACAAATAAATAGTCAAACCGTTTGACAACAACAAATAATAAACGAAAATAAATAAAATCTACTTTTTTTTTTGTTATCATAAAAAATTAAAATGGAATTTTTATCTTTTGTCAAATAGAGAAAGAAAAAAAAGAAAAAAAAAAGAAGCAAAATCAAAAAGAAACAAAAAACAAAAATGTTTTTGTTGATATCGCACTAAACTTCTTATTTTTCTTATCGTAAAATTATTTTTTAAAGAAAAAAACAAACCAAAAATTTCTTTCGTTTATATTTTCGATTCCGATTTAAATTACAAGCTTCCTTTATTGTTAAAGTAACATTTTATGTATTTACAAAATAACTCCCATAACCTTTAATTAATAATTAAGAGTGACTAGACAACTTCTGTAGTACTTCACTAAATAAATAATTATTAAGTGAGTTAATTTTTGTTTGTACATTGTCTATTATTTGTTGTTACTCTACTGCATGTACCTACTGTGTACTTATTTCTGCATATGTATTGTTGTAAGTTATAAACGAGTTAATACTTACTTTAGATTGACTTTAGAATTTGTATTTGATGTAATTCAATGAATTAAAATTTGGACGTGATTTTTTCTAATTAAAAAAGTTTAAATTTTCTATAATTTTATTTTTTTCATCTTGGTTGTTGTTGTTTTTATTTTTTTCAATTTCAATTAAATGTTTTTTCAAAATGTACCTACATCAATTTATTTTGTATTTAATTAATTTCGGTTTTTATTACCATCAAATTCATTCAACCAATTTGACGCAATTTGCTCATATTCGATCGAAGTTTTACTCTCGGATTTAATTGAATTCAAAGCGTGGATAAGAAAAGAAAGCATTTGGGTTCGAGTAGAAATTCTGGTAAACCAAAAAGTATACGAGAAATCATGTGTTGGACCACCGTGTGATGATCCACACAAACAGCCCGAGGGTATATTTATTTTTAGTATTAAATTGATCGTAAAAAACGAATAGTGGAATTTGGTATAAAAAAAAAAAAGAAAATTATTTGGCATTTTTTCTATCCTCAATTAAAATATTCAACTTTTATAATTTAAAAATATTTTTACCTGGGTTGGTAAGATATTTGGTTGGGTTTGCTTCTTTTTCACTTATTTTATATGTTGACCGAAAATCGTATTTTTTACCTGTGAACTTTTTTTTTCTTCTTATTTTGGGAATTAAGAAAAAATTCTTATTACGTCATTCCACTACGATTATACATTTTATGGATTATTCACAATAAATATTTTCATTATTATAAAAAAATTATCATTTTTTATTGTAAGTAAAAATGACTGGTGATCATGATTTAGTCAAAAGGATTAAATTGTCTTTTATTTTAATCATCAACAATTATTTAGATTAGATTAAATTAGATTAGATGAGATTAGATTGGATTAGATTTATAATTTCTAATAGGTAGGTACTACCGGTAAATATATAATTACATAGGAATCGTCATTGATATAAAAGTTTATGTACAGAAACAATAAAAATAAATAGTAATAAGAAGAAGAAGAAGGATAATTTAATAAAAAAAGGTGTCTAAAGTTCAGGATATAAATAGTTAATTACTTATTATGGTATTTACTTACTTACTTACTTACTTACTTATCAGTATCTACTTAACCTCGTCATTAAGTATAATAAGCTTGTATTAAAGTTGTTTTCTATTAAAGAATTAAATTAATTCATTTAAAGCGTTAATTAAATAAGTACTTATTGTAAGTTTATATTTTACATTTTTAGCCTAATTGAACGGAAAAATTGAATTAACTTAAAATGTCTAATGTAAATAATTTCAGTTAATTAGGTGAATTAGAAATGGATTTTAAGTATCCAAAGATTAGTGAAATGTTTTTTTTTTATGTCAAACTTCATTAAGAAAATAAATAAATTTAAATCTTGTAACTCGATTAGCAAGCAGCGTGTTTATGTTGTAACTCCTCAACAATCACTTTGTTACCCTTATTGTGAATGAATTGAACATTTTATTGTATAGTTCTTGGGATATCGATAAGCGATTAGATTTTTAGTTTTTTTTTTTCTTTTTATTCACATTTGAGGTAAACGACGACAGGCCGCAAAATATAAAGTTCCGGTTCTAAAAATAACTTTTATTGTAAATTTTTTTTTAGTTTTTGATTAAAATGATTATTTGTTGTTGTTGTTGCTGTGTTTTTTTTTTTTGGCATTTATCATTGAAAAATTTTGTTCAATTTTTTTTTTCTTAAAGTGTATATTTATTTTTTTAAATAAAATTAAGAGTGAGTAAGAGAGAGAGAGAGAGAGAGAGAGAAGTTGGTATTCTAATATGTTAGATTTTGAGAATAAAATTCAATGTCAGTTGAATTAAGTAAGTAAGACAGAAATTAAAATAAACAAGAGTGAAGAAGAAATCGAGAGAAATACAAACAAAATTATTCAAATAAAAATTTTCCTATTTTTATTTTTATTCTTTTTTCATTTTTCATTTTTTATTTCTTTAATATTTTATCAACATTTCTTCTTTTTATTTTTTTTTTATTTTTAAAATAGAAAAGCATTTACTTAGAATTTGTTTTTTTTTTAAAAAAAAAAAAGATTCTATTAATAAAATAGGCGGAATATACGAAATGCTTACATTAATAAAAAGAAAAACTCTATTCTGACGTCATTGCCCTATATATTTTGTTTATTTTGGTGGGGTATTTTTATTGCACGGTAATTATTAAGAACATTTCTTAAATACTTTATGTAAAATCATTGTGGAATCAGATTAGAATAAAAGTAGAAATAAGTTTGTAGTATTCTTGTAATGAAATTAGTCGCAAATTTTTAGGTTTTTTTTTTACTCTAATCAAAATGTGTTTGAACCTCATAATTTACATGGAAATTATAAATTGATGGTCTAACGTGATAATTTATACCGACCATCGGTATGACAAATAATATAAAAAAGGGAATTTCTTCAAAATGAAAACTGACTTTATGTTTACTAATTAAACACGTGATCGTGTTTAAGATTTAACTTTTGTCGGTGTTTTTTTTTCTCTTTTACCTTCACTCTTTTCCCAATCTTATGATTCTCCTTAAAATGATTTATAATTTTTTTTTTTTGAGGTTGAAACAATTCGAAATCATTGAAGTTAAAACAAAAACATTACCATTAGAAATAAAAACAAATCAGTTTAATTTCATTATTCTTACATTGAATATTTTACTTTTGTTGTTGTTGTTGTTGTTGTTGTTGTTGTTGTTCTGAAGGCCCATTTTATTTTATTTTAATTGTAAATTATTGTTATGTTAGGTTATCCACTTATGTAGGTTACCTACTTTACTTGGGTTAAACTAATTAACTTTGGTCAATAAAGTGAAGTACGTGGTACCTTAGTTAATCTGACCCTTTTTCAACTTTTTTGTTAATTGTTATTGTTGTTGTCCATGGTTTCAGGTCATTACAGGTCAAAATATGTTTAAACCAAATTTTTTCGTCAATATTTAGAACTATTTTTTTTTTGGTTATCAATTATCAACGAACGTTTTCTTTTTCAACTCACTCAATAATGTTGATACACGCAATATTTTTCTCTTTCTCTTTCTGTTATGAAAATATAAATAAATTCAGAATTATTAAATGAACGAAAGAAAACAGTTCAAGCATTTAATTATTTGGTCAAGAATAAATTTCTTAATCAATAAAGTTTACTTTTGGGAACAAGTAAAAAAAAAACAACAACAACAATAACAACAAAAATTCAACTTATAAAAGGAAAGAATGTTTTATTTTTTTTTTTGGAGCCTACACCTCCCCCTCCTCTATAAACGCAAAACATTTTACGTTCATGAAAAACGTAAAAAAATGTTAAACGTAACAATTTCATATTATTAATTGGTTTTGTTTTGTTTTTCATTCTTTTTTATTTGCAACTTCCTATTGCCGTTTATTTGTCACTATTTTTGTTGTTGTTGTTGATATTTATGTAGTAAAAATATCTGTTCATTTTTTTTCTTCTTCTAAATTCAAAAGAAATAAAAAAAAAAATAAACAAACAAACAATTGCATAACTTTTAATGGAGAGAAACAAAAATAGACAAACACACACACACACACAAACACACTCAAAAATAGATAAATTCAACATTTTTATGTTATTCTTCTCTTTCTTTCTCTTTCTTTCTATAAAATGCATTAATTTCATAATCCATACTTAATCAATAAAAAGAAAAAAAAAAATAAGTATAAAAGAATTAATTTAAATTTTCACTTTTTTAATTTATTTATTTTTCTTTTCTTTTCTTTACAGAAATATTTCGTTCGTTTATTTTGTTGTTGTTTTTTTTTTTCTGAGTTAACACAAAATTTGAGGAATTTTAAACAAATAGAGAAAAAAAATACGCATAATTCTGTTTGGATATACAACAAAAACGACGGCATCCAACTAACGTATCGTCATCGGTATCATCGATCGTCGTGTTTTTTTTCACCTTCTTCATCATCTTCATGTTGTTGCTGTTCTTAAATAATAACAGAGAAAAGTGATTTTTTTTTTTTATAAAATTTAAAGTTTTAAGAGAAGAAAGGAAAATATTAATAAAAATTTAGAAATAAAAAAAGAAATAATTTTAGTGGCGATTTTCAATTTAAATTTAGTTTTTTTTTATTCTTCTTTTTTTAAGAAAAAAAAAATATAAAAATATTTTTGTGTTCCAGTGTTTGTGTTATTTAGTTAAGAGTTAATCTATGTGTGTGTATGCTTTATTAAAGCAATAGAAAAATATTAAATAATAAAATTTAATAAAAGTTTTGATTTTTTTGAAAAAAAAAAATCTAAAAATTTATTTGGTTTTTTTTCGCTTTTTTTTTTTTTAAGTTTTGTCGGTAAATTCGTTACGATTAAATAAAATTAAGTCGAATTTTTTTTTTAATAAAAAATTGTAATTTAAGAATAAAAACTGAAAAGGTGTTGACTGAATTGTTTCGAAAAGTCGTAGTGTTATTATTAATTTTTTTCTCGTATTTATATGAAGTTAATAATTCAATCAACGTTTAGTCTAAATGGTGACTTCTTGTCAAAATGACAAATCAGGAGGAATTGAAGAAAAAATTATCAAATTCATTACCGGGTACACAGATACCAGGTGGTATATCATCAGCCTCTTCAAGTTCTGGTCAAATAGGACAAGAACCAGAACGTACTTATATATTTCCTGGTGCAACATTAACAACTGAAAGTGGTTTCGAAATAAATCGTAATACAGATTTTACTGGTAGTGCCGGACAACGTGGACATGCAAGATCAGTTAGTCATGGTGGTGGTCAAATTGGTCAACCAAGCGGTACTGCTGGTAGACCACTTAGATCAGCAATGCGTGGACATCAAAGAGCATTATCACATGGACAAATATCTGATGTAACACAACCAACACGTTCTGGTCATAGTCGTGTTGGTTCAAAAACTGATTTTATATTACCACCAGGACATAAAGATACATTAGATGTGCGTGGTGATTTTGGTTTATCAAATTCTAATTCAGCACGTGGACATTCACGTCAAGCGTCACGTTCAGAATCAATATATACATTACGTAGAGCTGAAGTGCCACCATGGTGGAAACGTTTTATGTTTTGTCGTCGTGATAAATATGATGAAAGAGGTTATAGAATTGTTGTACCAAATCATACTGTACCATCAAAAACACCTAAACGTGAACATCCGAATGGTAGACGTGTTGATAATAAAATTATGACAACAAAATATACATTATTATCATTTATACCAAAAAATTTATTAGAACAATTTCATCGTGTTGCTAATTTATATTTTGTTTTTATTGTGTTATTAAATTGGTTTCCAGAAATAAATGCATTTGGTAAAGAAATTGCAATGATACCAGTATTATTTGTTCTTGGTGTTACAGCTATTAAAGATTTATTTGAGGATAGAAGAAGACGTGCATCAGATAAAAGGATTAATAATTCAACATGTCGTGTTTATAACGGGTAAGTCTTTTTTTTTTTTTTGATTTCTTTCTTTATTTATTAATTTCGGAAACACTTTTTCTTTTGTAAGATTTCTTCATACAAGAAGAATTTCTGGTTATTGTTATTTGAACCAAAAGAGAATAAACTTACCCCTTTTTTGACTCTCTATTTTTATTTTCTTATTTTTCTTTGGGGCGCTAGGTCAATTTGTAATTTTGAATGATGTCACAAATATGTACCGTAGGCAATAAACTTTTTGTATCTTTCTTCGTTATTTTTCCCAATTTTCCGCATTCTATATGTTTAAATTAGTATGGGTGGCGAAGGCACAAAACAGTTTGTGGTTTGTATTTAGGAAAAAGGGATTGAAAGATTACATAACTCATTCAGACCCACAAGGCACAAATAAATGTATGAACACTTGTTTTAGACATTTAAACTTTTTCTTGTATTTGATTTTCTTATATAGAAAATACTGAAAATGAATTATGAATCTCTGTGCAATTTACTATAAATAATTAAGTGCCATATACGAAAAATAAGAAATAAAATCCTAAAATATTTTGACATTCTCGTAACTTTATTTATTTCTCTTAAAGAAAATTGAATTCTTTTTTTTTTGTGTATTTTTACTAAAAAAAAAATTAATAATAAAAACTTTCCTACTTAAGTACACATCTCAGGTTTTTTCTTTTTTTTTTTTTGCACAAGACTTTTGATGTTGTTGTTGCTGTTGTTTTAAAAAATTGCGTAAAAAATAATAATAAGATTATTCAATATTCAAATGTCGTGCCTGAAGTATGCACTCAATTTCAACGAATAAAATAGAAGAAAAAGAAGAAAGAGAAAGAGAGAGAGAGAGTGAGAGAGAGTGTGTGGGAGAAAGAGGAAAAGAGAATAAACGATTCACGTTTTTTTTTTATACTATATAATTTAATTTAATTTAATTCTTCTTTTTTAGCAAAAACCAAATAAAAATAAAGAATGATCCATATAAGAGTCTAGTCATAAGTGCTCTAATAATGACTATGTTTTGTCATTTAATACTTAGGTACTTACTTTTTTTTTGGTTTATTATGATTTTGTCATGCAAACAAATTTAAGCTTTTATTATTTAATTTATTTACTTAAAATAATTTTGATTTGTTCCGTTCCAAAATGTACGAAAATGTATTAAATTAAGTAATTGAATAAGTGAGACCAACAAAGAAGAAAAAAAAATGTGAGACTTGTTTTTTCTTTTCTTTCTTTCTTTATTAAATCCCCAGACATAATTATTTCTGATTGTTGTTCAATTTTTTTTTTTTTGGCTTTGTTCCGGGTAAGAAGTATTTTGTGTTTTGTTTTTGGTATATGAGCTTACCTTATCTATTGTACTGATTTTGTAAGTGGGGCGGAAATTTTTATGAATGACTTTTACTATTTTCTATAAACTTTTATTATTGTTCTATATTTTTATATAAGAATTAAAAATAGTTTTTTCCCTTTCTTCAAATCATTTAATATTCTCTTTATTGAATACAAATCAATTCATGCTGAGAAATACCCGTATCTATCTAAGATTACAAAATATATATAATTACTTGGGTGTTCAGTCTGCCACGTGCTCTCAAAATCTTTTATTATTAATGATTAAATTTTATTAGGATTGATGTTAAAAAATTTAAGATCTTAGATAATATCTTTGGGTATAAGAAAAAAAAATGGATGAGATTTTTTTTTTTACATAGAATTTAAAATAAAATTAAAATAAATTTGTATCATGGAACGTTTGTCCTTCCTTCTTCTAAGAAATTGTTCGTGTTTTGTTTATAAAAAAATCAACAATAAAAAAAAGAAATAAATAAAGAAGAAGTTAAAAGAATAATTTTAAACTTGTACAAAAGTTACATATAAAATGTTATTTTAACTTCTTCCCTCCAAAACTCTTGTCTTTGATTGAATTGAAAAAAAAAAACGAAACGAAACGAAACAAAAAAAAAACGTGTTCCAGTTTTTCTAAAGTCTGGGGGCCAGTTTTGAATTTAAAAACCCAAATTAAAAACAAAAACAAAAAAAAAAGAAGGCAATTCAACCAAAAAAAAACAACAAACTTGTATTTGCTTTTATTTTTTACATTTGCGATAGAGAAACAGAGAAGAAGAATAAAATAAAAATTTAATAGAGAAAAAAAGAAGATATGAGAAAAAAAAAAAGCTGTCTATTGCTAACCAATTGTGTGTCCTTGAAATGTCTGCCTGTCTGTTTGTCTGTCTAAATGTTCTTATAATTTTATTGTAGGCAAAAAAACACACACACACACACTCCCATACACAACATTACACACACACGTCTAAACATACGGAAGCAATGGTATATTTATGAATTTGTTTCGGTATTTGTAATCGAAACCAAAAAAAAAGCACAGAATAATAAAAAGGGGACATACATACAGACAATCAATTGGTTGATTTTTTTTTATAAAAATAAAATATTGTTACAAAAAAATACAAAAATAAAAAGTGATCATAAAAAATCAATTTAATTAAAAAAAAATACAAAAAACTAAACTTTTTTTTCTTCCTTGTGATTGAAATGATTTCTATTTTTTTTTTTTATTATTTATAATTAAAATGACCACGACTTGTCCGATCGTCCTTTTATTATGAATTTTCAAATTATAAATTGAAAATTGAAAATTTAAAAAATTTATTTATACAGAGCAGTGTGAGTTTAATTTCTATTTGTATTTGTATCGCGTGCTGTGCCTCTTCTGTCTTGTTCGTTTCTTGTTTTTTTTTTTTTTTATTAATAAACATTTTTTTTTTGTTGTATTTGTAATGATTATGATCTTGCACATTTTTATTTTTGCCCAAAAATGTTTTATTAATTCTATTAAATAATTTATTAAGAATGATTATTTAAGACAATGTTACGAAGCACGTTTTAATTTTTAAGTAGTGTAATTTATACTGAAAAAAATGTATGACGGTTTTTATGGATTAAAATTTTGTTTTTTTAAAGAAACCTACACAAATTATTGGTCAGAATTTTTGAATCCCATTTATGATTAATTGTTGATGTGAATTTTTCATTGATCAATTTCGTGTCGTTTTCAGAAACATTAAGTTCGCTGTCAATATATGTCAATATGTTCTATTTGAATTTTGCTTTAACAACGAAATTTCATAGCAACATCACCATTAAATAATTTCAGATCAATCATTTTTTAGTGTGAGAAGGATCCATGTTACTTAATCCACTTAAACCTGAATCAGCTAATATTTTATGTTATTTTCGACCATATTGTTTATTTGGGATTATGATGGGCTACAATTATAAAATAATCGAGAATGTAACGAACATTTTTAGCACTTAAAGACAGAAAAATAATTCTTTCAAACTCCAAATTACAAATAATTATGTTTACAATTTCAGTGTAGAATTCTTATTTATTAATAATTTAATAATTATTTAAGAATATTTTATAATTAGTCGCAACTAATTGTTATGAAGAAAAATGCGATTTGCTTTGTTGTGTCATTTATTGAAAACTAAATATTATTATTGTAAAGTTACAATAATTATTAGCAAGCAAAAACTTAAGTTTTCATAGTAAGTCCAATTAAATGCTTTATTTATGTAATTTTTGGATTAAAATCTAAACTTAAACTTTCCTAAAGTATTTCATAAGTGCACAAGTGTACAAAATGCTTCAGATCAGCTAAATGCGAAATAGGTAAACTTTTATTAAAGTTTTTCAATAAATTGATTTCTTACATTTTCCATTATAAAATATGAACATTACGTCTACTTATTACTTATGACGAAATTCAAGAAATATTTACACTTAATAACAAAAAAGAAAATTCCAAATAGTCATCATCGATTTAATTTGAGGCCTTTTTTTTATCTTTCATAATGTAATAAAAATAAAAAATTATAAACGCACGTATCAGTCACACATTCACACGTGCTTACACACATGAATATGTACAAAACATAATTTCATTTATTTAGATAAGAAATAAATAATTGTAAAGGAAATCACCTCATAAAAAATGACTAAGTAAATTATGATACAAGTGTGTTCTCCTGAACTCATTGAAAAAAGTAAATCCAAGTTTCCCAACGGAGGTGAAGAATCACTAATTGGTAAAAAAAATTAAAAAGCTTAATAAAAACAACTTTATAATTATGACAAACTGAAATTATTGATGTTGAAATTTATTCCACAATCAAATTTTGTTTCTTAGTCATTTTTTTATGATTCTTCTCTTAAATGCGCGTTACGTATTATATTTTTTTTAAGGTCATTTTTTTAAATTGTATTGGGCGGAATTAACTTACACTGTGATTTTTTTTTTTCTTTTTAAATGTAACATTATTATTTTTTTATTGTTTTTAAATCCTTGAATTATGATTAAGATGAACATAAATTTATTGTGCATGCATAAAATAATGAATTAATTATTAAGTAAGTATTACTAATAAAAAAAGCCTTCATTGTCTTATAATGGCTAATTGAAACATACTTACTTACTTACTTACTTACTTCTACATTTAATTTTTAATTTAATAATTTTGTATTTTGATAAAAAAAAAAAAAAAAGAATCATTGAAATTTTATGACAATTTAATGGAAAAATAAAAATAAATGACTAAATGATTCGTTTGTTGTTGTTCTTATTTGATTGGTGTAGATATGATTTACTATGAAAATATAACTTGTTTTCCTTTATAAAAAAAAAAAAATGTAAAATGGCTGTGTGTGAATTTTTGTATTTTTTTTAAAAAAATAGAGAACAAAATTGGAAATTTATTTTTACTTTTATTTTTTAATTAAATTTAGAGTTGAGTTTAGAAGTTTGTACTTTTTATTATTTTTTGTTAACTTTTTTTATTTTTTATACAAAAAAAAATCACATTCCCTGACAAATTTTGGTTATTTTTTGTTTTTTTTTTTTTTTTTTTGGTGTGACCGAGAATTGGATTGACCCAAAGACATTGTCTCATGAGGTAACCATTCATGTCTCAGTACATACTTATTTCTTTTTTTCTTTATAAATTTTCTGTTAACTATTATGAACATGTGCTGGACCCACATAATAAAAAAAAAAAAAAAAGCTAACAAATACAGAAAAATCAAAAAAAAAAATCTAGTAATATGTTCAGCATAAATCATTTGTACTAAATTGTTGTTATTTTATTTTATTTCATTCTTTTTTTTTTTTTTTTTTGGCACTCTTGATATCTTTTGAAAAAAAAAAGTGTCACATGCAAAGTCACGTCTTTGAGATTTCTGAGTTATGGTTTAAGTACATTTGTTACAAAAAGAAAAAAATAAAATAAAATAAATTTTATATTAAAAAGAAACTTTATAATAAAAGATTGCGTATTATGGAAAGTTGAACTTTTGACAGAAAATAAATGTGTGTACGTAGTTATTTGTATGTTGGAATATTTTTAATTGTGGTTTTAAACTTAAAAATATAAATGAATGAAAAAAAATGAATAAGATTTCAATATAAATTAATTTGAGTAATTTTAATAAATTAAGTGATGTGAGTAATGATCTTTTCGTCTTTAAATACTCTCTATAAATGGACTGACTATTGAACCAAAAACTTTTGACTATATTGTGGTATGTTAATTTTTGAAGGCGTACAATCATTTAAAATTTTATTGAATTTTTTTTTTTTTAATCATCCAATCAGTGAAAATGCGATAACTGATTTTAATTTAACTGAATTGAAGTGAATTTTTTTTTTGAAGCAAATATAAAATCATAAAAATATAAATTTTTTATTCAAAACTTTAACTAAAAATTGTTTTCTTTCCATTTTCTCAAAGTCACATAAATAATTTTCCTATACTGATAATAATTTATTAGCAGCACAAAATATGAAATATTCGTCACAAATCTGAAGTTAAATTTTTTTGGTTTTTTTGTGATGATAATAAATCAATTCTTAAGAAATTTCTGCATACTTTCCTGTCCTCTTTAATGTTCCATATAAATTTAAACAACAGTGTGACTGTCACTAGAAACAAAAATCTATGTTAAGTTCATTCATAAAATCACAAGAGAAGTTTTCAGTTCTGACAATATGAATGTATTTGGATTTTTGTATATTTCCAGTCAGAAATGTAAGAAAGAAAGATAGAAAAAATATTTATTTTAAAAATAAATTACAAAACAGAAAAAAAAAAATCTTTATTTTCCTTTCACGGAAGTTGTTCTTTTTGTTTTTGCACCTGCGTAAGCCGGAACTAGTTCACGTCGACACCAAAAAAAAAAAAATATGTACCGTTAATTTTTCTTCCGTAGATATTTAACATGAGATAAGTCAAAGAAGTGAACAAGAAATATTTTTTTTTTTAAACAATAAAAAATATCTAAATTAAATTCTCGAAATATTTATTAGAGACAAAAAGAACAACAACAACAAATAACACAAGAAGAAGAAGCAATCTTACAATACAATTTTGTTGTTGTTGTTGTTGTCTCTTCTATTATACAATAAAAATTTACATAAAATTATTAAATTTAATAATACACACTTACTTATATATTTTAATACTTAAGTCAACACATTCAACGTAATTTATCCATAAAAATCATTTTTTATTAAATTTTTAACTTTTATTTTTTTTCATTTTGTCATCAAAATAACAATTTTTTGTGTCTTTCTTATATTTGTTTGATTTCAATCTTTAAATATTATTTATGGGTAAATTACTTTTTCTTCGCTCTTTTCTTTTCGTTGTTGTTGTTGTTGTTACTTAATAAAAATATATCTTGTCATAAAGTATAAAGAAAAATATGGTTTTATATTTTAGATATTTTTTATTAAATCATAAACACAACAAAACAAAAAAAAAAAAAAATATTGTGAGTAGGAGTTGAATTCCCGTTCTAATTTCTATAAAAGAATTATCCAGAAATGTGAAAATTAGAATCAGGCAATATCGTTAAATTTCATAATTATTTCTTAGACTTCCTAATATGGAATTGGAAAGTAAGAAAATAAAAGATATGATTCGATAAAAATATTCCTTAACTGGTCATCTCATCATCCCACTATAAAAAAGTTCATTGATTCAAATAAAATTTAAGTAATTTCAATTGGCTTTATTCATTGACTTCAATCAACACGCTTCATTCCTTTTAAATTCTATTTCTATGAGAACATTTTCTTCCTTTTGTATTCCATTGAAAAGAAATTTAAAATAAAATTATTATTTCATATGGAATCGTTAATTCTGCAACAGGATTTTACGAGAATTTCACTTAAGTATATTTTCTTTATTAATCGTAAACTTTTATTTGGTTTTTTTTTTTATGAGCTTTTTCCTTTTCTAATATTTTTTTTTCAAATAAGCACATGATAGACTCTTTAGAACAAAATAATAATATATCCCTGGCGATCCCTGCACGTGTATATTTGAGTGACGAATAATAAGGACTTTATACAATCAATTTTTATTTATTATTGTCTTATTTACTTTACGTATTTTATTCTATTTTTTTGTTTGTTTGTTTGTATTTGTGTGTTTCTATCCTTCTCTTTATCTTTTTTTTTATAAATAAATAAATCTAAATCTGTCTCAAAGCAATAAGTAAAGTAAAGAAGAAAAATAAAGAAATGCTTAAAGCTTTTTTATTTTTTTTTACTTTCTTAATGCTAATCAATTAATCTTAACTCTTTTCTCCGTCTATATTTTAGATTAATAAGAATTTGTCATTCTGTTATTTTTCTAATTAGTTATTTGATCTAAGTATTTTGTTATAAAATTTTAAATGAAATAAGTAGATAAGAATTTAAATGTAAACAGAAATGTATCAGGAATATTTTAATGGAAGTGGAGTGTGGGGAGGGCGTGCGTATAACATCGGCCTATTTTAATTTAGAATGAGAAAACTTCCTTTTTGAAATTTTTATAATAATTAATTAATCGTTAAACATTAATTTAGTCAAAATTATGAGTAATTAATTATTGCTTACGACTTACAAGATAAGTAAAAGGGGCAGTTGTAAGTACATTTAGTTTCTAGTTTCATTTATTTTTTCATAACAACAGATTTGTATTGTCTGTTTTGTTCTTTCTTCAGTTTTATTAAAATTAAACTTAAGTTAAGTCCTTAATCATTACAACAATGTCTATAAATTGGAGGATAATAAATCCACTAAAATATAAATAAATAATAATTTTTACTTATTGATTATTAACTTTAATAATTCCTGACTTACTTACCTTAATTTATTCAACACATAATAATTAACGTTTAAATTAAAATTGAAACACAAAAGAAAAGAAGAATTAAGTATAATTGAAATGTTTAATTCTAATAATTCTAATAATCATTTTCTACATCCTGAAATTAAATTGTCAAATTAAAAATAGGAAATATGTCGGCATCAACTTACTACTAATTAATATATAAAGTGATTTTTAATTCAAATGAATTTATATACTTAAATCAATTTAAATTTTTGACATTTATAAATTATTTAAAGTTCAATAAATCATAATAAATTAACAAATAAAAAAAAATTTGTTTGTTAATTAAATCAAAGAAAGAATAAAAAAAAAATGAAAATATCAAAATGAACTGATTCGATTAACAAAATATTTTCATAATAATTTTTACAATTTTTACATTTTTTTCTTGATCTCCATAATTTATTACTGTACAGAAATTTATACAATAATTATAATTTTTAATATTTTTAAAAATTCATTTAAATTTGTCTTCAGGCAAAATATCAGACGGCCCTGACTCACAGAATAATGATGTTTTTTTTTATTGTACGAAATTAATATGCAGAAAATAATTTATCAAATCTTTTATAAAATAAGTTTAGATTTTTTGTTTTGGATTAACCCTTTTTTTTTTGTCGATTCAACTTAAATTAAAATTTCATACTTTTTATGTTTGGAATATTTGGAATAAAAGAAAAGTTTCTTTTTTTTTTTTTTTTGCTTGTCAAATAAAATCTAATAATTAATAATTTTATTTAATTTTATTTGATTTGATTTAATTAAATTAATTGTATTGTTGCTGTAGTGTTGGTGTAGTTAATTATTCAACCAATCAAATTATAATCAAAATTAATTACATATTAGCGAAATAATTAAGAAATAACAAATATTAATTAATAATAAACATTTATGAATATAATTGAATTTATTCGATTAATAACAAGATAAGATAATTTATTTTATTTGTTATTGTTTTTTATTAATTTAGTTCAGGTGCGTGAACTGAAAGATAAATTTCATATCTACTAAATATACTTAATTGATTCAGTACCTTTGTTTAGTCTTTGTAACTAATACATTTTCATTCTTTTTATTTTTAAATATTATAGTGAATTCAAGTGAAGTTTAGATAAATTTTTAAAATACAGAAGTGTATCCAGTGGCTTATTTTATTTGAACTAATTCAAAGTGTTATCTTTCACTTATACGAAAGAATTCTTTTATACAATTTATTTGACTTTATTTTTATTAAATAATTTTGATATTTGTTTACCTGTAAACAAATATAATTCATATTACAAATTACAGTGATTATAGATGATTAGATCTACCGATTGATTTTTGTTAACCTTTTTATCTCTTGATTAAAATCTATGAAACTTACTACGATCAGAATATTATTATTAATCAAGAATATCGTACATTAAATTTTTCTCGAAGAACTTCAATATTTTCATCTTTGTTTTAAATTAACGTATGTCTTTTTATCGTCTTATTTTTATTATGATCAAAAAATTAAAACAATTAAATTGTCACGTTTTATTGTCAATTGTACATTATTTTATTGTGTAAGTTTTTTTTTATTTTAAATTGTAGTTTTTTTTTTCGTTGTGTTTACTTATTTGATGATTCAGTTATTTACTACTGGATAAAAAGAATACATTATGGATTTGAATGCAGTGAAAAGATTAGTCACTTATTCTTTGGAATTATCCATAATAATAATAAGAAGAAGAAGAAAGGAAAAAAAACCACCAAATGAATTTTTTGTTGATAGACAGAACAAGTGACACTTATGTTATTTTATTTTCTATTGAAAATACTTACAATAAATAAGTATGCATTTAGTAATTTAAAAATCATTATTTACACTAACAACAAAAATATTCTATGAACTTATTTTTTAGTGCGTTTTTACTTAGTGAGTCACTACTTCATTCAATCCTTTCATTCAATTAAATTTTCTAAAATAATTCAAAAAAAAAAAAAAATATAACAAAAATAGGTAATAATAATTTTACAGAAAATAAAAGAAAAAATGAATAAGAGTGTAGAAAATCTCTCTCTAGGGGTCGTGACTGTTTAATTTATTCAAATGACGTTATTTTATTTTTCCATTGCGTGTGGAACAAAAATAATTTAAAAGAATTAGTTTAGAATTGTGCACAGTGATAATTTCTTTATGATTTTAATTGTTACAATTGATTTCACTCATCATGATACTCCCTCGGTACACTTGAGTATTTTTATGTTTGTTTTGTTTTTTAATTTTTTTTTCTAAATATGTGATACTTTTTTTTTTGTACATAGAAGAATATATGCGTAACGGTCAGTGTAAGTTCTCAAAAGAATATAAATGTTTCAATTTGTGATTTTTATAAAAATCTTTTTAGTACAGTTTTTTTTAATCGTATTTTTTATTTATTTCAATTTATTTAAATAGAGACGTAGGTATTGAAGTGTAGTCGCCTCCCCCCATCCCGTGCTTCAATTCTTTAATATCATTATATTGAACATTATTATGAATTATGGACGGAATTAGAGTGAACAAAAATGAATTTCATTTTTATGCGTTAGTTTAGTAATATTTATACAAACTAATTTATTGTTGTAGATATTCATTTTTTTATTATTATTGAAAGGTAAAATGTCATATGTTTCAATATATAGACAGTAGAATGATATTTATTATGAAAAAAAAAAATAATCGACGTTTACCTGTAAATAAACTTCATTATAGATGTAATTACTTTAACCCTGAATCATAATAAATATAATAATAGTAATAATAATAATAATAATAAGTCAGATTGAATTGGTATATTGTTATAATAAAAGCAGTGTTATCCTATCACTCACTTTTCTGTCTTATCAGACATTCAAAGTAATTTATGTTTTACGATTTATTATTATTATTAATATTTTTTTTTTCTGATTTTTTATCATTTTACAAATAAAATATATAGAAAAAAAAAATATAATGAGAATTATAATAACATCACGCAAATAACAAATTAAAGTCTATTCTATATTATTTAATTATGTTGGACACTTTACTTAAAGTAATGGAATTATTATTATTTTTTTTATTTACTTCAATTATTATTTAAATTTTTATACGTATGTTGTAATTAATGTCTCACGTTATTATTGTTTTAATGCAAGTCTGATATTATGTACGTATGCATTTTTTATTTAATGCTTTTATATTATTGATCTAAATAATTTGAATATTTTAAAGAGCGTATAAACGGACCGATGTGCTTTTGCTTAAAACTGAATAGAAACTTTTTTCTTGATAGTTTTACAATAAACTGTGATAATGGACTTTTAAAGTTAAAAGTTTAGTTCAATTCGTTCTATAATAATCAATATCTTGGGTTGATCTTTCTGTAATATAAAGTTAACTTAAAGTTACCCTAATCTTTTTATAAAATAAATATTATTGAAATACGAAATAAAGAGTTCATGTCGGTCACCCTATGCTACTACTTAACATGCACACACACACACATACAATGTTTAAACATAAATTTATAAAATGCTAATAAAATATATTTTGAAATACTTAAAAAAAAAAGGGTTGATAGATTTTTTGATAAAAGTTAGCTGGGTAATAGGAGTAGGAGTAGAAATATGAGTATGAGTTAAATGGATGGAAATTGTTTGATTATTGTGAAAAGGATGCGCTTTTTTTGGATTTTTATTTTCGACGAACGACGACACGGAAACTCAATAAATTTTATTCTACTTTTAGAATTTGATAAATGCAAAAATAGAATATTTTATTGTAAGTATACAAAAAAGAAAAATTGTAATTTCATTTTTATTTATTTAACTGAACTTCCTGAACAATGGACACTCTGTTTTAGTTAAATGTTTATACATATTTTTTAGAATCGTGGTGGGTCTAATTAAATAGAATAATTTAGATGAAATCGAAATAGAAAATTGAACATGGTGGTACCACCGAATACCGATAAGAAAAGTCTTTCAATTAAATAACACTGACAAGAAAATATCAATAACAATTAATCAATTCTTATTAAAAATCAATAATTAATTGTTTTCTATTAATTATTTAATATATTTATAAATTAAAATAGAAACAAGAACACTTGACTTAAATAAAAATGAAAAAGTAACAACAATAAAAAAAAACACACAATGTGTACTCAGTATCAGTACACCAACTGATAAGAATATTTTTAAATTGTTGTTTATTTATAATTCTAGTTCTGTATTTGTGTAATACTTTTTTTTTTATTATTTTTGTACTTTTGTGTTATGGAATAAAAAAATGGAAACCTACACATTTTTTATTTTTTTTTCTTTCTTTCTAATCCAATTAATATTTTATCTTGATATCGGATTCGTAACTTATCATTATTTTATTATGTTTTTTATTATATTTATTGACACATTTTTTTGGTGTTTTGTTTGTTTAATGGGACACAATATTTAGATCAATTTAAAAATGAAAGAGTTTTGGTATTTTGGGATTGTGTATATTGTATTGTAGAAAAAACAAAGGAAGAGGTTTGGTCTCTATAGATATCAAATTATTACATAAATATTTCCTATCCATAAACAAAAGTGAAAATATAAAGGAGAATAAGAAGAAGAAAAATAGGAAAAAAAACAAAAACTAAACAAAATAAAAGAGAAAACTATAAAAATTCATAATAGAAATGATGACTTGTACGCACGCTCATTAATTATATATTACCTTAAATTATCTGAAGTGGTTTTTTTTTTCAAATGCATGCACGCATAATATTTGACAATAAAAAAAAACATAACCTCAACATATAAATATTCAACATTTAAGTGGACATAAGAGAGTAATAAAGTAATTAATTTGTAAGAGACGCAGAATTCTTTTAATTCTTTTAAACTTTAATAATAAAAAAAAAAACAAAATTTGGATATTAAAAAACCACCGGGTATTTTATGTTGTTGTTTTTTTTTTTTTTTTCTTTAAAAAAACTTGCCAATCATTATGAAAGAAAAACTTTGAAACAAACCAAAAAGAAAGACGTATCATTAATTTTTATTTCTAATTGATTTTTACTTTTTTGTTCCTTGAATTTTTAAATTTTATTTTTTTAGTTTCTTTATACAAAACAAAAATAAAAACGCATCAAGAAAAACGATCTCTAAAGTAACAAAAAAAAAAAAAAAACAACAAACAAACAAACAAAAGAAAAAACCAACTATGAAAAGTACTTAACAAAAAAAAAAGAAATACTTAAGTAAGTATGAAAATGAATGTGAAAGTAAATAAAAAAAATGATTTCCTAAAGTAATTTGAAACAGAAACAATAACTAATAAAAAAGCAATACATGCAAAAAAAAATGTATTCTTTGGACATTGGACATGAACACATCAGACTTACTGGTACTTGGACACAAAATTATTATTATTATTATTATTATTAAATATGGGGATCAAGACCTAGGTTGGGTACTTGTAAACCTTGTTATCTGATATCCATAACCAGGGTTAGATTTAGATTATGTATTTTTATTATTTTTAATGAAAAGCGACAACACTGATGTTTTTTTTTTAGAAGGTATACTTAATAACTTTACCTTCATACAAAAAACAACAAATTTAAACTTCAAATTTGACGTAATTTTGAGTTTTATCCTCACTTAACTTTTTTTTCTTCAATTTTTCTATCATTTTATTCTTTGTTATTCTCTCTCTCTCTCTCTCTATCTGGTTCTCTCTCTTCCACATTATTCTATGTAGAAAACCCGTCATCTTAACAGGAGATTAAGAAAATTAAACAAAAAAAAAAACAATGGATTTTTTTTTTAATCTTCTTACAATGTTGATAAGGAACTAATAAAAATGATGATCAATAAAAAGATGATGTGGTAGAGAAGAAGATAGAGCAAAAATCTTAACAAAAAATAATAATTATATTTTATAACGACATTTTGAGGTTATGTAATTTAACACAGTCTAATTAGAAAAAAAAAAATAATTAAATTTTCAATTGAAAGAAAGAAGTAACAGTTTTGTTGTATATTAAAATTCTCAATTTATTTATCTACAATATTTTTTTTTTTCTTTCTTTATTACTGAAATGAACTTATTTTGCAATAAACATTAACTAACTCATCAAATATAATTTAATTACATTGTTTTTTTTTTCTTCTTCTTCTTCTTCTTCTTCTTTGAGTTTAGTTGAGTTTTCTTCGTTGTTGTTGTTGTTGCTGTTGGTTTTGTTTTTTTTTTTGATTTTTAATAAAATTTGCAGAAAACAAGAATCTCTTTTTTTTTTCATTCAAAGCAAAAAAATACAAAAAAAAAAACAAATAGAAAAAAATGTAATAAAAAAAAAAAGAAGAAATATCAAAATAAAAGTTGTATAGTACGAAATTGAACTGGCGCTCTTGTATATTATTTAAAAATACTTAAACTTAAGACTTTATTCATTTAAATTGTGTGTGTGTGTGTGTAAGTGTATGTTTTTTTTTTATTGGAATTAATTAATGAAAGTAACGATTCATGGTCGAATTTCTTATTATTTCAATTCAGTTCGTTTCGGTTTTCTTGCTTGCTTGCTGTTTTTTTTTTTTTATCTTTTTTTCCTTTTTGTTGTTTCTTTTTTTGTGGTTGTATTTTATATATTTTTTTTTTTGCGCGATCAAAACAGAGCAGAACATTTTGTGGCATGAATATTTCGTATTTTTTTTTTTCTTTTCTTTTTAATTATTATTATTATTATTATTATTAATTATGTTATGTAGAGGAATGTTTTTTTTTTTTTTTTGGTATTGAAAATAATTTGGTCGTTGTTAATTGATTTATATACCTCTAGACCTCTACTGTAGAAATTTGTGATTAAAAAAAAAAAAATTATAAATCCAAATTTTATTTCTAAATAAACATAATCATTGTGACAAATAATAAATAATTGATTTGATTATTATAATTGTCATTCTTGAAATTTAAATTATATTAACGACAATTATAGATTTAATCTATTATTAGATACAATTGATTGATTTTAATATTTCTTGTTCACGGACACAATAATAATATATTGTTTAATTAGATCCGTGATCTTAGAATTATTATTATAATATGTATTGTGTATGTGTATGTGTGTAGTTTTTTTTTTAAATTATGTTAACAAACGTAACTAAATTGTACCTATTTATATTTATCCGGAATAACCTCAGCCTTGTATTTTTAATATTTTTGTATTGCGGTTTCTTCTTATTTATTTATTTTTTAATCCATAAGTTTCCTTTAACATTTTTTTTTTATTGCTTCTAAATCTGTCTACTTGTGTAGTTGTCTCGTGGGATCTAAACATTTTTTTTCTTCTTATGTTTGTTGTTGTTTTTGTTGCAAAAAAAAAAAAAAAAAAAAAATAAATAAATAATTTTAAAATTACAAAATTGTTGCAAAATAAACCAGAAAACAATTTCATGTTTGATTTGGGATTTAAGTTTTTTTTTCGCTTGTCTTATGTATGGATGGTCAATTTTCTTGAAAGAAAAAATATCATGGAAAAAAAAATGAAATAATTGAGAGAACTGACAAATTTTCGTAATGTTTGTAATTTATTTTATAATTGCAATTATTGACGAAACAAATTGACTTTTGACATTTTCTAATAATCATTTTTTTTAAACTGATTTTACTTGTGTTGGTTAGCATTTGTTTTTTTTTTTAGTAACAATAAAAATTACATTGATGACATTAAATAAATTTCAATCGAAATTATTTTTCTTATTTTAAGAATTTTATAATTTCTTCTTAGAAAATAGAAAAAAAATAATTTGTTCATAAAAATTTACGGTCTAATGATCAAGCATTTACGTCTTTATTAGGCATTCTTACCTAATTAGTTAACTACAAAGTAAGTAATTGAGATTTATATGAAGTTAGTTGTTGTGGGAAGAAAAGTATGAAATATATTTGGAACAAAATTAAAATATTCTCGTAACATCTCATCTTATAGTATGCCTTTCATCTTTGTGTCTTTCTATTTTAACGTTAAAAAAATATCCGTTTATTTAATTTTTTCTGTGTCTTATGTCTTTCAATTTGCGGTAAATATACATCCGAATACAAAGGTGTCTTATTTCTGCACAGTTATTTTTGACAAGCAATCTCAATTTAATTTTGTGCTTACACATGGAAATTATTAATTATGTTGACATAATCTGGGTCTTCAAAATAACGCCGTTTAAGTTTTATCAATCAAAATCTGTAGACAGAAAAAAAAAAGAAAAAAAAAATAACTAACTGACTTACATAATTTTTTATATTCATTGTTTTAAATTTATGATCTAAGATGTCAGAATGTCATCTTGAAACTACATAATATATTTAATTTACAGTTAATTCTATATGGAATCTTCAGTTGAAAAGTTAACAAAAATGATACATGATGGTTCTAAATACAAATTATTTAATTATTTCAAGACGTCATTTTGTAAACTTAAATTTTTTGGTTAGACGATTAGCGAATTTTTAATTTTTTTTTTATTTTATTTCTTAAATTAATTTCTGTTGTTTTCAAGGATACATTTTCTTTTGTTTTGCAATGTTTTAAGTATATTTTTTCTATAACTCAAAATGAAATAGAGAGAAAAAAAAAACAATACACAAAAAAAAAAAAAAACCTTGAGAGTTTGTTATAATTTCTGACAGTTAAATTATTTCTTCTGTGTGTGTGTGCTTTTTGTTTGTAGGCCTTAAAACTTTTCGTGTATAAAACGTGAATTTAATTTAAAAATATTAAAGTACATATAAGTATCTGCTTCATTTAAATAAATAACCTGACTTACTTTAGTGCTTTAATTTTTTTTTTTCGTTATATTTTGTTTACAGTCAATTACATAATTAAAAGCAACAGTATGTAATGTTCAATTTTATGCGACCTAAGTTAAACCAAAAAGAAAAAAAACCCCCATACTTAATTGATAACAATACTTTTCCTATATACTCGTCGTACAATGTACATACTGTCTGTACTTTATACTTATTTGGGTACATAAGTTGGCTTTATATATTTTATAGTATGGCTAATTTATTATGTATTTTTATATGAGGGTTGGACAAAATGATGATCTAAATTATTTATATTTCTCAAAATTGTTTTAAGAAACTCCCAAATTCACATAAAATGATAAAATTATGAAATAAATAAATTGAAGAACTTTTTTTAGTGATGTCTCATTTGTCTAGCAAAGGTAGATAAGACACAGAAATTAATTTTGATAGAATTTTAATTCTGTGTAATTGTATAAATAAAATTCGCCCAATTGTTGTATTGAGTATTGTATGGGAAGCCATTTAGTTTGATCAACCATGTTGTATTAAAATTGAGTACACATGTACTCTATAACAACAATAACAAATATTTTTTTTATCATGAAAAGCTTAAAGTTAATTTACAAAACAAAAAAGTATATAGGAAAAAAAGCCCACACTCTTTCAATAACTTTAAATTAGACTAAGAGAAAGAGAAAGAAAAAAAAAATATAAATATAAAATATAATAATACAACAATAATAAAATATTGCAATTGATTTACATAATTAGCGTAAAATACCGCAATATAAAAATAATATAATATTTAACCGTAAATGGAAGGTTAATTTTAAATATTATTGCTGATGATGATTGTTAAAATATGACCGTGAATTTATTTTTCATTTTTTCTTTTTTTTGTTTTTATTTTTTTGAATTTTTTTTTACAAAATAAATCATACGATCATTATAATGAAAATTGAATAAAAACATAACTTTAACTGGCGGGTAAAATTGTGTGTGTGTGTGTGTGTTTTTTTTTTGTAACACAAAAAAAGTTAAAAAACCTGCGGTATAAAGAAACCTTAAATTAAATTAACTTTACATTTTGGATAATTTTCGTCAAGTGCAGGACTTACTGTAAGTAATGCAGTAGACTCACATAAATTATAATAATTATATATTATTTTTGGTTCGCATTATTTTTGTCGCATTATTTTTCGAATGTGAAAATTGGTCATTTTTCTTCTTTGTTTTTTTTTTTTTTTTGTTGTAAAAATATAAATATTAAGGACGTAGATTTTAATTTTTATTTATAAAATAATAATAATCAATAGAATAATAATTCGATTAATTCTTAATAATCGTGACTGCAATAATCAAAAATACAAAAAGAACAAAAAAAAAACATTTAAAATTGAAGAGAACTTTTCTCATTTGTAAAAGTTTTGAATTAAAAAAAAAAAAGACAAAAATATCGTGACACTGAGAACGTGATAACGCGACGCGAGTTATCCAAATGAATGGCGACGTTTTTTTTTTTTTTACCATTTAATTATTGAAAAATATTCGTTCATTGTTTTTAGATTTTAGAATAAAAATAAGAAGAAGAAGAAGTAATGTAAATACAGAAATAAAGCACAATAAATTATCGATTCAATAATTGCTTTGGAGAATCGATGTCCTTATCTTTAACTAATCGGTTTATACTGTAGACTATACCTAAAGGGGGTGGTAAAACCTTCACTGACCCCTTTCATTAGTTTCTTTTTTTTTTGTCGTGGTTGTTGTTTTTTTTTATTTACATTTCTTTCAGTTCACGGACACACTATTTATATTAGTTAATTATTACATTTCCAGAATTGAATTGGACACATTTATAATAATGTAATTAATATGAAAATGAAATAAATTGATTAAATTACCTCGTTGTATAATTTTTCTCTTATGTTGTATTTTCATGAACAAATATATACGATGAATTAAACCTTGCAACAGTGACCACCTCCAATCTATTCTGTAATCTGTAATGACTAAAAATTGTAGATATATTTTTTTTTTTAAATTTCTAAATACGTTTGTCTCCTTGATGTTTATTTTTATACTTTTGATTTATATTGACCAGGATATTTTTAAGTAAACCTTATTCATTATTAATTATATAAAGCTTTTAGTGTAAACAATTGAATAATTATCGCAATAATAATTTATTAAAATTAAGTAATTTCAATTTACCTTTTTCCTTTCTCTTTTTCTCTCTTTATTTCTCTCTCTTCTAAGTAAAAATTAATTTTCTTTTTTATTTTAAGAAATCATTTAGTAAGAAACAGAAAAAACAAATTTTGAATAAAAAAAAAAAAATGAAATTAAAGAATAGTAAATATCAAAAGAGCGAGGGAATGAGAGAGAGAGAGAGAGAGAGAGAGAGAAAAAACATAATTTCATCATTTCTATAATTTTATAGATTATTCTTTCATTTATTTTTCTTTCTTTATTAAAATTTTTCTGACATTGTGACACTGACAGTGGCACCTGAACAAACGGCAACAACTGTAAATGAAAATGATATATTTTTTTATTATTATTCTTTTTGTTTCACTTAGTTACTTATATACGTTGACGTTTATATACAAGAACAAAAAAAAAATACATAGGACCTTCTTTATGTACAACCAAGAAATATATACAAAAACAGAAAAATTAATATTTAAATAATGAGTAAATTGTCGAATATTAAATATTCGTATAAATATTATAAAAGTGTTGTCAGTGTGTCACAATCAAAGAACATATGTTATGGGGAAAATAATTATAATTTTGTTTTTGTGATAATTATTACAAGAAGTTTTTTTTTTAATTCATTATTCTCCTATGTGTTTCACACACACACACTTATACATATGCAAAATAATAATATTAAATAATATTTTCTATTTAACTCGGATGACGTTTGGTATAAATAATACTTGTAACAAAAGTATACAAAAATTTCAAATTATAACAACAATACAAAGATATTTACCTATTCAATTTATGTATCTAAAAAAAAAACAATGAGGTCATCTACACAACATTGAATTGTTTTAATTTAATTCTTTTATTTTCTGGGTTTTTTTTTTCTTCTGTTTCTTCCTTCTCTTCACTCCCCATTTTTTTTCTTCTGTTTTTGTGAAAAAAATTAATTGTTTTTGACTTTTTTAAAGAAAATTTGTATTTTTTATTTGTTGTCTAAAAATAAAACTGATCAAAGGTTCATTTAAGTCTTTAGTCATCAAATGTTAGGTACAAGATTTAACCGCTTGAAATAGATCAGAATATCTTTATAAATGGACCACTTAATATATTCTAGAAATATGCGTGCTTACAATATAAAAGATGTGATCTAATCTTACTTAGTTATTCTTAAATATATAACAGTGAAGTGTCTATAAATATTAGATTATAGAGGGATGGTCGATTTTGAAGGTTTGACTTTCGTTTTTATTATAAGTAGATAATAAATGAAAGGATTTATTAGATTTATTTATATATTAATATGGACCCTCTCTTTCTTAAACAAAAAAAAAATAAAAAATAAAAAGAACGAACGCACGCACGAAAGAACGAAAGAATAAGTGGAAATCTTATATAAAACAAAATTGTCACGTTATTGTTGCTCCGTATAATACATAAAGATACGTATTTCAATAATTTACTTCGATTAATCAACGGTTTCTTTCACATTTTCTCAAGGGATACATTTTCGTTTGTACATTTTCTTAGAATCTGAATATAAGTATACGAATCATGATTGTAATCGTTTGTATTTCATGATGGTGTAAATGTAAAGAAGAAAAAAAAAACACATTATTCTTTTGGCTAGTTTTATATGATATTAAATAAATAATGATTACTATTTCGTGTTAACGTTTGGTACATATAAATGTTGCAATACATAACCCATAAATTTATCCTCTATAAAATTAAATAAAAATCTAGAAGAAATCGACGATTTCACATGACTTATAAGTTCAAACATTTTGATCTTAGGCTTAAGTAAAAATAATCAATCATGTAAATTTTAACAAATATAAAAATAAAATTTTGATTTAATTATATTTAAATTGTTAATAACAATTGGCTTTATAAATTTTGAACACGGTTGTTTTGCGTTAAATTAAGATAATTTTAATTTTGTTTATTTTTAAATGAAGATTTTTTTTCTACATGAAAAAAAATATAGAAAAGCAAAAATGGAGACGCCAAATGTCTGGACACGGTTTTTTTTTAATTAAATTTAATGAAATAATCTTTTTTTTCTTCTTCTATATAAAGTTGTATGTATACATTATGTATTATGTAATTGTATAAACAATACATAAATTAAATAAAAAATGATTATAAAATTAAGATATTCCCTTTTTAAAAGAAACACATTCAGATGCCATATGTTACTGCTATAAAAAAAAAAAAAATTGCTTACAATCCACTTTCTGCATTTCCTTCTCTATTTTGTTCTTTCTCTGTTTGAGTTTTTCTTTTTTCTTTATAAAATAAAAATACAATCAAGTTTAACCGCATTAAAAAAAAAAAATTACATGATAAATCTTATATAAAATCCAAGACATACAAAACTACAATTGCACGAATTTATAAATGAAATAAAATATAATAAAATTTACTATAAATTTCTTAACTTTTATAACTAAGAATAATATGCACATTTACACAGTTAAATTTTAGTTAAAATTATGAAATTGTATTAATCCATTTTTTCATTTCTTCTAATGACAATCATTTACATTAATTTTAAAAGTATTCAATAATAACTTCTAAGTTCAGGAAATTTGATAAGAATCATTACAAATTTGTTTTAAAAGATACGACAGAATGTTTCGTTATTTATTTTCTTTGTACATAAGAATTTTAATTAGATTTATAAAAATGTTGTGTTTATTCAATACAATTAGAGTTACTGGTTAATCTAGTTAAATGTATTGAAAAGAAAAGGTTCCTATATATTGTCACCAATCATTGAAACACGTGATGAATATTAATCAGTTTTGATTAAAGAATTCGAATTAAGACACCTCAAAAGCAGACTAAATTAGATTACAAGATTATATGTGGTTCTTTCATTGTGATCATCAAAGATCAGTCACAGTGACTATATAATTTTTTTTTGTAATAATGAGGTTAAAAAAAGGTTAAAACATTTAAGAAAATATGGGTGTAAGCCCAGTTGTTTTAAATAGTCCAACCGCGCATGTAAGTCTAACAAAAAAACAATTACACGACTTTTAGATAATTATCTAATGTAGAATTATTGTTGTTGTTTTGTAAAATATCAAATGAATTCACATTTAAAATTTATGTTAATTTTTAAATAGAAACAAGAGAAATGGATTTACCGTGTAAGTTTCTGTAAGTTTTTAAAGTAGGTACACGTACATGCATAGCGTAATATTTACAGTAAAACAAAAGTAAATAAATACAAATATATTTTTTTTTGTTTTATTATTTTGTAAAAAATAAAATAAAAAATATATAAACGTAAAAAATACAAAGCTAAACAAAAACATTTATCTGTCCACCTTTATAAATTATTGATTTATTTTTACATAGAGGAAAAGAGACAAAAAGATACAGTTTGTTTCATAAAAAAAAAGAATAAAGATTCAGCTTGTTTTAAATTTAGACGAACAACAACAAAAAAAAATAACAAATGTACATTTTGAAACGTTTCAATTATTAACAAAACAAAAAAAAAAGGCTTTTCTTTTAGCTATTCTTTTGCCAGATCCTGTGACTCATTTCACAATGTTTTTACTTGAAAATTTTATTGACTGAAAAATCATAACAATAATTCGTTTCTATTTTAATTTTATTTGCTTTTCAATCAAATATTCAGTTTTTACTGGAATTACACCTGCGTCTCGATCATATTATGATCTATAAAATTATTATATTGTTTTATTAAACTCAATGA
Organism: Pedicia rivosa; assembly: GCA_963082725.1. NCBI lineage: Eukaryota > Metazoa > Arthropoda > Insecta > Diptera > Pediciidae > Pedicia > Pedicia rivosa. Next base: position 4,709,863 of record OY720154.1, read on the forward strand.
CGTCATAATATGTAATTAGAATAATTTCAATTGTATATAGGTACAAGCAAAAAAATTCTATAAAACATACGCTTTGTGAGAATGCCCACAAAACTTCCGGTCATTGCGAAAAAAAAAACGAAACCTTAACTGACATAAAATTAAACCCTTTTATTACATCACCACCTGGCTTTTTATTCTGTTTTTTATTCTTTGGCCTTTTATCTTCATAAATTTACCTTTTTATTTATTGTTCACTTTTTTTTTTCTTAGGTTTGTTTATTCACAAATTCAATCAACGATTTTCATCTAACTTTGGGATCTCCACTTAATTAGCATGATATTCATGTTTTGATTTTTCTTTTGATAAATAAACCAAAATGTGATCAGATAGAATTACAGATTTTTGTCTCTTGTTGTTGTGTTTTTGTTTTGTTTTTTTTTTGCCACGTTAATTTTCTATTTTGTTAAAGAAAAATGTTTATAATTAAACGGTTTTTGGTTTTGGTTTTGGAAAACAAAAAAAACAAACCCTTTATTCATGTCGTAAATGTTTGTAGTAAAAAAAAAAGTTTCTTCATCCATTTTGTTCATTTTCATTTTTCATACAAACCAAAAAAAAAAAAAAAAAATTTGTGAATTTGTGAATTTGTGTAAATCGGCTTGGGGTTTTTCTTTATCTTTATCTTTATTTTTTTATTTGTTTTTGTGAAAAAAAAAAAAAAAAAACAAAAGAAAATGTGATTTAAAGTTTAGATTTTCATTTTTCTCAAAGGAAGATAAAAAAAAAAAAAAGGGTTAACAAGAAAGCTAAAAAGTAAAATTGATAAGTATGTTATGATTAGGATAAGTAGCATCAGAAAAATTTGGAAAAGGTTTTTCTTTCTTTCTGATAGTTGATTCAAAAAAAAAAAAGAAAAGACAAAAAAAAACAAAAAGAAAAACAAAAAGGGAAACTTATGATTTATGAAAAATTTATGATAATGGGCCTATCGTTAAATATTTACAAAGACAATAAAGAAAGACAAAATGAAACATAAATTTTTTTACCTTTATTTTTGTGGACTTCTGGTTTTTTTTTTGCAAATAATCCGTTCCGTTTGTCAAATCTCAATTTTATTCATTGAAATAATTTAATTTTGTTTTTTTTTTTTTGCAAAAAAAAAAAACAATTTTTGGTTGATTTAATTTAATTTAACAGAAGTTCATTTTTTGTTTTATTTCTTGTTGTTCTTCTTGGATTACTTTCTCTCTCTCTCTCTCTCTCTCTCTCTCTCTCTCTCTCTCTCTTGAACATTTTCTTTCTTCTTCTTCTTTGAAAATTTCCAAAAAAAATTTATCTAAATAAATTTCTTTTCTCAAAATAACTTCTTTTTCTCGTTTTCCTTAAAGAAAAGTAAAGAAATTTCATAATTTTTCTTTATATTAATAAATTTTCATTTGTAAGAAAATAAAAGGAAAAAAAAAAATTGAAGTTCAACGGGAAAAATGCATTTTCGCATGACAGAAAATAAAAATGAAATTTTTCATTTAAAAAAAAAAAAAAAAAAAAAGAAAAAACAGAACGAAAAAAATTGTGTTGTTGTTCACACAGAGAAAAAAAAAGAGAAAAAGAAAAACCACTGCACTCAATATAAGGGTATCGTGGAGAATATTATGACGTTATAAACATGAATATTATTTATTTTTATTTTTCGTGTCAACCTCATTCCCTAATTCACTTATTTCATTTTATTGTTTTTCTTTCCATTTTTCACCTTGTTCCTCATACACTTTCAGCTAGCGGTAGGTCATTATCAGTGTTACCACCCCCTTTTTTTTTTACACCTAACCTACACTACTCGACTACTCGTCTACTGTTGGTAACTGCGTCAAGTTCGTTGTAAATATTATTATTATTATATTTTTATTTTCTTTTCACCTTCATTTAGTTTATTTTCTTGTCATTTATTTTTGTTGTTATTTGTTGTGGGTGAATTATGGTGAAATCAATAATAAATCAGTGGTAATTATATTATATATACCCAATCACTGACCACCTTATACATTTTTACCTTATATTCTATGTCATAATTTTCGTTATGGATTTCTTTTTTTTTTGTCCTTTCATTATTTATTATTGGTTAATGTTTGGTCATGGTTTTCCAATATTACCTTTCACCCTAAATACCAATTCCAATTCTTGTAATTCAAATGACGACATTTTTAAATGTGACAATCTACATGTATGTACACATGTTACATATATGTATTATTATATTAATGATTTACTTTTATACTTTTATATTGTATTAGAATCTATAGAATTGTAAAAGATTGACAATTTTCACCTTCTCACAATCCTAACCTCAAAAAATAATAATAAATTGTAAATTATTAAAATTGTGAACAGAAAAAAAAAACAAACAGTACACATTAAAATAGAAAATGAATTAATGAGTAAATAATAATGATATTAATGACTATCAAAGTGTATAAAAAAAAAGTGTCAAAAGTACTTATAACAATATTGGACTTTTACAAACCACATGGACAAAAATCAAAAATTCCACAATAAATAATCATTTTTTGCATGTCAAGTTTATTAACAATAAATGAACAAAATAATGAAAGGAAAAATGAAAATGGTTGGTAAATAATAAGGAAAATATAGGAAAAATGTCATATAAAAGAAATATTCATACGGAATAAAAAAAAATTAATAAATGAATAAAAAAAAAAAAAAAAAAGACTAAAGACAAATTGACAAACCAGATTATTGACATTGAAATGTCTGGTTTGGTATCGTGTTGTTGTTGTTGTTGTTGTATTATTTCGTGATGATGGCTGATTAAATCTTACGGTCATTTTGTATTCAAAAGATGAATACACTTTTAGTGAATATTATTTATATAAAACTTATTAAAAAAAAAAATGCTTTTTGTTCATCATCATTTATATTTTTTGTCTTCTTCTTTTTTTTTCTTTTTTCTTCTTCTTCTTCTTCTTCATCTGTTCCTCTGTCTTGACTTTATTTTTTTTTTGTTTTGCATTATTTTTACATATTTTTTTATATTTTTGTTTTTGCTTTATTTTTTAATATTTTTTTTCTGTGTTTTTTTTTTTTTTACTTTAACTTCTTCAGGTCATTTTATTTTCAAGGGTAAATAATTTTTCTCTTTTTTTTTTTTTTTTTTTATAAAACATAAATGGATATGTGTAATTTTAAATATCATCTTAATTTATATCATAAAAAAAAATACAAAAAAAATATTGTTGTGCAATATTGTTCACAGAAGAGGATAAAAAAAAAAAAACAAAATAAAAAAAAAGAAAAAAATAATAAATGAAAAGATGCAAGAAAAAAGCAAAAAAAAAAAAGTTAACTGACAGCCAAATCTTTTTTGTTTCTTTTTTTTTTTTTATATTGACGATCTACGACTTTACAATTAAATTGATGAAATTATAATGAATTAAGATTTATTGGTCTGATTTTTTTTTTGTTGCTGAAAAAATTTGCTTGATAAATTTTTAAAATGTAAACATAAATGCCGTGTTAACAATTATTTCAAATGACTGAGACTGTTCGTTAAAGACAAAAGACAAAAGTGTCTTAAGAAATATTCAAGTTACAGAACGATTTAATAATAATTTTGTGATTGGTTTTTTTTTTTATTTTATATTTGATTCGTGGCAAATTAACTCAATCTCAGTAAAGATACATTTTGGATATCTAGGAAGCATCTCATCCCACAATTAGTAATTAACGTTACATTTTTAGCAAGATCATAAATCAAATGATTGAATTTAAATAAATTAAGATATTTTTTTTCCATCTCTCAACTTGAATAAAATTAAAATAAACTCCTCGCTAATTTTTTTTTTTAATGCTTATCTTGTCTTATAAAAAGACATTGCTACATTCATCTGTACCAGATGCAGACATAAAACTTTTTTTTTTTTTTTTTTAAAGATTTTGATTCTAAATTAATGCCTTTTTTTTTTTGTGTTTCTGTTGTTGGGTGTTGCTTTTGGTTCTATAGAAAAAAAACTACATTTTATTAATTTATAAAATGATTTCATTAATTTATGTAACTTAAGAAAAAGAAAAATGCTTATGAATAAATTCTCTGTTTAAAATTCTACATTTATATTATTTTAACTTGTTAACTTATTGACCTTTATAAAGATTTTGTTTTATGATGATGATGAAGACAATGATGATGTGATGATTGTAAGTGTACCCCTCTCTTTTGTACTCTTTTAAATAATAAATTATAACTGATAAGAACTTAACCTCAAAATTAACATTAAATATATTTTTCTATTTTAATTAATTGACTAAATATTATAATAGAGAATAAACTAAAATTAAAAATCATGACTAATTTATTTTTAATTATTAAGATTTAAAAAAAATGTTAAGACTTCACAATGATACTTTGATAATCTTTAAAATGAGTATTTTTGAAAAATATTCCTTCCTTTTAAAATCCAATTTATTCCACATTATTCTAGTATTTTAATGTTTGAAGTTTTTTTTTTTAGCGAAATTTAATCGAATCATAATCAGTTGTGGCCGGTTGTGATTTAAATATTCGTCATTCTTTTTTTTTTTTTTTTAATGCGCGACTTTTCACAATTTTTTTTTTATATTGAAATGATCCCAGTAATTCTAATTCTTCTCAAATCTCTGTAAGCTGCCGACATTGAACCAATTTGTTTCTGATCCAATAACAGAGAGATTAATTTTCATTTTGTACGTTACGCACATTTTTTCACAAATTTAAGTGTTGCCAGTGTCATCGTAAATATTCGGCAAAAAATTAAAAAATTGTACACGACGGCCATGATATTCACTTTATTTAATTTTTGTGTATTATATAATTTTATTTTGTTGTTGTTGTTGTTGTTGTTGTTGTTGTTGTTGTTGTTGTTGTTGTTGTTGTTGTTGTTGTTGTTGTTGTTGTTGTTGTTGTTGTTGTTGTTGTTGTTGTTGTTGTTGTTGTTGTTGTTGTTGTTGTTGTTGTTGTTGTTGTTGTTGTTGTTGTTGTTGTTGTTGTTGTTGTTGTTGTTGTTGTTGTTGTTGTTGTTGTTGTTGTTGTTGTTGTTGTTGTTGTTGTTGTTGTTGTTGTTGTTGTTGTTGTTGTTGTTGTTGTTGTTTATAAATTTTTCGACAAACATGTGTGTTCACTTTTCATCACTTTTTCATACATTAAATATTTTAGAAGATTGTTCTTTTGTGTGTTCACTTTTTGTGTGTTACTTTTGGTATATATGCGTGCGTTATATAAGTGAAAGTGATTCTTTGAAGATGAATTGGTTGTGGAGAAAAGAAAAATAAATAGATTTTCTATATGTAAAAATAAAAGTCGGAACATAAGTTTAAAGTGCGAAATAAGCGTAATATGTTGTTGGGGTGGTTAGGGGGGAGGGGGGAGTTAAAGACAAAGCAAGCCGTACCCATTGTATTAAATTGTAGATGTTTTTTTTTTCTTTTTTTTTATTTACTTCTTGAATTAATTTTTATGTACAGAAATTTGATATTCTTTTTTCGTATTTCATATTTAAAAAAAATTTAATTTATTATTGTAATTTTATAAAACGTGACTACTTGGTAACTTTGACTTAAAATATAAATCATAAATAAATGGATAATTATGTAGATAATTTAACACTCGATAAATAAAACATAAAATCAAATTACAAAAAAAAAAAACACCAAACAAAATTCTAAAATTTGAAGAAATAAAACCAAACTAAAAAACAATTTAAGTTCAACTAAATTACAAGTTTTTTTTTTTTATATCTAGTTTTTTTTTCTTCTAAGAGTTATCATACGATTTATCTTCCTGACTCACGCTATAATCTTTTGTAGAATATTTTATAAGATTTTCCTGTTTCTTTTATTTAACTAAAAAAAGAAAAAAAGAAAAAGACGAATTTCTTACATAAGAAAAATACGAAACGACTTTTATTCTATATTTCTTATTTTTTTTTTTGCTTCTAGAGTTTTAATTTTGTTGTTATTTATGCACGACTGTCATTTCATATCATGTTTCCGTGACGTTTTTATATGACTCAGATTTTAGTCTTTCTTTCTCTTTCTCTTTTTTTTTTTTTTGTTTTTTATCGAAAAATATTAACTTTTTTTTTTGTTGAAACTTTTTTTTTTCTCTGCAAATGTTCTGAAGTTGTGAAGAGAAAGAGTGACAAATATATAGAGAGAGAGTGTGTGTGAGAGTGAGAGAGAGGGAATTAAATTGAATAAAGTGTAATATAAATAATAAATAATACAGTTTATTTTAAACATTCATTCACGTAACTGTTAGAAGTACCGTTAATTTTATTCAAAAAAAAAAAAAAAATTTATATATAGCACATTTTTATTGTAGTTACTTTTTATTGTTGTTGTTATTGTTATATTGTTATTTATTTATTTACTAAAAAAATAAAAAAAATACTAACTCGCTAATCAATGTTTGCGGTATAATTGACACGACATAATAAATAATGTAGTAAACAAAATACAATTTATTTAAAATTTTCAATTCATTTTATAACACAAATCGTAATTAATCACTGATCGAAAAATAACCCTTCAAATGTGACCACTTTTTCTTTATGTTCCTTATAAAATTGTAATCTCAAAAATGTTTTGAATTTCAGTTTGTGAAGAATATTTGCAGTAAAAATTCCTTATAACATCTTTTCTTATATAAAAATAATTACTTTCATAATTGTCTAAATATTAAGACATAACACAATTAAAGTGTTACAATTTTTTAACTGACAAAAAAATAATTTGCATTTGTTATGCTAAAAAAAAAATAGAAGAAGAAGAATAATTGAAAAAAAAAAAAACAGAAATGTTAAAGGCAAAGGAAAGGCTAACAAACGAAACGAATAAGATAAGATAAATACAAGGCATAAGAAGAATGAAAAAAAAAAAAAATGAAATTGAAACCTTTCTTTAAATTGGAAAGATTTAGGTCAGTATTTTATCATAAATACCACAATTTATAACAAAATACAATTGAGTCAGATTGAACACAATATTTAAGTTTAAAATTGGTTTTTTTTTTGTTGATGCTTGAATGATTATGACGTTGATGATGATGATGATCATGATGAGATCATCTTTTAACTTAAGTGAAAATGAAAAGATTTAAATGTTTAGAGTGACTAATAAAGAAATTTATAAAGATCTTTATTTGGTTACAAAAGAAAAGTTTATTTTTTTATTTTTTTTTTTTACATTTTTTTCTTCTTGGCAAACTTTATATTTAGCTAAAGTTTTTCTTTTGAATGGAAAAACTATTAAATCAAATTGATTTTGAAAATTTGTAGAAAATTTTATTACAAATAATCTGAATATGGCAATAATAAAAACCCGTATAATAACGTAACATTAAAATATTTGTATACGTCATACTTCTACTCTAAGTAAAATGTATAATGAGAAAGCGTCTTTAATCATTACTACACACAAAAGAACATACATACATATAAACATATATACATATACACACATCCAAACATACAAACACTTAACCACACACACACACACACAAATACATAATACAATTAAATTGAACTGAGTATAATTTCTTACTGATCCCATAACTTCAAGATTTTTGTTACAAAGTTAGATGAATAATAAACATTTTATTATTATTATTATTATTATTATAAAACTTTTTATTACAAATTATTTTGGTTACAAATACAAAACACATTTTGTTTATATTTATTTTATAAATAACAACAAACCATTATTATTATTATTATTATTATTAAGTACTATGGGCATTGGTTAATATATACAATATTGATAAACTAACATTTATTTCATTTAATGGACGTACATAAAATTTATAGAAAATTATTTCTTTCTATACGTCATCAATATTTAGAGAGGATAAATGTAAAATATTTTTGTTTACTTTTTTAAAATCATAAAATATGATTATGATCAAATATAATTTAAATTTTAATGTCTAAACCTCTATATTTTCATATTTTCACCACTACACACAGTGTAGTACATTGTTGTAGTACATTGTTGTTAAAAGAAACAAAAAAAAAAATAATTTGTGCATGGTTATCATTTTTGTGTTGTTGTTGTTGTTTTTTTTTTTTTTACAAATTTGAACAGTTAAATCATTTTGAAAAGGTTTTCAAAGAAGAATAAGAAGAAGAATAAGTTTCAAATTCAACTTTTCACAAACGTTTCAAAATATTTTTTATTGTTTTTTTTTTTGTATTGAATTTTTTTGCCAATATTTACTACTTGAAATATTTTCAAATCAAAAGTATTCGTCTGGAGGAGTCTGGAACAAATTTATTTATAGTATAAAAATAATTAATTAAAGTTTTAATTAATATTCTGCTGTTGTTATTGTTGTTGTTGTTGTGTAGAGAATTTTTCCGTTTTAATACAATTTTCAATATTTCATAAATCTAAATCTAATCGAAAAACTAAAATTAATAAAGGAAAATAGGATAACGAAAGAATCAATGAAAATTTTTTTGTATATAAACTAAACATATACACACACACACACACAAACAAACACACAAACAAACACACTCATAACCAATATACCATTAAATATAAACTTTGATATAAAAAAAAACCTTTTTCTGTTCTGTATAAAAAAAAAAGAACATATGAAGCCATATTATCAGCATTCGAAGCAGACACAATCTTTCCATTTTTTTTTTCTTTCTTTTCTTTTCTTATCATTTAGACTTTAGAGAGAGAGAAAAAATTGTATTTTTATTTGCTTTATTTATTGTTGTTTTTTTTTATGCACGACTCGGTTTATTCCACAGAGACGATGATGATTATTTCAAAATTACTAAAAAAAAAAAAAAAAACTATATGTGTGTGTGTGTGTGTTTTTTTTTTTTAGTGCAAATAAAGGGAAAAAAAAAAGTAGCAACAAAAAAAAAATAAAATATGTATAAAAGAATAATAAAGGGAAGGAAATCAACAAAAAAAAAAACTAAAAACTACAAACATTCAAATATCGCAATTTGATAACGCGACTATATTTTTTTTTTTTGGTTTCACTCATTCACAAAAAAAAAAAAAAATTTTTCCCCCAATTTTTTTTATTTTACATCAATAAATTATCGCCATCATGAGAGAATGATTCTATATTTTTTTGTATACCCATTGTTGGTGGCTGTTGTTGTTGTTGTTTTTTTTTTTTTTGTTTTTTTATTCAAATTTAATTCAAATCAGGAAAATTGTCATAATCATCTCTAAATTTGATTTTAAAATTTGAGCAGAAAAAAAAATAAAAAAAAATTCAAACATTAAATTATTTATGAAATGACAAAAAAGAAATTTAACGTTTCACTGAATTATAACATTTTTATTTTTTTTTTTTGGGATGAATGAATTTAGTTGGTTCACGCTTCCTGTATTTTATATATCAGTCCAGTTATATACCTGCTTTATTTTTACGTTGTCTTATATTACTTGACAATTATTTATGGGAATAGAATTTGTGTTGACTATTCAGTCTTGACATAATCTGAAAATGTTTTCCAAAATCAAAAAAAAAATTGCTTTCTTACTTTCATTAATACTGACAGTCATAACAGCCTACAGCATTAGCGGATATATGGACATACATATAAAAAATGCGGAAGTAAATAAAATAATTTTTGATTTCAATGATGGACAAATCAGATTGTTTAATATTTTTATTATACGAAAGTATAATTATACGTTTTTGATCTTTCTAAATAAAATGCCATCGGTGAAGACTGAAGATTAATTTAATTTGTCTTTATATGATTTGGATTTCACATATACACACACAACACACACACACACACACACACACATTAACGTTGTTACATTGTTGAAGAAAAATTACTACATGCACACAAAAACACACAGTTACATTGTTGAAGAGAGAAAGAGAGAGAGAGAGAGATAAAAAAAATTGCTTGTATAACAGAAATGACACGCGTGCTTCTAGTACGTTATCTTTGTTTTTGTTGTTTTTATTTGTTGTTATTTTTAATTTTCTTTCTATAATTTTGATTGAACAAATATTTCGTATTAAAAAGTCATTCTCTCTAATTGTATTTATTTATTTATTTTTTTTTTTGCTTCTTACTTTCGGGATCATCATTAAATCTAATTACTTTATAATTATTATTGCTGTTAAAAGATAACAATTTTTTTGAACTGGTTTTAATTGCATATTTTATTTTGTCTTCTATTTGTTGTTGTTTTTTTTTTATTCATAAACAAAAAAAAAAAAAAGAAAAGTAAATGATAAAAATTAGAAAATTATTCTTCCATTACAATTTTATTTTCTATTTTTTCTGATGTTCTCTGATGTCATTGTGGACTACGCGTTTTTTTTTTTATTATTCGATATTTATGCGAAAATCTCCATATGTGTGTTAATATGGATGTTGGATTGGCGTTTCGTAAAAAATATCACAATATGGCAAATTAAATATAAATCATTTAGTGAAATATTATTTGTAAATAGGAAAAAATTTATAGAAGTGAAAAATTAATAAAGTATGTACCGAGAGAAAATGTTAGAAAATAGGGGAATTTATTATTTAAAAAAGAAAAAAAAAAAGACTGATTAAATTAAATTTGTTTGTTGTGTCGATTGCTAGTTTTCTATTCTATTTTTCTGATAATCGGTGGAAAATACAATTTAATTAAATAGAAAAAGAAAATTTCAATACAGAATATTTTATCTGTTTCAAATGGTTTTTTTATAAATTTAAATATTTTTTTTTCATTTAATGATGGCATCAGCAAGGCCAACTTGTATAATTGAAAATTTTTACTGAAAAGATTTTCGTTTAGATTTTTTTAGATTTCTTATAAATGTTAAGTACGATATTCGCATACGTTATTTTTTTTCTATAAAATTTTACGTTGTATATTTTACCTAATTTACATTTTTTTTTTAAGGTGAGTGATCTTTGACTGAGAAAAAGTCTCTTTAAATATTCGTTTCTGTTTTATCTTTTCTTACTTTTTATTTATATCTATCCATACAAATGAACTATTTGTGTCCTTTACATGTGTGTGTGTGTGTGTGTTAGTCGGCTTTTTAAGATTGCAAAAAAATTATTAAAAAATAAAAAGAGTTTTTATTTTTCAGTTTAACCTTTTTGTGTTTCTCTCAATCTTCTCTCCTCAGAAATATCATTAGAATATTTTGTAGTCAAGGACACTTTGCTACACAGTTCAATTTAATTCTAAAATATTTTTAATTTTTTAATTTTATGAATATGATCTGATATGTGATGTGTGTTGATGAAGAGAAGAAGAGTGGAACTGGGTTGCCAATTAAATTAATATTTAACTTTTAACATTATTTTGGTTGACAGTTTTTCTCTTTCTTTCTTTCTCTCTCTTTTTTTTTTTTGAGTTTAATAATTTTTGAAAACAGAAAAAATGATGCTAGACTAGACGACATACAAATGTAAAAAAAAACGCCTATTTTTTTTTATTTGTGTGTGGATCAAATCGTCAAATGGAAAATGATAAACACACACAAAAAAAACTCAGTTTTAATAGTTTTTTTTTGTTTGGTTGTTTAAAAAAAAAAATATATTTGGACTAATCAAGTATTAAAGTTTTTTTTTAAAAAAAAAAAATAACTTAATTTTTATGACTGAACTAATTACATTGAATTGATTTTTGTTTTTTGCTTTTTTTTGTTGTTGATAAATTTAAATCTAAATTTTCTCTCATAATTTTAATTATTTTATTTTCGCTGTCTCAGTTAAATACAAAATTTTTGGTAGTAAAATTATAAACATACCATGAGAACATTTCTTCCCTATTATTATTATCTTATTGTTTTTATTGAATTTCTGTCACCGAAATAACAAAAAAAAAAAAAAAAAGTAAAAAAGACGAATAAAGAAATCTAAGAAAAAATAAAATAAAAAAATAAACACCCGTAGATATTTGTTCAATATTTTGTTACAAATAAATAACAAAACATAATTTGTTGTATTTATTTACTAAAATTTAATATTTTTTTCGCAACATTTCTTTTTTTTTTTTTGTCTCATCCCTTAACATTTTAACACAAATCCATTATTCATGAAAATAAATGAAATTAATATTTTTTTTTGACATTTTTATTTATGTTTTTTTTTTTTTTTCCCCCCTTTTTACTTTTACACGTTTTCATTTCATTTTTCGTAATAAATTATTCTATATAAATTCATTATTGACCTACTGATCTTATTTTATGTTCTTTTATTTTTATTTTTTTTTTTCTTCTTGCAAATCAATAAATGTAACACAACTTTTTGTTAGCTTCTTACACACACACACACACACACACACACACACACACATACACACTCATGCATGTACTGTGCAGATAGGCACATGTTTTAGTATTGGCTTCGCAAAAAAACAAAACAACAAAAAATACAAAATAAAAAGCTGGAAAAACTTCTTTTAACTCCTACTAGTGAATTGCCTTTTTTGTACATAATTTTTTACATTTTTTTTTTTTTTGTTTTTTTTTTTTTTTGTATTCATAAAATTGAAATAGAAAAAAATTTAAATTGATTTTTATTAAATTTCTATAAAAAAAAAAAAAAAAACAAGCAACTGAATGAGAGATCGTGTATTATGTATATGTATGTCTATACATGTGTGTGTGTGCGTGTGTGTAAGTGTGGAAGTTAGCGCGGGTTTGACCATTTAAAAAATGTGCATTTATAAAGTGAACGTATAAAATTAATTAATTCAAATATTACAACAAACAAAACAAAAAAATTACGACCGTCAATTGAAATTTTCATTCTTTTATTTCTGTTTTTTCTCTCTTTCTTTCTTTAATTTTAAATTAATTTATGTAGCAACATGCAACAACAACAACAACAACAACAATAGCTTGTATAATTTTTCATTTGCACTTAAATTTATTATAGGATTTGACTTTAGTAAATGAAAAAGAAAAAGTTGTCATCTTTTACCATCAATATTTATTATTTTATGTTTTAATTCAAATATAAATTCAAGGACATTTTTATTTGACTTGTCTTGAAATAAAATACAACAAAGAAAAATGTAAAAAATAAAAATAAAATAAGAAATAAAATCACAGAAATTTTTGTTACTTTTGTTACTTTGACTTTTTTTTTTTTGTGTTCAACTTTGATTTAACGTATTAAAGTCATGTCAAAAGTGGTTTATAATGAATAAATTTATACTTAATTAAATAATAGGAAAAAAAAAAACGACAACATTGATTTGCTTGATTTCATTAGTTTTTATATTATAGTTGTATAATTAGGTGCCGGCCAGGATTATGTGATTAGTGAACTAAATTCTTTTTATTAATTAGATTATCAAAAAACAAAAAAAAAACAACCAACAAATAAAAAAAAGATTCTTAAGTTGGACATTTACAACGGTTCTTATAATTTTTATCTTCAACTTAATTAACGAGAAAAAAAAATGTCATAAAATTCATAATTTTATTAGAAATTTTGTTAGCGAACTCAGAATTATTTAAATGATTTTAAATTCTCTCCAATAAAATCCCAGACAAATGTATTGAACAAAGAAAACAAAAAAAACAAAAAAAATGCAAACAAGAAAAAAACATTGCAGACATTATTTGCTTACGTCTAGTTTGTTATTGTTGTTGTCTGTAATTGAAAAATTTTGAAAGATTTTTGTTTAGAAATTGTAATGACAAAATAACCAAGACGAAAAAGAAAAATGTGTGCAAAACTTAAACAGAGTAAAATTAAAAACTTGTCTTGTTACTAATACAATTTTTTTTTTTTTTTTTGAAAGTTCTTGCCTTTTTTATATTGGCAATTATTGTTGTTGTTGTTTCTTTTATTTTATTTACGGAAACATTGAAAGACTCGAGGTCAAGTTTTTTCTTCATATATTTATTAAATATATTTTTGCGTTTAATAAATTATTTATATATTTTTTGTCTTTAACGTTTTTTTTTTGTTTTTTTCTTGTGAGTTGACATTAACCAAAAATACAACAAATGACTTAATGCGTCAGCCTTACGCTTAACATAATTTATTTTAAATTTGAATTTGAATTTATGTTTATTTATGATCTTTCTTATAACTAAACGAAAAATTCAGAACTTAAACTTCAAACAATTATAATGAGTTGATTCTCTGCGGAAGATATTTTTTTTTTTTAAAATAATTTTTATAACATTTTTAATAATTAGTGTTGTTGTTGTTGTTTTTGTTTCAAATCAATTTCAGAAGAAGTATTTTAAAAATTAAGTTTTAAAAGTGTTATGTTCAATTTACCAGTGTTGGTACTTAGTTATGAAATTACACAATTATTTATTTAACTGAACAAATCAAATTTTGTATGTCATTTTTAGTAGAGGAGGCCATCTACTATTGGTATTATCTGTGTGTCTTAATCACAGTGCCGTAATCAGATTTAAAACAAAAAATTTTGGTTTTATAGAATAAAAAAATAACAACACACTGAGATTCCACGTAGACACGTCATGAGAAGACAAAAGTCTGAACAATTATTCAAAGATTCGTTGTTGTTTCTTTTTATTATGTCATTTTTATTATTTTTGTCTGGTTCTTTGAGAAATTGAGAATTTTGTATCTTTTTCTAACATTTTAGTTTATTTATAAGAAATAAAAAAAAAAAACTAAAGATCTTAATTTATGAATTATGTCATTTCTCATAAAACCATAATTGAATTTCTATAAAATAAAAAAATAAATGTTCAAAATTGTTGAAGGTTTTCCTCGAATAAATTGATTTTTGAAAATTGAACAAGAAAAAAAAATGTAAGCTATTAAAATTTATTCATCCTAAAAATATTCTTCTGTTCTTCAAGAAAAGAAAAGAAAAAATATGAAAACTCTTGTCTAAAATATTAAATAAAAATTTTTGGTGTAAAATTTTATGGTGAAAATTTTTCCATTGTCTATTTTTTTTTTTTTCTTTTTCACTTTTTCTAAAACAAAAACAGAAATAAAGTGAAAGATTTAAAGTTTGTAATAATCACGTTTTTATAATAAAATTTTACAACTGATTGTGACTGCTGTAACTGTGACTTGTCACAAATTCGTTATGAATATTAATAAAAAATGTAAAATGCAAAAATAAAAGAAAAATTAGAATATTAAAAAATTTTTGCGTAAAAATAATAAAAGAAAGAAGAGAAAAACAAAATAAATCTAAAAGTGCGTGCCAGCCACAATGTGAAAAAAAAAAAACAGCATAAAATGGAAAGTGGAAAACGGAACAGAAAAAATTAGTGAAATCTTTTTTTTTTTTTACAAATCTTTCAATAAACTTTTTATTTTTCCGTACATAAATTTTTTATGTAAACATATTTTGATTATTATTGTTGTACATAGGTTCTTATTTATTGTTATTTTAATTGTGTGTGTGTGTGTGTGTTTTATTGCTCCTGACTTGAAGATACTTTTTAATACGATTTTTAGTCACTTTATAAAGAGTTATTTCATTCTTATATTTGTCTGTTTCTTTTTCTTTTGTGATTTCATAATCAAATATAAATTTTAATTTACACATATGAGTTCATACACACACACACACACCCACACATACATACATTTGATGGTCCTATTGTATCGTATTTAATACATAGAAAAATTATATATAATGAATGAATGAATTTAATGTGTCTTATACTTTTTGATTTATAATACAAGAAGTGAACATATGGTTAAGTCATCTTACTTTATATATACAATAATCTTCTTCTTCTTCTTCTTCATCTTTCTATACTTAATACTTTTTTATACTTAATACTTATGTAAATGTTTATATTTTATTATTATTCTTCTTCTTTTTCTTCTTCTTTTTAGTTAAATAAAACTTTTAATAGTGATTAATAAATGGCGAATAAATGACGTCAATTTAAGTTACTTAAATTAATTTCTTCGTTGTTGTTGTTTTTTTTTGTTTTTTGTTCTTTTGTCTATAAGCGAAGATTTTATTTAGTTTTAAAATTTTCGAAGATTTTCGAATTAAAACAAAAAGAAAAAAAAATTAATAAAATGAAAATAAAAATGACAATCAAATATTG
The DNA here is from genome assembly GCA_963082725.1 of Pedicia rivosa. Taxonomy (NCBI): domain Eukaryota; kingdom Metazoa; phylum Arthropoda; class Insecta; order Diptera; family Pediciidae; genus Pedicia; species Pedicia rivosa. Next base: position 4,725,918 of record OY720154.1, read on the forward strand.
ACAAAATTTCCATATATTTATTTATTTGTACGTACTTCAAATTTTGAGTTTATTTTTGGAAACCGTTTAATGATGCGTGAAATAGCTTCAATTAATATTTTGTTTTAATGGCAAAACGAAGAAGAAGAAGAAGAAGAAGAAAAAATTGTTTAAATCGAATAAATTAAATATAATTTACTTAATTACAATTAAAATATGGGAATTCTATTTTTATTTATAGAATTACAATAATTGAATTTGGTACAGGAAATCAACAACAACAATAACTGATGATGATTTTGTTGTTGTTGTTGCTGTTGCTGTTGCTGTTGTTGTTTTCTTCTTCCATTAAGTATTTTTTACTTAATAAAATAACTAATCAGTTGACATTTAAAAATGAAACGTGACTTTTATAATAAATTGGTTAAAAAATAAAATAAGTAGTTCCGCGTTACTTTTTTTTTATGTTTTCTTGACATTGAAGAAATTTTCTTAATTGATGACATATTTTTTTTTCTTTTTCTCTCTTTACTTTATTTTAATGTATTTTTTTTTTTTTTGTAATTTGAACTTTGTCGCTAGTAATTAACTACCACTTACATTTTAATATTATAGTTAATCTGACTTTGCACTGAGATTTAAGCTAAGTCGCGTGCATTTTACCTGAATTTTTTTATATATCCGGTTTAAACAGAAATAAAAGGAAAAAAAAAAACGTAAAATAAAAATTATATTTTCTATTCTGTTTTCCTGCTGTTGACATTTTCTGTTTTAAGATAAAACAAAAAAAAAAAGAAGACCCACACACATTGACATTTCATGTTGTTGTATTTAAGAAATGAAAAGAAATGACAAGAGAAAAAGAAAAGTCTAAGTCATTTCGTTTTGTTAAAATAAAAATGAAAAGAATAATTTCCTAAATAAAAATTAAATGTCAGATATTGTTGTTGTTGTTTTGTTTGTCATTACCTGAAATATTAACACGTAAATTATTTACTGCATTTTATTAAGTATGATGTGAATAATGTGAAAGCACGCAATGTAATATAATTATATATTTTTTTAATATTTATTCTATCAAACATACCAAAAACACACACACACTTATACCTATCCACACACACACACACACACACACACACACACACACACACACACACACACATATGTGATTTAAGTTATCATATTAAAGTATGAATCAACAAATCTTCATCAGCAACAAAAAAAAAAAAATACAGAAAGAATGAAAGAAAGAGAAAAATACCGTAGAAAAAGGGAAAACCAAAAAAATCAAACAAATCAAATAAAAAAAAAAATTCCAGAATATCCATCAATAAATAAATGTTCTTTTTTATTTGCCCTTTTAACTCCGTAATATTTGATGATTTTGATGATGTTTTATTTTCTGTTTAAAATTAAAGAAGGTAAACATTAAATAAGAATTTTTTTTTTGTTATGACCGCACATGAAAACGGACTAAAAATCATAAATAAACGGGTAAATATTAGATTAGTTTTTTTTCTTCTCAAATTTAAAATTATTTTCATTTTCATTGCACCTGAATTTTTATTTGATTTTTTTTTTCATTTTCTTCTTTAACAATCATTTATTTATTCATGAACAAATGTGATACAAATCATGTAATTTAGGTAGTCTATACACTTCAAAATTCAATTGTTTATTTTCAAATTAAAGAAAATTCCATTATTCATTAGACATATTCTTTAAATTTAAATCCATCAAAATTTATAATTATAATTGAAAATCTTATTTTGTTGTCTTCAGATTGTATTTTAGATTTCAGTGAAACTGTTTTGTATCGACATTTTTGTATTTTAAGAAATTGAAAATTAATAAATTTACTCATCTCATCACTTATTGAAATATTAATTATTTTCACTTAAAATTTGATTTGTTTCAAATTCAATTAACATTTCAATGCACATTGAATTCATTGTAAACCCAAATATGAAAGAATGCTTTGAAAATAAGCAAGAGGCACTCGATAAAATGATAGAGTATATCACAGGCATAATTAGCATAATTATGAAACCTATAAGATTTCAATAGTAGCAATAACCTAGTAGTTGAAAAAAATTGAAAAAAAAAAAAAAAATTCATTGCAATAAATTTGAAATAATTGTAGTTAGATATTTACTTATTATCTTGTCAAATGTAAATTTTAATATTTTCTTGACTTAAGAGAAAATAAAAAAAATAGAAATAAACATCTTTATGTGTGTTCTATTAAACGTTCACGTCAATATTTAAAAAATACAACAACTTTAAGGTGTGGTATTATGTATTATCCCACTTCAGTGTTTCAATAAAAATTTCAAATAAAATCTTTCAAATAAAATCTTTCAATTTTTATTATTTAATTTATTTGCGTAAAAATTTATTATATTTTTATTTGTTTGAATTTAAGTCTACTAATTATTAAGTGTTCATCAATTTTATGACAGAATTATTATTATTCAGTCATTAAATTCTGATTTTTATAATATAAGTTTCAAGTAATTGTTTTAAAGTTCTCTCAGTCTCAATGTTTTAATTTTGAATTGTAATTTTCTGTTATAAAAGTTAATAATTTATAGTTTATATTTTGTAAAAGAAGAAAATTATTACGGGAAGTAAACATATCAATCATCATCATCATACAAATATCTGGGTCTGATGCATTCATTTTTAGTGTTTAGACATTGACATTGACATAGACATCCACTGTAACATTATAAATGTTACAAACAAATTGTAATTATAGTGAGGATACAACACTAAGTATCTATTTTTGTATTTATTAGAAATAATTTCATTGTCAATATTTTTTATGTTTTTTTTTATTTTTCAAAATGTTTGTTTCATTTACAAAATTTAATTTGAATGTTTTGGGTTTTATGAAATTTTACGTGTTAACTTTGGAAAGTAGAACGAGAAAAATATTACTAACTTAGTAACGTAGGTTTAAAGTGAGATGAAATTACAGCTTTGTAAATTATTCATCAAGGATATACGTCTTGTAACTCTCAGTTAGATTTTGAGTTAGACTTCTTTAGATTTGATTCATATTTTATTAATTTATCAGACAATGATATGCACGAATTAAAATTTATTTAAAGTACATATATTCTTTTGGGTGTATGTGTGTGTGTGTGTGTATTTTGAGAATATTCAAATATGTTTACATCATTTCATTTTGGGTTATGTGAAGTGAAGTAAGGAGTTCACATATATTTTTTCTTCTTCTTTATTTAGATAAAGGATTCATGGAATTCACAAAAAACAAACTTCGTGTATTTTTTTTTTTTAAGTTGTGTTATTTGTTTTTTTTTTTTGTTGTTTTTGTTGCTGTTATTATTAATTCTTTTTTTTTTTTTTTTTTGTATATAATTTCTGACATTTTAGTGTTAATGATTCTTGAAAGTAGTTAATATAGAATTAAAAAAAAATTGTTAATAAGCTTAATTAAGTATTGTTGATGTGGATACAATTTCCACCAACCAACCAAAAAAACCACAAAAAAAAAAGACAAAAACCAATTTGAATGAATTTGGAAAATAAAAATGAAGTAATTAAAAATAATGTGTAATTTTGTCGGTGAGTCAGAGAAATTAATGAATGGTAATGTCAATGAATAAATGACAAAAAATATGTTCAATATTTTAACAATAATAATTAACGTTCAATAAGTAAAGGTTAATACTATTGGTATTTAATTCTAATCAACATTATAAATATTGTGTTTGTATTAATGAATAATCTATAGAGTGAACTCTGTTTAATAGTCAAATATAATTAAAAACTAATAAAAATCAAAATAACCAATTATCGTATGTGTTAGTTTAATTTCAACATTCCTCCTCCTCCCATTCCCTTAGACATTTGGTACCATGCATTATATTCTCATTCCTTTAATATTAAAACTAAATACATATAACAATATTTTATATATTTAATCATTAATAGATCACATCACATCAGAGACTTATAAAACCCGCCCATACAATCAGAACAAATAAAAGAATTATTTAACACTTCTCTCTGTTCATTTTATTTACTTGTTCCTCAATTTATTTATTTTTTTTTTTGCCGATATAATCGAGACCAACAATATTTACTTTGTTTTGTACAGAAAAAAAAATGAGTATATTTTCTCCAAGCTTTCGCCCCTTCATTGAGCTTTTTAAGGTTTTTTTTTTTTTTTTAATATGTTTGAACGGGAGAAAAATACGACACCAATCGCTAATAAATTATTATTAAACGATTTATATATTTTTTTTTTCTTCATGAGAAAAAAAAAATTCAATGGGGAATTGTCGTGTATAATATTTGTGAAGTCTCTATAAAAATCTGTAGTAAATTTTTTTTTTTTTACTTAAAAATACATTTAGGACATTTTTACATTGTATGTGATTCCATATCGATATGATTTAGAATTTTTACAAGACACAAGAATTTTACAAGACACAATCTAATGTCGATTTATTTTTAATTGTAAGCTGGTATTGTACCTACTTGTGTTTAAATATTTTCTGTTGTGAAACTCTCCCTTGAATCGGGATAAACTTCAAAAGCTAACATACAAAATCATTAAGTAACACTTTATGTAAAAACATCGGATGTAAAAGCGCTTTTTGTAAACTTTGAATCTTTGTAAAAAAAAAAAATGTGTACCCAATTTTTTTTTTTTTTTTTTGGAGATCTTGTTAAAATTTCGTATACAGTCATTTATTTTGTTCAGTGATTAATCCCTTACATATTTTATATTTAGAATTGAAATTAAGAATTTAGACGCATTATTTAAATTATATTATCAAAAAATTATAAATTAAATTAAAAAGCAGACAAAAAAAAAGAACAGACAAAATTAATTAATAAATTAATTAAAAATAATTAAATTTTTAGTAGAAAACAGGAAAAAAAAAACTGTAAAAAAATAAAAACAACAAAAACACAAAAAAGAAGAAGAAGAAGAAGCAAAATCCTTAAAATATAAAAAAAAAATCTCTAATTTACATAATTTTAAATTACATTTTATATTATTAACTTTACTCTAGTGGCCTCTTATAATTCTCTCTACCTTTTAATCTATTTATAGAAAGTATATTATTTAATTAGTCGTTAAATTCTCTGATTTTGCATATGAAATTTTGCGAATATAAAAAAAAAATGTCGTGATAAAATCCAGTAAAAAAAAAAAAAAAAAATACTACACAAAAATATTTGCGTACAAAAATTTTAGCATTTAAATGAAATTTTTTGAATCATGGTTGAAAAAAAAAATCCATGTTCTTTTTTTTTTAGTTTTTGTTTTGTTGCTTCTTCACTTCTTCTTCTTCTTCTTTTTTTGGTATTTCTTGTTTTTTTTTTTTTAACTTCTTCTTCTTCTTTCTTTGTTCTCGTTTTTTTTCTGGTTGTTTTTTGGTTGTTTTTTATGTTTTCCGCTTTAAAAGTGTTTTATTGTCCTTGAATAATAACATACATTGTTTTCTGTTACTTTATTCTTTATTATATTTTATGTTAGAATGAATTTAGATTTATTATTTTATAAAATATAATATTAATTTGATTATTGATGATGCGATGGTTTAAATGTCTTTAAAATAATATAGTACAGTGTGCGTTAACTAAATACGACCACACCGTATATAAAATATATGTTTTATATTTGAAATATGTTTTGGTTTGGGTATTCACATATCACTAATATAAATTGAAGATTGTAACGTGTGAGTCTTTTACACATTATTTTATATGATCGTTTTTATTTTTTACCTTGATATATTTTTTTTTTTAGTAATTGATAAAATTCCTTTTAAGGAAAGAAAAAAATGGTAAATTTTAATATTAATAAATTGTGTTTTTTTTTTTTGTACAATTTATTGATATATGAAAACCATGAAAAAATATTGACCCAAGCATCAATCAAATTAAAACAAATAAAGGGAAAATAATAAATTATAGTGATACCATTAAAATATGTATATTAGGGGTGGGGATGGGAGGTATGATGTTATCAGATAATCGTGTAAAATTTTTTTTATTAATATGAACGAATAAAAGAATTTTGATGGGGCTTTTTTTTTTTTTTTGGTGTTGTTCGTATACGATCACTGTGTAGGAGTACATGAAAATATACTACGTACTTTGACGAATATGTAACCATTTACAGTGACGGATTAATAGGTTAAACTTAACTAAACTAATTAGAAAAGTTTTTCTTTTGTAGTCTTTGTAATTTATAGTAAAACTTATTTAATTTTATGGATATAATAGATAATTTTTATAACTGCATCTTACATTAAATGACATTGTTTTGAAAAAGTCAAATATTCAATAAATCTATATAAGAAGATTGTTTAGAAGGCTTATCCTATATTAGCAAATTTGATATTATAAGTTTCAGGCAAAAAGTATGACAAGAGAAAAACAATATTAAAGACGTTGTTCAAATCAAATTCAAATAAAAAAATAATTAAACAGATTTAAGAAATTCTCTAATGTAAAAGATTTTAAAGGCAAAGTATTTTTATTTGAAACAATTAATTAACCTTTAAAAGAATTAAAATCTAAAATGTTATAAATTAGAGATTTGGTCTGTTATTAAGTTCCGGCGCTGTTTCAGCTAACTCACATAAACTTTATTTGTACTGTAATTTTCCTTATTTTATTATATTTTATGATTTTCTCTTGTTGTTCCGTCGTACTTTTGATGGTGTTTGTATTATGTGGGCGTTTTGTCGTCCACTTGTCATAAATATATAAAAAGAATATACTGGAAGAATAATATATAATCTAATCACCCTCAACATATAATATCACTCATTTTTTTTTTCAGTATTTGTTTAGAAAATTACTGACCTACCCCATTCCATCCATGAGGCTTAGAAAATTATCTCTTAATTAATATAATTTGACCAAATTAAATTAAACTTCTATCAGAGAGACAGAGAAGATAAATGTGAAAATAAATGATGTGTGAGAAAGAGAGAGAGAGTATGATATATAGTTTGATTCTTCTAAAACATGAATAAATTATTGTATGTTGTATGTTGTATTTTTTTTTTTATTCTTTTTTCCCCTTGAACTGGAATGTCCATTATTTGTTAATCAGTATATCAAAGGGTCAAGGTAGATTCTGTCAAATTAAAGTTCTTTCGTATAAATGAAAATAACAAAACAGAAAAAAAAAACGGAAGAAAAATAACAAACGACAGATAAAAAAATAACAACAGAGAGAGAACAACAAAAGGCTTTGAGCAAATAATACCAAAAAAAAAAAAACCAATCCTTTTTACACCACCCAAACAACCAACCTCAACAAAAAAAATAAAAATACAAAATGAACAAGCATTTTGAATCAAATTTAATGTATAACCTCATTTTTTATTCATTCTTAAGTATATAGTGAAGAAGGATATCAACACAAAATGGTTGTTTTTTCTATACTGCTGTGTAAGTTTATTTTTTTCTGTTGGTCTTGCTTAACCGGGGGTAGGCGGGAAAAATGATTTAACTTTAGGAAAACACGTGAACAATAATTTTCTCAAATTCCAAAACAAATAAATATTTAATTATTATTATTTTTATTTAGTGATTCGTGAGGTTTGATAACGTTTCGATATTTCAATTTATCGTCTTTTGATTGTTTTTTGATTGTATATTACTTAATAAATTTGTGAAAAAAACAAAAAAAAAAAAAATGAATAAAATTCTATACAACAAAATATTATCATAAAATATTTAATGAAACAATTTTGAAAATTGTACAATTTATAAATAATTCTGAATACTTTACTGATATTTTTTTTTTTTTGATGTGACAATAATTTCTATTTTATCAGTATTGTATATAATTTTTAATTTAAAATTAATTTCCGAAACGGAAAGTTTATCATAAAAGAAAAAAAAAGACGTGAAACAACATAAAATTCAACATCTTTCTAAATATTAAATTTTCTAATATTAACCATCTACCACCAAATTAACTTCCTTCTTTCAAACCATATTACACTAAAATTTTAACGTATAATATAAGATTACATAATAGAGAAGAAACTAAACTCATCATAAAGTTTAAAGTGACTTTAATGTTTGTTCATGTATATTCCATTGCATAGAATAAAAAAATATTAAGTACAACCACATTCATTAGTATTAGACGTTGTGGTCCAATGACTTTAATTTTTATCGTTGTTTGTATGTTGTTGTTGTTGTTATTGTTGTGTAGTAATTTTCTTAGAATAAAAAATTGTATTGTAAATTGTTTTGTTAACAAATCAATCACGTGACGTTCCAACTCATTTCATAATAATAATATTTTCTTTATTTTTTCTAAATTATTTATCCTTTCTATTGATAAATAGAAGAAAGAAAAAATCAAAGCAAAATATTAAAGTAAATGAGAAGAAGAAAAAGAAGAAGAAATATAGAAAAGAAAATGTAAATATGACCCATTTTTATTTTATTTTTTCATTAAAAAAAAAATGGTAACAAATACATAATTTTATACTGCGGGACATGTCATTATTTTCACTTCAGCTGTTTTTTTTAGTTGTATAGAATTATTGTGTGTTTGTGTGTGTGTATGTGTATGTGTTTGCCTATTTTTGTTATTATTATTTGGTGCTCTCTAACAATGCGGGTGTAACATTGGGATTTTATTAAATAAAATTTAATTAAGGTCTGTCATCAGAAGTACCAAAATATTAATTAATTGATTTATTAAATTTTATGGGATTTTTAATTTTTACAATTTTCAATTTTTCCCAACTTTATGTAAAAGTTATAAAATAATTCTCATCCAACATAGTTAGACCCTGAATTCATTCTTTTATCAGTATTATTTTACCTTCAAATTTGCTTGATCTATATTTAGTTATTTGGTATTTTTGTAACCCTTTCACTCAAAAATCTTATAACTAGAAATAAACTTATAACATAATTTAACTTAATATAGAAAGCTTAAAATATTAACTTAAGTCAAAATGTAATTATTTTAAATATTCTGTTAGCGAAAAATGTTGTTATAACGAATTAATAAAAATAATATTTAAGCAGCTGTAGTGTAACAGAATGGAAAAAAAATATTCTCAATGTCTACACATGACATAAATAGTTAAAATATCTAAGTTTTATTTTAATTACTTGTTCTTAACACGTGATACATAATAAAAGTGAAAATCACTCAAATTAATTAATAGTAACAAGAAAAGAAAAAAACAAAATGATTAAAAAACACGACCGGCATTGTGAAACAGTTGTTTATAAAATTTACGTGATGATGATGACTACAACAAGAAAATAATAATGTCTCTACCTACGCTAATAAATATAGTGACCAATTCCTTTTACACTTCGAACACGTCATATTTTTTTTTTATTTTATTTATTTTTATTTTTACTTTAATTTTGCTTCTCTTTTCTACATAACAGTTTTTTAGTGTGGGGGGGTTTAGGTGACGTGAAGGGTCAAGGTTGTTTAATTTCATTAACTTTTTTTTCATTATTTATTTATTTTGTTAGTTTTTTTTTTACATATTTATTTTTTTTTTGCGCTATAATAAGTGAGTGAAGGGTACTCATTGGAAAATCCTTTTTCTTTTCCTTTCATTATAGAAAATTATAAGAAAGTTTTTCTTCCTTTTTTTTTATAGAAATAAAAATAAACTAAAGTCAATTTGAAAATAAAGTTTTCGTTTTAAATTTGCTTTTTTTTTTTTTGATGGATTGTAAAAACGAGGGGGGATGATAAAGTTTTGAAGGTCGTTCAGTTATATATTATGATGATGATGATGATGATGATGATGGTGATGATGATGATGATGGTGATGATGTTGATGAATGGGGGACTCGTCAAATACTTACGGAAAATCGATGTTAAATTTCTCTAGTTTTTTTTTTATATAATTTTTATGTTCTGCGCGAATTGTTGTTGTTCTGTTTTGTTTTTGCTTTTGCTTTTGTTTATTTATTTATTTTTTTAATCGAATAAAATCATCGTGTTTGTTGTATAGTTGAGGTAATTACCGCGAATGTTTTGTAATAATCGTTTTTTTTTTACTCCCTTCCCTCTGTTTCTCATTCTCTTTCTCTCTCCGATTTTCTTTTTTTAAAGTTAACTTTGCGAAATTATAAACAATTTTTCTGTATTTTTTAAACATAAAAAAAAAAAGAAGAATGTTGAGTTCGTTTATTTGCTACATATTTTTTCTGTTGTTGCTGTTGTTGTTTTATTTGTTTGTTTTTTTTTTTTGGTGAAATCGATTTAGTTATTAGATTGCATTAATTACTACATTTAAAAAAAACAACAACAACAAACACACATTCATGTTTTGATTATATTATTATTCATTGGATAATGTTATCTCATTAAATATTAAATAATACATATGATAATAATGCATCAACTATTTTGTATTCATAGTATTCAGTGTTTTAATTATAATTATCATTATGACGTTACATATAAAGATAGATAGAGAGAGAGAGAGAGAGAGAGAGATAGAATGAAAAACCTCAACTAATTATAAATTGATGCAAATTTATTTTGTGTTTTATTTGTTAATTCGGTGAAAGTTGTTTGTTTTTTTTTTTTTTTTTCATTCACAAATTATTAGTTTTTTTTTTTTTGTTTCTTTCGTGATTTTCTGAAACGAATGAATTTAGTATTTTTTTGAACTTTCAGTTAAATTAAATCGGTTCAAATTCAAGTAATGGACATCACTGATAGGAATAGAAAAGGTGGATTGCCTTTATATAAAAATTGTGCGTGTTATTTGGATATCAAAAAAGAAAAAGGGAATGAAAAATTTAAGAACATTAGAATTTAAGTAGATGAATAAATTTTCTTTTTCACCCTTATTATTATTATTATTGTTAAGAATTTGCAATCACTATGGTTGTTATAAATAAATCATAATCTCACTGAAAATTATACACACACACACACATACACACACAAACACAAAAAAAAAACCACTAAAAATAACTCAACGTCAACACATTTTTAACTGAAATTTATTTATAAGTTTTATGAAGGTACCTACATTTATTTATATATTTACTAAAAATGGATTTCTTTTTCTATCGTTTCATTTTGTTGTTGTTGTTTTTTTTTATTATTTAGAATTAAGAAACGATCCATCTATTCCAACGTTGTTACAACATACAAAAAAAAATGTATATATCGATTTCAAAGTGTAAAATTGAAGCGAATAAATTGGGTTATAATGCAGAGAAGTTTGTTCAAGTTTTACTTTTTTTTTTTTTTTTGAATTTTTCTTTTTAAAGTTTTAAAAACAAATCAGTTGAAAAAGTTTAATATTTTTTTTTTTGTTTTTTGCTTCACTTTTGTACTTTACAATTTTATTAAAAATAAAATTTGTTTGCACATTTGGGTGAAAAAACTTTAAAGTTTAGGAAAATCGTGAACTTTTATGTCTGTTGTTTTCATGGGAAATATATTAATTTTAGGATTTATAAATGTTAACAATAAATTCTCTTATGACAAATAGAGGATATTTTATATGTGAAAATTATTTATTTGACACTCACTTCCTAATCATACAATTTTTTATAAATAAAATTAACGTAAAAAGTAAAATGTAATACTTTCTCCTTCACGGGTACCTAATGTGAACAATTTAATTACTGGTTTAATTATGGAAAATATTATTTTAATTGAAAATATAAATAAATATTGTAAATAAATTGTATCTGTCGATAGAGAGAGAAAGAGAGAGAGAGAGAGAAAGAGAGAATTTCTTTCATAAGAAAAAATGCAAAAATATTTACAAACATTATTAAAAATTTGACCTAAAAAATTCACTTATCATTTTTATTTTTTTTTTATTTTGTAAAATAGAAAGACACAAAACCGGTCAAATTAGTTTAAAATTCACTTTAAATATTCTATTTTGGGTCATCTGCATTTTACTATTTGAAATAAATTTTCACAAATCACAATTTTTACTCGACTTAATACAAAAATGAAAATTATAAAAAAAATAGATAAAATGGAATTCTATAAGATGTTCTTCTCATCTCAAAATATATTTATTTGCCTTAATTTATGTACTCAACTTAAAGATTTACAAATAAAAGAAAACACGTGTTTTCTTTCATTCTTTCATTTTTAACTTTTGAGGAAACGACTAATTAAAATTTTATACAAAAAAAAAAGAAATAAGAAGAAAATATTTGTATGTTTTGGTGAATGTTGTTGGGTACAGCTGTGCTCCCGTTTATATATTTTTAACAGAATTTATACGAACTTTTCCTTTCTTTTTCCTTTTTATTAAAAAATTTTTTAAGTAAGTAAACCTAATTCTTATTAATAAACGTCTTTGCCTTCATTTTTCTTTTTCTTTTTCTTTTTTTTTTCTTACAAATGTAAAGTAAATTTTGCTTTTTTGTTGCCTTTCTTTTAATTTATACTAAAATAATGACAAATGAATTAACTTGTTGCTAACTTATCATAATCAAGACATTTAATAAATTCGATTTAATGCGGAACAAAAAAAAAAAGAATTGTTACACGAAATTTTGTAAAATTATAAAATAACAAGGCAAATGATAAGAATATCGGGTAAATTTTTAATGAATACAAATTTAGTGAGACTCGATTATAACGAACCCACTGTGACCGTTTATAACAAACTTTTTTTTTTATCCCATGAAGTTCGTTGTAATCAAGATTCACTGTATAAATATTCTTATTGTTAATTTCTATACAAATTCATATTTTATAATCTTATTAAAGATACTTTTCTTGGTTAATTGTAATTAAGAAAATTTAATCAGAAAAAAATAATTTATAAACGATTAAAAGAAAAATGAATTAAATACAATTTTTTTTTCTTTATATTTTTACAACAATAAAAAATTGTGAACAAATTAACTTCAATATGAAAACCGGATTTAATAGTTTCCATTTTCAATTTTCAGAAAATTCTCAATAATGAAACCAACAATAAAACAAGAAAGAAGGAAAAAAAAATTGAATTAAACTTGTTGTGTTTGTTTTGTTGTTGTTGTTTGTTTTTTTTTTTTCAATCACGAACATAGTCTGATTTTATGTAAATTAGTATAACATTTAACTATGTTCATTTTTTATATAGCAACAGCAACCGCAAAAATTTTTTTTTACTAACAAATCAGTATATGAATTGTTTATTAACAAAAAACTAAAAGTGATTTAAAACATCTAATTAATTTCTTAAGTTTGTTTGATAGAAAATTAAACGATGTGAATCCTCTATTGGTTTATAATTAGAAATTGTTTATTATTATTTTTACTTGATGTTAGTTTTTTTTTTTTTTGTCTATATTTCAGTGTTTTGAGTTGAGTGCGGTTAGTTCTTCTTCTTTTTAATCAATAAGAATTTTTTTTTTAAATCATTTATAAAATAAACAAACAGAAAATCTAAAACGAATTTCTGTAAGGAAAATAAAACTGATTTTTCCAACTCTTTCAAATTTATATATACTTTTTTTTTAGGTTACTATGTTACTATTTTTTTTCTTCTAATCTATACAATTAATTAACACATTATTAATTGAGACAATTTGCAGAGTGATTTCTTATTTATATGTTAACCCATTTATACCTAAATAAACTATTAAGGCAAAATATTATTGACTTTATTATTGACCTGATTATGATGGGCTACAATTATAAAATAATTAACACTGCTACACTAAAAATTCGTATAATTAAAAGATCACTAAAAATGGTTAACGATTCTTACTTATCACAACATCTTACTTAAGTCATGCAACCCTTTCAGGTACTTTAGGAGTATCAGGGTTAAAGGCTCATTATTTTACTTTATTTGATTTTTTGTTAGGTCTTTCTGTAAAATATTTCCACTTTGTTTACCAAAATTCTATTTGTTTGTTTACCTTTTTTTTAAACCTTTCAAATAATTTGACTGTTCCATTGAAAGCTCTGTCATTGACTTTTAGGGTTGTGATTTAATTCTTGACATGACCCAATATTATTTGTACACGTATTTGTATATTTTCATCTAGAGTTTATGTTAGTCAACTTGTATGATGTAATTTGTAAATTTATTATATACCTAAAAAAGAAATTTATTATTTTTAATTATTTCTGTAAAGAATTTTGTGTACAAAAAGAAGTATATTTAATTTAAAATCTTGTTATTTCCGCGTGAGCAGTAGACCCTATTTCGTGAATTTGTTTTGGATTAGGTGAGTTAAATAATTACAAAGAATAGAAAAAAGACTCGGAATCATTTTTGATGAAAAGAAAGGAAAGGAAAAAAATTTAAAATTTGGTATTATGCGATTACTTTAATCATTAAATAACTTCCGTCATTGTGGATTAGTAATTAAATACAAAACTCATATATATATATTTGTCTACTTTGACGCTAAAATATATTTACTTTTTAATTTTATTTAAAGTATTTAATCTGCTTTATGTAAAAAAAAAAAAAAAAAAAATAAAAACAGTAATATGAAGGCTTAACAAATTGAAGCAATGTCCGATCGAACTTGAACGTTATTTTATTTTTTGTATAAAATTACAATTGCAACAAATATTGAATAAATGATAAAATGTAATAATACATTTTTTTTTCTCAAGTACCTCAACTGTTTGAGTGTTTTTAATACTTTATAATTTTATTTGTAACAGATGAATTGTGGAATAAAAACAAAATATTTTAATATAAAAAATTTCTAATTTATAGCAGCTGATAAATTATTATTATTTATTACGTCTACTTAATGCTGATATTATATTTTTACCATTTCTAATCAAATTATAAATACAATCAGTATTATTGTTCTTAGATTATTATTGGATTTTATTTCAATGTTTTTTTGGTTTATAATGAATAATTATAATTGTTTGTAATTGTTATTATGATTGACCCTAATTTTATCAAATTGTGAATGATTGAAGAAACTAAATTAATTTTATATATTCAAGTTGATTGTTGTATTACGTATGTATTTGTTTTATTAGATTAACAGTTGAATTCTTCTTAATCATTGGTTTTAGTATTTGTTTCCGACAGATTGAATTTATGATTTGTAATCGATATTAATTAGAAATTCTTCTGCTTTTGTGATAATGTGAATTAGGCTATTGTATAAGTATATTTAATTCTATACCTATATATAAGCTGGGGAATTTTTTTTTTGTTTTTGTATCTATCTGAGAATACTAAATTTTAAAGAAGAAGAAGAAGAAGTAGCATGAATTTTAAATTCTAAAAGTACATTATTTTATTCTAGTCTTGTTCAGTCAAATAAAATTTTTACATAAAGAAAACTTTTTGTCTTTATAGACAATAGTGGCAATTTTTTTGTTTAAATGTATGTTGAATATACGAATTAAATTATGTAAAATTAAATCAAAGCAAAATATTACAGTTGAATGAATTTAATTAAATTGTTTTTAATTTTAATTAACTAAAGTAAATTTGTCATTAAAATTTTTTTTTTTTTATTAAAAAAATTGAAACACAAAATTTGATAATAAAATAAAATAAATCCATAAAATAAGTCCACGTGATACTTGTAAATATTACTTTTGATTTATTTTATGTACTTTGTTTGTATTTTCACATAACCAAAAAATACTAATTATATAATTAAGTTAACCGGTTATTTTTAGTATACAGAATTTTTAACTTCTTCAAAATTTATTTCCTTTTTTGAATAATTTAAACGAATCTTGACTCTTCTAATATATACTACAGGTATCTTTATTATTACATAATTACCTACCTGTGTTTTTTTTTCATCTCTTTTTTTGTATTTTCCCAAATAGAAAAATAAATATTCAATGAAACTTTGAAAAAAAAGAAAAAAAAAGAAATAAATGGAAAAGATTATTCGATTTGATTTAATTGAAAGAAAAATCATAAATCTTACAATTATACAAAAATATATATACAACTGTGTGTGTGTGTGTGTGTGTATTTGTTTATATTTATAAATTAATTATTCTCTTTCAATTTTGATGCAAAAAAAAGAAAAAAAAAGGTAAAGAAAAACACGCAAATGGAAAAATTAAATTGTAATTTAATAATAAATAATTAAATTAAATTAAAAAGTATCTTACTTAAATAAAATGTGAAATTTTGTAATAACAAAAAAAAATATCTATATTCATATATTTCGTCGATTTGTCTGTTTCCCTGTTGTATGTGTGTGTGTGTGTGTTTGTGAGTAAAGTTAGATTATCTGTTGTGTCGTGACTGAAAATGAATATAAAAATATCTTATTAATACAATAATCTTGTACGTTAATCTGTAAATAGGATTTTAAATTTTAATTTTTTTTTTTTTTTTGCAATTAATTAGTTACGATCGACAATTTATATTCCTGTTAATTATAAATAAATAAATAACACTTGTATCCTTGTTTCTTTTTTTATAATTAAAAACAAAAAGCTTTAAGTTCTGTTAAGTTCTCCAACGTCAACACGATTTAGTCATCTGACGTATTAGATCGACTTTTGTGTTGTTTTTTTTTCAAATGATGATCGAAATATTGTTAATTTTAATAATGAAATTTCCTCTACCATTAAAATTATGACTCTGATTTTGTTCTAAAATGTTTCATAAACGTTTTTTCAATTTGTATGCTCAAAAAAAAAAGATTAATTTAATTCGTTTAATTCAATAATAATCTTTCACATTTCCTTAACAGTTTAAAATTCTAAAAAGAAAATATTTATTTACAGAAGAAGAAACAGAAGAAAAATTAATAAATTTTTATTATGATGATGAATAATTAAATATTTTCAAATAGAATAAAATACTGTATTTTGTCTCTGTATACGTATGTGTGTGTACGTGTGTGTGTGCGTTTGTGTTTGTGTTAGTATGCATGTGCGTGTGATTCTATAAACTGATGGTATTCATTGAACTCTCTAAACAATGTGACAATATTAATTAATAATTAGTAGTTAAAATTTACTATAAATACACATTTTTTTTTTTTTTTGTCTCTTTATAGAAAACAAATGTAATTGTGTATTCGTGTACAGAATAAATTGTATAAAAAATTACAACAACAACACAAGAAGAAGAAGAGGAAAAAAAAGATTTCTTTATTAATAGAATTTTTTATTATGTTGTTGTTGTTTTTTTTTTTTTTTTTCAAATTAAAAAAAAGTTTAAAATTTTCCTTACACACCAGTATTTTCACATCGTAAATTATTTAATTACACAAAATTATTGTTTGATTACGTCATATTGGAATTTTTTTTCTTTTTTTTTTATGATAATTTAGCAATTAAATTTTTATTGATTCAATTAGATTGTTTTTTTTTTTACATTACATTATTTGTGTGTCTGTGTGTGTGTCTTGTTTTTTATTGTTATGTCTGAAAGTTTTTTTTTTTTTTCTAAATAATTATTAAAATTTCAATATAACAATTGAATATTTCTGCTTTGGAAAACTTTGGATATTGATTAGAAGACTAACTTTTATTCATAGATAATTATTTATACTTAATAATGATCCTTTGAATATTCAAAGGAGAATATAAATATTAAATCTGACATATAAACTCATTTATTGACCAATGACTTTAATACATAAACAAATATAAAATGTAGAGATGTTATGAGTAAATAAAAATGTAAAGAAAGAAAAAAAAAGAAAAGATTCATGAATCTAAAATGTTGTGTCATTGTCTTAATAATATTATTTGTTTATTTATTTTTTTTACATTGTATATATTTTGATAGAAAATGATGTAAAGAAAATGGGAAACACAAAACACAAATTGTATAAAATAATAATAATAATAATAATATAAAAGAAAAGCTTTTCTTTATTAGAGGAAAAATTCATAATATTATTTTTTATATAGAAAAAAACAAAACAACAACCACATGTTGCTGCTTTTTTGCCTTTTTAAAAATAAAACAAAAATGAAAAAATGAAAAAATGAATAAACGAACCATTTCCACTTTAACTGAAAAAAACCCCCCCTACATTCCAAACTTCCACCATTTTTCATTCATAAAATAAAAAATAATATATTCTTTTCGTCGTCACAACAAAAGTTAGAAGTTTTCTGTTAGTGTTTGTTGTTGTATGTTGTTGTTGTTGTTTTGAGTTTTTCCTTTTTCCTTTTTGTTCGAAAATGAATTTTTTCTTTAATTTTATTAAATTATTCTTTCCTTCGAACTAAACAAAACAAAACAAAAGGAACGCGTGCAAGATGAGAAATTTTCTGTTTGGTGCTTTTGGTGTGACGACGGTGGCGCCATATTGAACTGATGCAGTATGCGACTTTTTTTTTTTAAAATATAATTTTATATTCTTCTTGTTATTTTTCATCTTAAATATGTATGTATGTATGTATGTATGTTGAAATGTAAATTTTCTTTCTTTGCTTTTCTTTTCTATATTTTCTTCTTTTTGTTGATTTTTTTGATTTTTATTTTATAAGAAAAAAGTTTTTTTTCTATTTTTATCGAAAACGAAATAAATTTTATTATTATATTTTTATAAATATCTTGCTTTTAGTGTTCAGATATTTTTGCTCTCATCTGAAATTCTTCTTCTTTTTGGTTGTATTTTCTTCTTTCATTTTATTATTATTATTTTTTTTTTTTGCTTCTTTCTTGATTTTCGTGTGTGGTTGTTGTTGTTGTTGTTGTCTTTATTTGTATTTTTCTTTAACTCATCTTAACAGATTCAGCCTGTTTATAAATTTGTATAATTAAAACAGTTTTTGGTTATTGTTTTTTTTTTTTTTTGTTTTATATTTGAATGGATAATGTGTGTGTACGATGCGATGCGATGCGTTCGATGATGATGTTTGATGATTAGCAAATATTAATAATACACAATTTTTTATTTATTTATTGTTGTTGTTGTTGTTGTTATTGTAATTGTTGTTGGTTTATTTGGTTTAAAGACGTTTTGTTCTTTTTTCTTTGGTTGTTTCGTTTTATGTTTATTTTTATTTTTTTTTTCTTAAGAAAAAAAAGTTTGGTAACCCAATGACCTAGAGAATGTTTTAAGTTTGATTTGTATTCATCAACATTTTTAATATTTTCTGTTTTTTTTTTCTTTGATTAAATTATTTACCATTTTTATCTATATTACAAAATATTCAAAAAATAAATTCCAAATTTTTAAACAAAAAAAGTGTTAACCAAAAAATATTTATTAGCAAATAATTACCGGTGATTTCTTGACGACACAAATTATACTATATTTTTTTCAGCGTGTGTGTGTGTATGTGTACATTTGTGTATTTTCTATTTGTCATTCATCACCTTGGTCCATACATTCGTTTAAATAACAATATATACCTAAATATAAAATTTAAGAAACAAAAAAAAAAATCCTTGAATTTTCTGACAAAAAAAAAAAAATTTTTTTTTAGAAATTAAAAATAAATTTCTTTTCTACACAAAAAAAAAAAAAAAAAAGGAAAAGATTTTTTTTCTCTTCATTTAATTTTATTTAATTTTTTTTTTTTTTTGTTTTATTTTCAGAGAATCAGAACGATATAAAAAAGTATTATGGCAAGATATACATGTGGGAGACTTAGTACATTTATCTAATCATGAAACAGTACCAGCTGATATATTATTATTACGTACAAGTGAACCTCATGGTGTATGTTATATTGATACATGTGATTTAGATGGTGAAACAAATTTAAAAAGACGTGAAGTTGTTAGAGGTTTTACAGAAAAGCAACATATGTTTTCACCAAGTAAATTTACAAGTCGTGTTGAAGTTGATGCACCAACAACAAAAATTTATCGTTTTCATGGTGCTGTTGTACATCCGACTGGTGAACGTGTACCAATATCAACTGAAAATCTTTTACTTAGAGAGAGCAGATTAAAGGTTTGTTGTTTGTTTTTTTTATTATTTATGTTTTATTTTTATGAAACATTTGTCACAACACATTAACAAAAAAACATAAACAGAAATGATTAGAGGGTTAAATGTTTCAAATGAAAAATAATAACGAAAGTACTTAAAACCCGAAATACTTCACATCACATATGATGTGCTAAACAGTTACTTAATATACGTTTCTTAAATAACCGATAAAATAATAATAAAAGGGGTTGGATTGATTAATAATATTTATTATCGGCAAATAACCTTTTTATTCCAACATTTTATTGTACAATTTCACTAAACATGTAATTAAAAGTACTTAACTGATAATTAGATTTAAAGTTTAAACTTACACAACTTTAATAATGATTTGTATATAAAACAACGTTCAATATGAAAGTTTCGTATGCAGCCTTAAAATATTTCTAAAAATTAATTCATATGAATTACATTAACTACATTGATTTATAAATATTGTCGAGAATGTTTCCGGATTAATTTTAAGACAGTTTAAAAATTACTTTGTGTTCTTTGACAAAATTTCATTGAAAGTTACTCATAATGTTGTTGTTAGGCTGAGTATAAAACGTTTTCTAAATTTATGTAATATGTTTAATATCTGTTAGTTTCAGATGCAACCTTAATCTATGCTATTAAATTAGTTAATTTTATTTGAACAAAGAAAAATAAATATAAACTTAAAGTCGGTAAAATTTACAATTAATTAATCATGGCACAATTTCATGTCGTGTGCCAATAATAGTTAAAAGAAAAATCTTTATTTACAGAGCCAATAAAAATACAATGAATTTTCCCCACGATGAATTATCTTTTGATGACGAATATTTTTCTCTTCTTTTCATTTTTGTTTCTTGTAAAACAGAAATAAATTTTTTTTTTCTTTCAATTCAGGGAAAAAAAAACTTTAATTGAAAAAAGATTTTCTTTTCTATTTTTTCTTCTTTTTTTTTTTTGATTAAAAATTTATGATTTATTATGTTGAATTATTTAAACGTTATGTTGAAATTGAATGTAATAAGGTAAAATGTGCATTACATTCTTCATTATATTTTTTTGTTTGTTTGTTAACAAATAATTCTTTT
The DNA here is from genome assembly GCA_963082725.1 of Pedicia rivosa. Classification (NCBI taxonomy): domain Eukaryota; kingdom Metazoa; phylum Arthropoda; class Insecta; order Diptera; family Pediciidae; genus Pedicia; species Pedicia rivosa. Next base: position 4,746,866 of record OY720154.1, read on the forward strand.
TTTTCGAAAATGATGGGCGGTGGTGGGGAAGAGAAAGAAACGAAACAAGTAGAGAAATTATTTAATAGGGAAATTTTAATAGAGAAATTATTGATTTTAGAAAAAAAAAAATAAAGAGAAATATATTTTTTATTGGTAATTTTATTGCCCTTTAAATTTATTGAATGGCAGAAAAAAAAATACAATAAACAAAACAATCAATCGATTCAATTTGATTCCAATTTTATTTTTTTTTTTTGTTTATAAATTAAATATTTGATTTTTATTAATTTTTTTTTTTATAATTACAGAATACAGACTTTATAGAAGGAATTGTTGTGTACGCTGGTCATGAAACAAAAGCGATGCTTAATAATAGTGGTCCCAGATATAAACGTTCACAATTAGAACAACAAATGAACATTGATGTGATTTGGTAATTTTTCATTTTTCTTTTTTTTTTCTACTTTGTTTCAAAAGAAATTAAAAAACGAATGATTTTAAATCGACTAAAACCGAATAATGGCGAATTGAAAGAGTTGAATTTTAATTTACAAAGTATTTTCTGTTGATATTTGAATTCAATTTTAATTAATTTTTGGTTTTAAATTACAGACCTTGTGTTTTGTGTCAGTTCATTTAAACGCGAAAACATTAAAATCAAATCGGTTTTCGTTACAATTTTTATTTTAAATATTTTCCAGTTGGCCCAGATTAAATTTAGAATCACTTGAAATTCGGTTTCATTTCTGTTTAGATCTCAGATAATTAAGAATTATCTAAATTTGTTTTATGCTTTTTTTTTTTCGTTCTTCTAGAAGTTTTTTTTTTTTGATTGGAGAAGAAATTAAATAAATAATATTTTGAAATAAAAACTTTCTTTAAAAATGCCTAATAAACTAAACCACTTGAAATCTAATTTTTTTTTTTTCGTTCTCATAAAAATTTAATTATTTCAATGTTTGAATGTCGAAGATTAAAACGTTTTTTTTTTTCTTGGTTGGTTCTTTTATTAAAAGTAATTATTATTATTTATTATTCAATAAATAACAAATATTTTTTACTTATCAAGAAGAAAAAAGAAGAAGAAGAAGAACAAAGCAACCGTATAGAAAAGAACTAAAAAAAAAACACGTTGTGGTAATAAATTTTATTAAGCCAGAATAACATTTATTGTTAACGCAAAAGTTCCGTGAAGACGAAGATAAATATGATGACAAAAGATTTAAACAGTTTTTTCTTAATCAATAAAATTATAAATTTAAACAAAAGTTTTATCAATTTAATAATTTATCAGGATTTTATAGTTTTATTGTCATTAAAACGGTTTTAAAATTAATAATTATACTTCTTTTTTTTTTTTTTTGTTGTCTTTTCCTCTTTCCGGCTTTATAATTATTAATCAAATAATTAATTAGTATTTTTTTTATCTATTATTCTGTTCCTCTTACAGGTGTGTTATAATCTTAATTATTTTATGTGTTATTGGTGCTGTTGGATGTAAATTATGGTTAGTTACGTATGAAGGTAAAACAATACCATTTTTACCATTTCATATTGATCCTGGATATGAAGGCTTATTAACATTTTGGACTTATGTTATTATTTTACAAGTAATTAAATTCATTTTTATATTTGTCCTTTTTTTTCTCTCTCTCTCTCTCTGCCGATTTAAATGCAAATTTAATTCTTTTCTTTTTATTATTTCTTTTTAGATAATGATTCCTTTATCATTATACGTGACAATTGAGCTAAGTAAAATACTTCAGGTTTTTCATATTCATAATAATGTTGACTTGTTTGATATTCAAACAAATAAAAGAACTGAATGTCGTGCTATGAATATTACAGAAGAATTGGGACAGGTTTGTGTGCTCTTTTTTTTTTATTATTAATAAATTTTTTTTTCGGGTTTTTTTTTCTATTTCTCTTTCGTATATATATATTTTTTTTTTGTTTTAAACTTTATGTTGACTCTGGATTTTTTTTTTTTGGTTTTTGTTTTACAGATTCAATATATATTTTCGGATAAAACGGGAACATTAACAGAAAATAAAATGATATTTCGTCGTTGTACAATTGATGGTATTGATTATAATCATATACCATCAGAATTAGAATCAGAAATGTCAAAACCAGGTAGTTTAGCACCACCATTAATTGTTAATCCAAAATTATTTGAAGATATGAGTGCGACAATTGAACGTGGACAAAAATATTCATTGCATGCAGAAAGAATACATGAATTTCTTCTGGTATTATCAATATGTAATACAGTTGTCGTTAGTACATCACCGCATAGAGATATGATGAATGCAAGTGGTGTCATCGAAATAAACGATGATGAACCGGGTGTTACAATTGTTAAACCAAAAGATAATAATTGTATAAATGGTCAAAATCATTCCATTACAGATCGTTATACACGTTTAGCTGAATCAAGATCAATAACACCATCACCACCACCTAATAATACACCAAATTCACTTGGTATTAAAACACAACATATACCATCATTATCACCAATAAGTAGTTCAGCTGAAACAACGCCAACATCTGAAAGTCCACCAATGAAAATAAAAGATATTCCACATAATAATATTTCACCATCACAACGTGCTAAATCAATTTTAACATCTAAAATTTCAAGTATTTCATCAATGATAAATAATAAAAATAATAATAAAAAATTGATGACTTTAACAAAACGAAAGTAAGTTTTTGTAAAAGAAATTCCTTCTTTTTATTTTATGCGGAAAGGGAAACATATTTAAAAAGATGAATTGATAATTTTTTTTTCTTTAATTTTTGTAGATTACAAAATTCAACAACAACAACAACTACCAGTGAAAATGTATCATCAAAAACAAATACAAAAGTACGACCAATATTTGAGGCAGAAAGTCCAGATGAATTAGCACTTGTTAATGCTGCATATAGTTATGATTGTTGTTTAATAAATCGTAGTCCAAATCATACATTAATAAGTACATCAAATGATGGTGTACAAGAATATGAAGTACTTAAAGTTTTACCATTTGATTCAAATCGTAAATGTATGTCAGTTATTGTACGTAAAACAGGAAGTCAAGAAATTATTTTATATACAAAAGGTGCTGATAACGCTGTTATGGCTGTATTAGCACCATGTGATCCAGACTCAGAAGCTGGTTAGTTTAATTTTCTTATTTAATTCTTAGACAAAAATTTTATCAATTACAAACTCTAACTTTTATTTATTAATTATTTTGTGTCTAGGACATCTTAAAGAAAAAACACAACAACAATTAGATTCATATGCACGTCAAGGTTTGCGTGTTCTAGTCATGGCAAAACGCACGCTTACACCAATTGAATATACTGAATGGTTTAAAAAACATCAAGAATCTGAGATGACACACGAGAATAGAGATAAAAAAATAAAAGAATCATTTATAAGTATAGAAAAGAATTTAATATTATTAGGTGCAACTGGTATTGAAGATCGTTTACAAGAAGGTGTACCAGAAACAATTGGTGCATTAATGTCAGCCGGTATTGTTGTATGGGTTTTAACTGGTGATAAACCAGAAACAGCTATAAATGTTGCATATTCAGCTAAATTATTTCATTCAAACATGGAGCTTTTAAGGTATTATTATTAATTCCACATAATTATTGTGAATATTAGAAAACAAAGCAATTTAAATGAATACTAAATTTATTATTCTGTTTTTCTATTTTTCAATTTTTTTTATTTACTTCGTGACGATACTTAGACTTGCAGCTAGATCGCGTGACGCAGCTGAAAGTAGTATTATGTTTTATTTATCGGAAATAGAGAAACAAATGTCAGACAATAATTTCCTGCGATCAAGTCAAACAAAGGGGCGGGCACTTGTTGTTGATGGTAAAACATTAACATTTATCTTAGATTTAAGGTAATGAAGAACAAAACGTGATATTATTGATGAATAATTAAATTTATATTTTTTGTGTTTTGTTTTTCAGATCAAATTTAACAAAACCATTTTTAAAATTAACCAAATATTGTGCCTCGGTATTATGTTGTCGTTCAACACCATTACAAAAAGCATATTTAGTTAAAGTTGTTAAAGATGAATTACGTATGACAACACTTGCAATTGGTGACGGAGCCAATGATGTATCAATGATACAGATGGCAGATGTTGGTGTTGGTATATCTGGTCAAGAAGGAATGCAAGCAGTTATGGCTGCTGATTTTACATTAGCTAGATTTAGATTTTTAGAAAATTTATTATTAATTCATGGTCATTGGTGTTATGATCGTCTTGCCAGAATGATTTTATATTTTTTTTATAAAAATGCTGTTAGTATTTTTTTTTTTTGAATATTTCAATCAACTTTGAAACTAATAAAAATTATCTTTACTTTACAGAGTTTTGTGTTTCTTATATTTTGGTATCAATTATATTGTGGTTTTTCTGGTGCTGTAATGATGGACCAAATGTATCTTATGTTATATAATTTAGTATTCACAGCGTTGCCACCAATTGTTATTGGAGTTTATGATAAAAATATACCAGAAGATTTATTAATATCACGACCAAATTTATATCGACACGTAAATACAAATTAATTTAAATAAAATTTACCTGTTTAAATTATTAATTCATTATTTTCTTTTCTTTAAAACAGGGTCGTCTTGGATTATCATATAAACCGTATACATTTTGGATTCTTATGCTTGATTCAGTTTATCAAAGTTTAGTAATATTTTTTGTTGCTGTTGGAGCATATTGGGAATCAGATGTTGGTATTTGGGAATTTGGTACAACAATAACAACATCATGTTTAGTTACAATGTTATTACACTGTGCCATAGAAATTCAATCATGGGTAAAAATTATTTTTTAAATTAATTTAATAAAAATGGAATAAAAGAATTTCGAATCGAATAAACAAATAATTCGACATCTACGTCATAGACTTATTATAAAATGTAGGCTTAAATTAAAAACGTAAATAAATACTGAAATATTGTGTTCTTATAGCTTTTATACTTAAGCTTTAGTTTTATAAATCAGACTTAAAGTTTCCTTAAAAAAAAATAGAAACTGCATTTATATTCATATACACGAAAGAATTTATTAGAAACCATAAAATCTTAAAGAATAAAACCCAGATCAGAAAAAAGATATTTTCACATAAAGCTTTCAAATTTCCATACAAAAGAATAAATAATCTTCATACTTTGTATTCTATTTGGACATGCTGTGACGTAATAACGTTTATTTAAGAAAGAAAGAGAATTAAAGGAGAGAATTTTTTGACTTTTTCATTTTCATTAAAAATATCTGTTAAAAAAAAAAGTACAGAAATTCTAAATTTAATTAAAACTTCATTTGAAGAGAAGATTATCATCTTTTGTGTTTACAATAAAATATAAATTAATTAGAAAATTTTTAATAATAAAAAAGATAAAAATAATTAAACATCACCTCTCCTTCTACACATTTTTTCTTTTCTTTTTCTTTGTTTATTCTAAACGATGTTTCGTAAACTGATTATGAAATATCGAAATTTTATTTTTGAAATATTTGAATACAATACACAATTAATAATAATTGAATTTGGATAATACAAAGTATATTTATTTTTTTTTTCTCTGTTTTGTAATCGTTATTTTAATGTGTTTTTTTGTTTTCTTTTTCAGACAATATTACATGTCCTATCAATAGCCTGCAGTTTAGGTGCCTTTTACATATTTTCATTTGTTTATAATTCATTATGTGTGTCCTGTTTTGGTCTGCCTTCTAGTTATTGGGTTATTCATGTTTGTATGGGAACATCAAAATATTGGCTTGTTACAGCACTAACAGCTGTTATTGCATTATTGCCAAGGTAAATCATTTATTTCTCAATTGTTTGTTGTTTTTTTTTTGTTCATTGAATTTATTAATTAAAAAAATTTTATTTTTATAATTGAAGATTTACAATCAGAGTATTACAAACAACATTATGGCCTGGTAATAGTATAAATGCAAAATTACAAAAACGTCGTGCTCAACGAAGAGGTGAGGATTTACTTGTTGCATGGTCAAGATCAACATCTGCCTCATCTATCTACAGGTAAAAAAAAAAAGAAAACATAAAAATAGAAAAAAAAAGCACACAACACACACGACACAAAATACACAATTTTTTTGTTTCTTTTTTCCTTTATTTTTTTTTTGTTTTTGATTTGGAATTTTAGTTTGTTGATAATTATTTCTAATCTAATAGCCATCATATTTTTCTAATTTATATTTATTCTTGTTCAATATTATTTTTTCTTTTAATCTCCTTTTAATTGATTGTTAAATTGTTTTATTTACTTTTGTTTTTATATTTTTTCAAATATAGTTTTACTAATTGATTGAAATCAAGACGAACGCATGTAATTTAAAACATTTAAACTAATTTTTATTCATTTACGTTATTTGAGTAGATGCAATATAAATTATATATTTTTGTTTAAATTTACTCAAAAAGACAAATCATGAATTTTATTATGTGTGAATGTTTTTAAAATACTTCTACAACAAAACTGAAGTTGAATTCTCGTACTACAAAAAAAAACAAAAAATGAGGTAAATTGGGAAATACAAAAAAAAGAGGTTAACAATAATTGTCCTAATGAACGCGGAGAATTCCTCGTCTGAAACTGAGAAGAATTTGTTTTATTTTGTTTCAAAAAAAAAATTTAATTCTGTTTTTCAGAATTTTACTTGGGGTTCTTCCACATTAACAAAAAAAAAAAGTGACAATGTTTTTTTTTTTTTTTCATTTGCTAAATTTGCACATCCTCACTAAACGAGAATTCAGCCAAAAATGTTTTGTAGAATAGCCTTGATTATTTATTTTGCTTTCATTTTAGTTTCTGTTATTATTTTTTTTTTTCTTCACAATATTTTTTAATTGTTGTTTTTGTATTTTTCTTAAATGCCACTTTGATTTGTTTTATTTATTTATTCTTTGTTTTTTTTTGTTTTTGTTTTTGTTTTTGAGTTGTGTTCTTTTTTTTATGATTATGTTTTTTTGTTTTCTTTTTTTTTTTTTGTTGTTTTTGTAGAACAGATGAGGTAAGTTTTGATCATTTTTTATTTGTTTCTTTTTATTTGTTTTTATTTTTTAATTCTCTATTTATTTATTTTAACAAAATAAATTTAATTTTGTAAGCGCACTAAACACAATAACACAATTACTATTTGAGTGTATTAACAACAATTTGAATTGTATATTTTGAGAGAGGAATAAGATAGATAGTGTAGTAGTCACAGTCGTAATGTTTTTTTTTTTGTCAGTTTAAATTGAATATATTATTTTATTGTTAATTTTGACCATAATTAGTTTTCAGTTATTTATTATTGCACTTTTTTTTTTTTTATTTACAATTGGTACTCAGTGGATATTTTGTGTTTAAACTAAATCACAGAGAATTTTATTATCAGCGGTAGATTAATTTTGATTTGTCTTGAAATTATTCTCATTATCCAAAAATTATGAGATTCCGAAATGTTTAAGTTAGTTTTTAATTGAGTCGGTTCTTTTGAAAAATTCATTCAATTAGTCCAGTAATTCGAGATGACCAATTTTATTTTATGATCCTTTTTTTTTTATGAATTAAATTGTTAATTTAACGACGACCAGTTTGGTGGGACAGAAATGATACAAATTGTAATAAATTTTTACAATTATATCAAAGAAAATATGAAATTTCATTCCAATGTCAACTGAATATTTTAATAATTTAAACACAATTAAATTTTGTATATTTTTATTGACTTTGCAATTTTTTTTTTTTTTGTTTTATTTGAATTTCAAATTAAATAATTTAATAAAATAATAAAAGTCACCAAGGAGAGAAAAAAAAAATGAATAGAAATTCATCAAATATTCATAATGGTCAACGTCAAAATAAATAAACAAAAAAGTATCGAGTTGAATTGAATGTCTAGGAAAAAAAAAATTCTTAGAACTTATCTAATTGAATAGAAAAAAAAATAGAAATAAATTTCAAATGCAAAAAGTGTTTTTAACAGAATTTTTTTTAATTATTTTTAAATATGAAGCAAAAGAAACAAAAGAAGAGGAAGAAGAAGAAGAATAAATAATGTTTGGAATTTCTTATTAAAGAAAGGTCGAATAAATCAAAACAACTCTAAATCAAAAAATGGTTATCAAAACTTAAAAGGTTAACAAGACAATGTTTAAGATCAGACGTGGTAATTACAGTTAAAAAATAAAATGTCATTTAAAATATTGTCAGAAGAGAAAACAGAAAAAAAAAACAAACACATTATAATTCATTATTTCCTTTTTAATTGTGAAATTTCTAAGAAATATTTCTTATATTTTTATATTCTTAATAATTTCAAGTGAAGTCGTTACAATGATGAAAGAAAATGGAATATTTTTATAGGAAGCTGAATAAAGAAAAAAAAAAGTAAATAAAACGTTAAGAGTTGAATGATGATGATAATAAATGGTCATTTTTTTTTTCTTCGTTGTTTTTGTAAATGCGAATTTACTGTTATTTGATAGAAGAAAAAACAACAACAAAATGAGACAAAACAAAAAAAAAACCATGTAAAAAAAAGTGTTCAACACAATTTTGTTTTGTAATTTCATTTTTTTTTTCACATAAATTCGAAAACATAATATAAAGATGACGTCATTTTATTGTTAAATCACGTAAAAAAATTTTTGAATTAATTTAAAAATTAATTCAGGACAATTTTCTTATAAATCCTAGATTTAATTAAATTTTTTTGTGAGAAAACTGTTCAAATGTTTAATTTTACTAAACGCTGATTAAAATACCAAAATTAAGAAAACATTTAAAAATTTCTTCGCTACTTAAATCTCAGGATTATTTAATTTATTTTAATTAAAGTTTAACTGAAAATTATAAACAAAAGAGAAACAAAAAGTTTAAGATATTTTACAGTTTCTTATCTTTATGATTTATTTCTGTTTTGTCTTAACGTGTTCACTTATTTCGTATTTTGAACTCACAAAAGTGGTGAATGCCTTTTTTGAGATGTTCAATGTAAGTTTATTTTTTCTGTCTTCTCTGTGACTTCAAAATTACTTTCTTATTATTAATTGAATACCATTCGTGTCCGCATAAATTATATTTATTAAAATCATAATTCTAAAGTTGTAGATTCACATCAGGACATTAGACGTTAGATTAGTCTATTCGTCAATATTCCCAGACCAATTTTTTATTTTTTTTTCTACAATGATCCTCAAATTATGTGTAACTGAGAAAATTTATTCAGAATAATTACTGACGACGTACCTACAAATGACCCTGGACAGTCAGTTAAAAATAAACAATTCACAGAATAAAAAAAAATAAACGCATTCTACCTGACTGATAATTATAATTTGAATTTCTTTATTGATTACAAAACGGAGGATATAATATTCGTGGCCTCTAAATTATCTTTAAAAAATATTAAAACATTGAAATATATTCTGTTAATTATTTAACAATCAATCATCATGTTACGAATAAAAATGAAAATTGTGGAACAAACAATAATTTAACTAAAGAATATTTCAATAGATTTTTAAGACGAATAAATAACGATGTATTGTCCTTCTTACTTAACGTTCATAAATTGCTTTAATAATATTAAATTTTAATTCTATTGTTCTTAGATTCAAATTTAATTGGAATATAATTTTTACTGCTTTTTGTTTTGTTTAATTGACTTATCCGTCAGATCATCAACTTTTTGTGTTCTATTGTTTTTTTTTTCTTCTTCTTTTATTAATTAAAATTTAGTTTTAATTGAAAATTAAACGGTAAAAAGTCTACGCTTATTTTTTTTACCAAACACAAAAAAAAAAATCTTTTTTCTTTTATCAAATATTTATTGTTAACCAACTAAACTTTATTTCTCTCTTCTCGTTAACATTTCTTACTTTAAAATTCTTTTCTTTCAAATTAATTTAAAATTAGTTAGAAACATTTTTTTTTATTTTTTTTTATAAATAACTTTTTATTAATTTCCTTTTTTTTTCTTTTCTCTTTTTTTTGTTTTTCATTTACAGAGCCATCGATTACGGGTCTAAGAATCAGATTGTAAACACAATTGGATAAAAATTAAAGAAAAACAAAACAAATAAATAGAAAAATTGCCATAAACCCCAGTTCCCCAGTTCAATGAAAAAATAATAAAAGTTTTTTTTGGTAAAAGGAAAAACCAATTATTAAAATGAAGAAGAAGAAGAGGAAGAAAAACAAACAAATAAAAGATTGTAGAAAAAAAAAAAGAAATGAAAAATATTTATTCTTTATTCCTTTTTTTTTCATTTTTCCTTTTAATTTATTTTGTCTTCTTTGTTTTAATTGTTTTTCCTTTTAACATTTTTTCTTTAGAAAATATCAAAATAAATAAAATCTACTTAATTTGGAATCATTTAAATTATTTATTTGAAATTATGGGAGTCTACTTACTTACTGCTGTTGTCAAATAATGGATGAAAAACCCAATGAACTTAAATTTTTTTTAAAAATAAATTAACACACACCTACACACACACGCATACACATACAAAAACTGACATATAAATGAAAGGAAAATATTCATAGATTTTTAGAATTAATTTTAGATTTAAAAAAATGATAAAAAGAAACCTAAAAATTTAAAAATTAAAAAATAAAAAAAACAAAAGATGGAGAATTAAATTTAAATACCTAAAATAAAAACAAATAAATGAAAGTGATGATAATAATATTAAAGATAAATTAAAAAAAAAACAAAAGTAAAAAATAAAAATTTAATTTAACAGAAGAAGAAAATGGAAATATTCTCCTAAATTAAATTAAAAGAAATTAAAAAAAGAAGAAAATAAATTTGTGGCCTTAAAAAAAAATTATTAAAAACAAAAAAAATAAAAAAAACTCTGATGGGAAGAAAGGAAAAAAACTTTAAAAGTAAAAAAAAAAAAAAAAATATTAAAAATATTCAACAAAAATAAAATAAAATAAATACTGTAGAAATATATTTAATTAATTTATTATTTCAAATGGCTGTGATTGATGAAAAAAAAAAGAAGAAAATAAATTAAAAATTAAAAATCTTAAAAAAAAAATAAAAATATGTAATTAAATAAAATAATAATTAAATGCAAATAATAATTATTTTTTAAAATAAAAAAACAAAAATGAAGTAAAAAAGAAAAAGAAGAAAATGAATAAATTAAAAAGTAGAAATAAAAAAAACAGAAAAAAATTAAAATTAAAAGGGGAAAAATTATTACAGTAAATTTACGTTATGACGGAACGGAATGACAGAAATTCAATTGAATTGATTTTTTTTTTTTTGGGTAAATATTTAATTAAACTTACCTGGAAGCACACACACAACAATTAATGGCGATTGAATTCCAATTACGTACGTTAGAGGAATGAGTAAATTGGGAATGAGTAAAACTGTAAAGAATGTTAAGGATTTAAGGGTAAACTTGACTCAAAATGAAAAGTATTCAATTAACAATTATTTTCCATTGAAATATTCTAACAGTAAATTTGTATGTTTTGTGAACGATTTCAGATTTTCCAAATAAAAACAAAAAGACAAACAAATTTTACATTTAAATCTTTCATTTTCATAAATTCTTTATACCTTTTCTTCTTCGTTCTTTACACTTTTCGTCCTTCTTTCATTTTGGACGATTTAATGGAAGGATGCATAAAAATGTTCAATCAAAGGAAATAATTCGTCATAACTTAAATTTGACTGTATTTAAATATTTTCTATTCCAAATGGATGTTTATTTTTTTATTTTTCTGTCAGGTAGTGGGGACCATAGAAGAAATAACCAACACAATACAAACATAAATAAATAGATAAAGAAAAAAAAAAAAACCAAAATTATTTTTATTAAAGAAGAAGAAGAAAAAAAATGAGAAAAAAATTTAACGTTTTTTTTTTTTTTGGTTTTTCTTTTTAGAATATTGAAATTTTTTATTATTTTTTTTATTTGATTTTTTAAGAAATTTTGTTGTGTGAAAAAAAAAAAAAAGAAGCAAAAAGATGAAAATAATAAATAGAGAGAATAAAGAGAGAATAAAAGAAAATTCTCTAAATATTTCTAGTGAAGATAAAAATTATGATTTTCATTTTTATTATAATTAGAACGAAGACGATGATAAATCAAAAAAATGAAGAAAAAAAGTATACATAATTTTAATTATTAAAGAAAAAAAAAACAAAAGAGAAACAAAGAAGAAGAAGAAGTGAAGTTGACAATTATTATTATTACTGGCTTTACTTTTATTTATAAAATAAAACAAAACAAAAATAATAAATAATAATAGGAAACCGAAATGTGTACATGGATGACTGATTATTATTGATTTATTTTATAATTCTAACGTAAATATATTATTTTATTAAATTTTTTTTTATTCCACTAATCATTTTAATAAAAACCAGACAATTTATTATTGTATTAATTATGATTAGTACTTATTATTATTATTTCTATTTGTTTCTTGTTTCTATTTGTTGTTTTTACTTTATTTTTGAGATTCTTTTTTTTTTCTCTTATTCATTAAAATTAAAATAAATTTATGTACGAATTAAATTGAAAATTAATTAAGAAAATAAAGAAAAATAACAATTTTGATTTTTACTCCTTTATTTTGTAGGAAAAAAAACAAATTTTAAATATTTAAATGTAGCCATAAAAAAAGAAAAAGAAATAATTTGAGAAAATCAAACAAAAAAAAAATGTAAAAGAATCTACAGATAAATATTTATCTGTTCAAAAAATTACAAATGAAAATGAATGAAGAATTAAGTTAGTTTTTGTTTACTGTAAATATATTTTAAAAAATTGAATGATGTTGAATTAAATAAAATTTTAATTATTATGTTAAATTTTAACATGTGTTTATTTATTTACCTTGGTAAAGAATTCTATTATAGCCATGGAGTAAAGTATGTTAATGTCTTTAAGTTCCAACATGGGAATAATCTTATAATTTTTACATGTTTATAAGTGATAGAACGAATCCCTTAAATCAAATACAAACAACTTTTAATGTTTCTATGTAATACAATTCAATTAATTTAATTTTCCAATCTTCGTTAAGCTTAAACTAATGGTAGATAATTGTAATGGGTTTTCTTCAATATTTAGTAATAAACAAATGTTTCATCCATCATCATAAATCATTATGTTATGACCTAAAAATAAATGAATGGGAAAGGAAATAGGTCGGAAACAATGTTAGTAAAAAAAAAACAAAAGTTTTTTATTTCTTAAAATCTTAATATTTAACCATAACTTGTTAATTTTTACAGCTTAATTTGTTTTCCATTTCAATTTTGTTATTATCGTTTTCTATCCCTTTCTCTATCTCTTGAATGTTTTGATGAACGATGATTACTTTTATTTGAGTTGCTTGAATAACTATCCTGTTTACCTTTCTCCTTTCTATCACGACGATCGTTATTATCACGATCACGATGCCTATCTTTATCTCTATTGGTTTTATTACCAATTCTGTCACCATTTGTATAATGTTCTCCTTTGTCAATTCCACTACCTCCACCGCCACCACCCGCACTCCCACGTTCAACACTGGCTGAACGACGTTTTTCTGTTTTTTTAGATGATTTTGAATGTGATGGTGAAAGAGACATTGATCTTGAATAATTCCTTGATTTCTTTTTATTTGATTTTGTTGGTGTTCGTGAACGATGCCGTGTTTTTTTTGAACGTACATGGGAATTTTTATTCATATCAGCTGATGGTGATCTTGATCTTGATTTTGAATAAGAACGTTTATTATCTTTTGCAACATCAGCTGGTAAACTACGTGATATAAAACCACCCCAAGCATTATGTGTTCCACCACCATTACTACGATCAATTACAGTTACTGTTGGTGGTGTATGTTGACCGGTTGTAGTACGTACTTTATTTCTTGATTCCAAATATCTTGTTTTTAGTTGTTCAACAGCATCTTCTAATTTTTCAACACTTGGTTTTTGTCTTTTATATAATGCCATAATTCTGTAACAAACATCAATAATATGTTCTTCAGCAACTTTAAAAATTCCATACCACGATGGGTTATTAGGTAAAGGAATACTTAATTTTCTTGCAGTTAAATAAATACAAGCACAAGCAATTGTTTCCGGTTGATAACGTAGAAAAACATCTGTACGTAATGAATCATTCATAAAATTCCAAGCCACTTGCATTAATTTTTGTTGTTTCTCATACCCCAATACTTGTAGATACATCACAATTAATTTATGTGGGTGTTTAACGTGAACACAAAATCCTAATTCTTTTAAAACACGACGCTCTGCTTTTATTACTTGTGTTTTAAGCGTAATATAATTTAAATCCAAAATCAATGGAATTATTTCCTTTTGAGTTCGAACTTGTTTAATATGATGAAAAACATTTATAACATCTCTAATTCTGCGTGGAGCTTCTTCAATTTTAGATGCCAAACAAATACAACTCATTGCAGTTGTATCCATACTATGCCTCACAAATGATTTTGAGTAAAAGAAACGCTGGAATAATACTTGCCCAGTTGCCATAGCAACTTGTGGAAGTTTTAGTAAAATTCCAGCTGTTTGAATAAGTTCACATCCTAATATACGTAAATCGATTTCTGCTTCCCGATCTAATCCATCTACTTGTGATGGTGTTGTTGGATCTAATTTTGATTCAGGAAGCAAACAATTTTCTAATGTTAAAATTATTTTCCCATAAGTTTTCAAAATGGGCTTCGATGTCATAGTCATATTCACTACACTTTCATATAAAAGTTATTATTATTTCAAATGAAGCCCCTTTTCACTTATTTTAGAGCCCCAAACACGTTTTTCAACTATAAAACTTATATTTTTTTAGAATTAAAACTAAAGTACTTTTTTGTTGTTGTTAAAAAACGCTACAAGAATCAAACATGACAGATAACCTCCCAATGTTCACCATACACATGAAGTTGTGCCGTATAGCATTTCGTGTTAAATTTTCGTGTAGTTATAGTGTATTATCTGCATATTGACAAAATTATTTTACCATTTGTTTTGTTTTGACGTTTTTAACCTTCAATTTATAATTGCTCATTGCCGTATTAAAACAATTGTAGATTTCTTATTAAATAACAATGCTATGCTTTGGTTTAAAACAATATATAGTATAAGAAAATATAGTGTTATTAATGAAAAGATTATTTCAAAAATGAAATATCTAAATGTAGCGGAGAAAAATGATGCTGCAAAAACAATATCAGCTCATTTATCCAGAGGAAATTCAAGAAGAGTAAGTTTAATTTTGAAAAGTGCTGAGGGTTAATAATTAATTAATTGTTTTCATTGACAGAGAGAAGGCTTTTCACCTTATAATAAAATTTATGAATTTCAAACATCTGTCAGAGGACAAAATGCAGACATGCTTATGACATCAGTTTCTGGGCATCTATTATCTTATGAATTTGTGGCTTCATTTAAAAATTGGACTGGATGTAATCCAGCACAATTATTTGATGCACCTGTTATTAAATTATGTAGTGAAAATTTTCAAAAAATTAAAAGAACACTTGAAAAAGAAGTGAAATCGTGCCATGGTCTTATCATATGGACTGATTGTGATAGTGAAGGTGAAAATATAGGTTTTGAAATAATTGATGTTTGTCGTGCCATTAAACCAACTATTCCTGTTTATCGTGCAAAATTCTCAGAGATTACAGCAATTTCTGTAAAAAGGGCATTAGAAAATCTAGTTGATCCAGATGAAAAAATGAGTAAAGCTGTTGATGTTAGAATGGAACTTGATTTACGAATAGGTAAAAAAAATTATTTACTAATTCCGTAATATTGAATATTGAATTATTATTATCGTAATTAAGATTATCCTGATTTTAGGTGCTGCATTTACAAGATTTCAAACATTAAGATTGCAAGGTGTTTTCCCAACACAAATTCAACAAAAACTTATATCTTATGGAAGTTGTCAAATACCAACATTAGGCTTTGTTGCACAACGTTATAAAGCTGCTGAAAATTTTATACCACAAACATTTTGGAAAATAAAAAGTATAAATATGAATTATTTTCAAAATCTAAAAGAAAATTTCCATATTTTTTGTTAATTTTTGAAACTTTGTTTGAATTCTTTCATGCTGTGATGTCGTTTTTAGCGTATACTACTCAGATTTAAAAAAACCAAAAATTAGAATTTCATTTTACTGTCCTATTCTAATATACCGTGAACTAAATAACTGAGTTTAGGATTTGATAAAAATAACAAGATTTTATTTTTGCCTTATCACCTTAGTGATAATTTTGTTTTATTTTTTTAGTGTCTCATACCGTTAATGATTTAACTGTAGAATTTATTTGGGCAAGGAATCGCCTCTTTGATAAGCAATGTTGTGAAGCATATTTTATGGTTTGTCAAGCAAATTCTCAAACACTTGTAACAAATGTAACACAAAAATCAAAAAATAAATGGCGACCTTTACCAATGGATACAGTTGAATTAGAAAAACTTGGTTCTAGAAAATTAAAATTAACCGCAAAAGAAACAATGACAATTGCTGAAAAATTATATACTCAGGGTATTATTAGTTATCCAAGAACAGAGACGAATATGTTTTCAAATGAAATGGATTTAAGGTAACATTCTAAAGAATGCCATAAGAAGTTAAATTTATTCATGCAGAACTATCGTTAATTGTTTTTAGGCCTTTAGTAGAAATGCAAACCCCACACTCAGATTGGGGTAATTTTGCAAATAGGGTATTAGAATGGGGACCAAATCCAAGAAAAGGTACAAAATCAGATCAAGCTCATCCACCGATTCATCCTACAAAATATGTTCCAGGTAAAAAGTGTTTTTTTTTCTTCCAAAAAGAAAATTAAAATTTAAACATTTTGTTATATTTTATTCGTAGATATCGGTGGTAATGAGAAACGTGTTTATGAATTAATTGTACGTCATTTTTTGGCATGTGTTAGTCGTGACGCTGTTGGTTCTGAAACAGTAGCTTATGTTACAATTGCAGATGAAGAATTTACAGCTAATGGTTTGTGTATTCATGAACGTAATTATTTAGATGTTTATCCATATGATCGATGGAATGCAAAAGAAATACATAAATATGAAATCGGTAATATATTTGAACCAACGGAAATATCAATGCCTGAAGGACAAACAACAGCACCAACAATGTTAACAGAAGCTGATTTAATTGCTTTAATGGAAAAACATGGTATAGGTACTGATGCAACACATGCTGAACATATAAATACAATAAAGGAAAGAGAATATATTGGTGAATTAGATAGGGGTTACCTTGTACCAGGCACAATTGGTATGGGATTAGTTGAAGGTTATGATGCAATGAATTTACCATTAGCACAACCAAAATTAAGAGCTGAATTAGAAAGTGATTTAAAATTAATATGTGATGGACGGAAACAACCAGAGATAGTTTTAGCGGAGCAAGTACAAATCTATCGGGAAGCATTTCAAACTATAACAGAAAAAGCATTAGAATTAGATCAATCTATGGGTAATCGTTTAAATGAAACACCAAGAGCGGCACCAGTTAATAATTCATCTGTTCATATTGAAGAAGTTTTAAAATGTCCAAAATGTAATAAGTATTCAATGGCGCTGAGAACAAAAAAGGATAATACAGGATGGTATATTGGTTGTATTGGTTTTCCTGATTGTAAAAATGCAATTTGGTTACCTGACATCAAAGAAATAACTGTAACGAATGAAATATGTCCACGTTGTGGTCCAGGATATAAAAAAGTTAGTTTAAAATTTAAACAAAGAACAGCATTAAGTTTATTAAATGCAACCAGTAATGTTTATACAAGTTGTTTATGTTGTGATTCTGTATTAAAACAATTACTTAATATTAGTGAAGATTCTGTTAGAAAACAAAATCTAAATCAAAATAATAATTCTGTAAATAATCGAACTAATAATTCCAATATTGGTACGTCTAATTCAACGACTAATAATAGAAGGAATGGAAATTTAAATACAAATATTTCTGGTACGACAACGAATAATAATAGTCGTGTTGGAATTACATCAGGATCTAATACTAATAATAATTCATCTAGATGGAATAATTCAACGACAGTTTCTTCTAATAATCGAGGAACAAACTCAGCTCCCAGTAATCATTCTTCTGGCAGTGGAATTAGTAATAATACCACCGCAGTTGCTGGATCAAACTGGAACCCTGGTACAACTTCTAATACTGCAAGGAATAATAACAGTAATAATAGCAATCAATGGGGAAGTGGAACATCTTCGGGCGGAACTAATAATCGAGGTGGTTGGAACTCAAACGCTGGACAAGATAATAATAGCATCCCTCGTGAAAATACATCAAATGGGTGGGGAAGTGGAAATAATTCTGCTGCAAATAATCAATGGGGAACTGGGAGTAATGAAAATAATCGTAGCAATTGGAATCAACGTAATAATACAAATACTGCTCTTAGAGATAATAATAATCGAAATGATACAAATACAAATGGATGGGGAACTGGAAATACAACGGTAACATCAGACGGTGGAAATCCATCAACATCTATGTGGACAAGTAGAAATAATAATAATAATAATGCTGGAGGTAGTAATGCAAATCAAGGTGATGATGTGTTATGTTCAAAATGTAATCATCCAGCTACAAAGTAAATATTTAATTTAATTTCTTTATACAGGAAATTTAAAGCATAGGAAATAATTTAAATTTCTTTATTTTTCAAAGATATACAGTGAAAAAAGATGGTCCAAATAAAGGAAGACCATTTTATGTTTGTAAACAATCAGAAGCTTGTAAATTTTTTAAATGGGGTGATGAAAATCGATCACCAACAACAACATCAACTTCAGGGAATTTTAGTCGAGGAATTAATAATAATTCATCATTTAGAAATGATGGAAATCCTGGTAGTAGTAATAATAATAATGATTCTAACACAGGTTTAAAACATTTCTTAATATTTTCGTAAACAAATTTTTACTGATTTTATTTTTGATTTTAGGAAATCCAAGAGCAAAAAGAAAATGTGGAATATGTAGAGAAGAGGGTCACACGAAATTAAAATGTCCTCGACGAAACGATACTTAAAATTTTTATAAGAAAAAAGGAGAAATAATCTTTAGCTTATTTTATATTATTCCATTGTATAAATTATTTCTAAGAAAACATTATAATTGTGAATTTACAGAATTACTTTTTTTTAAAAAAAAAAAAGAAATTAAGAAAGTTTTAATTAAATTATGTAAATATTTTTTTTTTAATTATGTTTTTTTCTTTCTAATGTAAACCTCATACATCCTTATATTTAGTTACACCAAATTCATTGTAAAGAAATAGTTAGATTCTAGAAAACATTAGAAATAGAATTTGATTGTGAACACAAATCATAATAATTAGTACTATGTTTTTTAACGACAGTATTCCACCCACTGTGATAATATAGAATCCCATTTCATTGTGAAATGTCTGTAACATCTAGAATTTTTATAGAAAAAAATTCGAATTTACTGCGATCTTTACAAAGTTAAATTAAAAATAAACAAAATTTAAATTTAAATAAATTTTCACTTATTTTTTTCTCTTTATTTATAAAATATTACTTACAAAATAAAAACATAAATTATTTTAATTTAATTAATTCACTTATTATTGTATAATTGCATTTTCATTTTTAATTTTGTTTTTTTTGTTTTAGGTTATAATTTTTGAGTAGCTTTTGCTTTTTTTTTCTTTTAAATTTTTTTTTTTTCTAGGATTTAAGTTTTCCTTTTTTCTTTGTTTATAAAATAAATATTGAATAAGATGTAACAGGAGATTAGGAATTTAAATTAATAATATTTAAGTTTTTAGTTTATAACTATTTTTTTTTGTTTGTTTCATTTTATTAATTTGTTATGAGAAGAAAAATTAAGGTTTATTTAAAAAATGTTGTGTATCGGTTTTTCCATTTTCCGGACTAGGGAAACAAATAAACTAATCATCGTTAATCAATTATATTTATTGAATTTATAGACGGCGTTTATGTTTTCAGCCTTCTCAAATTCCCCTTTTACAGGAAATAGAAAAATAATAAAAATGTAAATTAAAACCCATTTTCATGCACAATTTTAAACACAACAATTGTCTTTTTTCTTCTCTTTTGACTAACTGAATTTTCTATTATTTCAATCTAACAAATACATTCATTCATCCATCAATATTTCAGATAATGATCTTTTTTTTTTGTTTTGAAGATTTTTAGGTAACGGGATTTATTCTTTTTTTTATTCAAACTATTCTCTTTTCACTGGTTTTCATTCAAACTTAAAATCACAAACTTATATTAATAAAAAAAAAAAAACAAATGTCTAAAGACAACAGACTTACATCTAACAAGGATTAAACTTTAGTTAGCTAAATTTAATGAAGGAATTTTAGAATTATACAAAAAAAAAAAAAAAGAAAGAATTCACCAAAATCTTTTCCTTATATTCTATTTAAGTATTCAATGATTTTCAGTGAATTTTTGTATTATTTTTTTAGTTTTATTGTCGCACTTTAAATAAACTTGACAATACATTTCCTTTCTTTTGACAATAATTTAATTTTGATTAATTTGTAAATTCATAAAATTAGATGATTAATTAACTTTAATTATTTTAAAAAAAATTAAAATTAAAAGTCTGACGCTTTAGTTTTATCTAAAAAAAATTTTTTTTATGATTAAAGTGCAAAACACAATTCGTAGAATATTTTAAATATTAATAATAATAATAATAATTAAATCAAGTCTTGTGTTCGAAAGAAGAAAAAAAAAAAGAACAATTCAAAAGAAAGTAAATTAATCTAAAAGAAAAAAAAAAGAAGCAATACAAAATTATAAAATAATAATAAATGGTCCATCATATATACAAATAAGAACTTTTTTTAGTTTCAATTTTAATTCTTAAATTAAGACTTTTTTTTTATATCCATCGATTACATAAAGCTGAAACTAATTTGTTTAAAGTTGAAACTAAATATATCACTTGTGAATGGACCAAAAAAAAAAGAAAAATTTCCTACATTTCTTCAGGAATAAAATTCTTTCAAAATAAAACAATTATAGAAAAAAAAAAATCATGAATCAGAGGAGAATAGAAATAAAAAGTTTAAGCTTCGAATTATCTATAATATGCCGAAGCGTTCTTTTTATTATTAAACAAATTTGTTAAATCAAATAAGTAATAATTGGCGCATCATTTTAATTACAGAAACTGATATATTCTATTTATATATTATTCTATATTCGAGTAAAGAATTTCAATTATCATGATTCATGATTTTATTTCAATAAAGAGATAGTCACACTTTTACAAATGTCATAAATACAAAACTCTAAAAGCCTGAATTCACTTGTGTAAAATAACAGTAATGGATCAATTATGAGTATGTAAAGCTACTCTTCTCATCCAATATTCATTTTGACGACGTTGTAATTATAGAAATGTGTTGAAAATGAATCAAAGAGAATATATGCTGGTAAATATACTTAGGTTAAATACGTTCAGATCGATTCATTCTATTTTATATTTTATAAAAACTAATTAACGAATTACATAAATAAATTACTTTTAAAACGCCTCATTTAAATTTTTTATTTGGTATTTTTTTATTTATTTTACTAAACGATCAGATGGATGAAAAAATAGAAAACAAAGACAAATAGAGAGAGAGAGAGAGAACGTTCAACATTTGTAGGGTAGTATGTAAATTTAACAAATGATAACTTTATTGGCTTTTCACGACAAGAGTAGCTTTCACAGTCAACAAACTATCATTATTTAAAAGAAATTATAATGAAGCGACAATGGTTATTGGAACATGTGAATTAAACTTAAAAAGAAGAAAAATAACAAAATTTTGATAAACTTAAAACTAATAACTAGAGACGAGATGATGTTCTTTTTTGTTCGCTTTAAGAAAGTACATAATTTCTCCTATATTTTATTTCTCATTTTTTGTTTTAGTTTTTTTAGAAAAAAAAAAACAACAACAATAATTAATTTATTTTTGTTTCTCTTTTCTTGATTAATCAATTTTCACAGCACCGTAAATTTTTCTTATGAAACTGTAGGCTGCATAAAAACCAATTGTACCAGTTAATAACCAAAATGTTAAAACCATTAAACCTGAAAATAAATAATTAAATTAACATAAACAAAAAAGGATGAGAAAAATTTCATTCATATTTTTTATGTTCACAATATTAATGATGTGGGACTGAAAATGCCGTGACATTCGTTTTATTTCGTAAAATATGAATGAGCCACATTTATAATTTAACAACTCTAGTGAATTTTCTTTTATATTGTCCTATATTTTTATTAAATCGTTTTTATTAAAAGCGTCGTTAAAAAATAAAAAGGAAACAAACTGAGGAAATATCAGAAGAAGTTTATGTTTAAATAAAATAAAAGAGAAAAATTTCTAACCTGTGTAACCCAGATACAAAAGTGTCGGTATAAATTCAGTAATTTCCAATTTTGTAAAGAAGTAAAAAATACTATAAAATAAAATATAAACAGCAGAGCCACCTGAGACGACAAAACTTCGCCACCACCATTGATAATCCTAAAAAAAATAAAAAGAAAGGATAAAAACTAGAATCCGTTATAATTTCAACAAAATTCTACAAATGTGAATAAAGAAAAAAATATTTTACCTCTCCGCACAGTTGAAAATATGTCATAACTATTGATATTTGTCCACAGCTGACAACTAATATACAAAATACCAAAAATAAAAATCCAAATAAATAATAAAATTGATTTTGCCATATTGCTGAGAAAACAAAAAATAATTCTATAAAAACGGCTCCAAACGGTAATATTCCTGCCATTAATACACTGAAAAAGATGATAAAAAAATCAAAATCAATTATCTTATTTTATTTATAAAAGGACAGAGAGCGAAACAAAGGGCACGTAATTCTTCCAATCAAATAATTTCAAGTTATTAAAGTGATTTGTTTTCTCGATTTTTTTAAAATTAAAATTTATAATACTTTTTTGAATATTGAAAATAAGTAAAATATTAATAGAAGACACGAAATATTGAATAATTAAAAAAAAAATAGACAGATCAATAGAAAATTCTAATAAATTTCTTTTTTAAATTAATTCAAATACATTCGACGACGTAAATTAAAATATCAAATCACTGCAGCGCTAAGTTTTTGGAATGAATGACCTATTAATCGTATTTTTTTATTTATATATTCCAATGGTATATTTAATTTCCAATAAGTATTTAAAATATAATAATTACCATAATCCTATATTCATGTACCATTGTTGTACTGGTATTTGTCTTGGTATCATATTTGTTCTCACAGGATGTTGATATGATTGTTTTCTAAATCCAAAATAATATCCTAAATAAACTAATGGCAATGATATACCAAACCAAAGACATAATAATGCTAACATTGTACTAAATGGTACGGCACCACTTGAATGACGATCCCATATGAAGAAATTCAAAAAAAAACATGAACCAAAAACAATTCCTGGAAATAATGTTGCTGTTAAAAATGCTGAACGTTTCCAATCACGTCCTTTCATGGTTTTATATAATCGAGCAGAAAAATAGCCAGCAATTAAACCCATAAATACATATAAAAATATTGCAGCTGTCATAAGTGCTCCTCGAGATGATGGTGATAACATTCCTAACATTGCAAAAACTAAAAACATAAAAATTATTAGAATTACACAATTAAATTTTTTAAAAGAAATAAACTTACAAATTGTTATTAAAGTCATAAAAAAAATTTGTATTCCACTTCCAATAATTGCTGAAAATAAACGTGGATGCCGTGGGGGACGAAAAACATCACCATGTACTAATTTCCAACCAGTCTCTTCAAGTGTATCTTCTATGCTATCATCTGTATTATATCTTGCAATATCACGTCTTAATGTACGTACCATAATCATTGTTAAAATTCCTAAAAGAAAAAAAAAAAAAAAAAACAATAATTATTTATTAAATAATTTTCGGCCCACTTTTTTTTTATATTTTTACCAGATAAGAAAAAAACAACTACTAATGAATTAATAATTGAAAACCAATGAATTTGTAAGCCACCCTTCTCAATTGTACCCAAATAAATGTCCCATCTTGATGCCCAACTAACTTCTGATTGTTTCCATTCAACAGAATAGGTAAAATACAATGAATTTGAATCTAAATTCACCTTTTTTAATAAGAGATATAAAACTTAATTAGTATTTAATTGAAACATATTTAAATTTATAATGAGGGTAGGTGCTTTTAATTAGGAATATATACCTGTTGAGATTTGTGATCATCAGGAAAATTACAAGAATCCCCTTCAAATTTAAGTTCTTTATGATTAATTGACATTGTTTCTACTTCAAAGCCAACAACACGATATTTTTCTCTATAATAAGCGATACATTTATCCCAATATCTTAATAAAGTACTAAATAAATAAAATACTTACTTTGAGTGCATATGATAAGATAGAATTAATTTAAGATGATTATTAATAAAAACATTACGTCCAGCAACATAGCCAAGTCGATATCCATGTTCAAATTGAAGTTCCATTGTATCTTGATTAAGTATTCTAGTAGCAACTGGTAAATTATCAACTAGTCTAAAATGATATAATTAATTTTTTTTTATTAAATTTCGTCCCGTTTAGGACCCCACTTGTGTAATGTCAACACTAAAATTTAAATAGTAATTTTATTTGCTTATTGAATTTTTTAAGCAGTTTAATACAATTTTTTTATAGTAGAATTACCTGCCTTTACACAAGGACAATCACAAAAATTTAATTATAAAATAAATATCAAAAATTCAATATTTTAGTGTTAGCAATACAAAATTGGTCACTTTGGTTCGTATCAATTTTTATTTCTTACAGATGGACAAAATATTCATGTCTTATGCGCTCAATAACTTTTTCTGATTGTGTACGATCCCAATTTAGTGGACGATTTTGTGTATTACAAAGTAATTTACAATTAACATTTTCAACCATTTTCACTTCATATGGTGTATTCACAATACGATCACCACGTAAAACTTCACCAAGATTTTCCGATTTATATACAAGTGTTCCATTTTTTGGTAAACAAAATTCTAATGAATAATATTCATAAGGAAGTTGTGTGTGTGTACTTGTCATTTTAACCGCCTTTACATCAATTTTTTGTCCTTTTGTGAATTCTACAGGTGCATATCCAGGGACATAAAATCCATATGCACATTGCCAGAACAGCAAAGAGATGATTAAATTCTAAAGTTAAATTGAAATATGAAAGTTTTTTAAAAAATAAAAATATAATATTCTTTTTAAATTTTTATTTAGAACGAAGAAATTGTCTTCGTAATTAAATTATCTACTAGAAATTCGATTTTTAAGTCAAGTTCATGATAAATTATTAGGTTTTGAAAACTATTAAAAAAACTAGATTTTATAATTCAGACTATAAAAAACGATAATGAGAGTTTCTTCTATATAAGAGATTTCCAATTTGTCTAATTTATGAAATAATCAAAATATGAAAAAGTAAAAAAAAATAGGGCACAATACATACCTTAAAATACATGGCTTCATTAATTCTAACGATATTTAAGAATATTGTATTAAATAAAAATCCAATTTAATAAAAGATCACCAATTAAATAGAAATATATCACAAGATTGATGTTTATAAAGTCATGTATATAATTAAATAAATTATTAAATCACCATCATTGACAGCGAAACAAAAATATGAATGAGGTTATGTATGTGTCAATTTCAGCCAAAAAAAAAATATACACTGTTGTCATTTTGCTTGCGATATATTATTAAAAAGTCACCAGACTGTCAATAAAAAATACATAATAGATGGCAGATAATAAATTTTTAATATTCAATAATTAATAAATATTTATATATTTTTATTAATATTTGGATGATGTACTGAATAATAATATAGTAAGTATATAATAATAATAAAATAGTTTTAAAAGAATAATACGAGAAAATTGCAAAATTCTAGAAAAAGAATTATAATCAAATTAATTTGGAAAGTCTCCAATTTTTTATATTTTAATTTTTAACATTTTTTAGTTTACAAATTTCCCGCAAAATATAGTTTAATTTTATCGTTATTTACCTTAAATCTTTGTTGATTTATGAAATACATAAAGAGGAAATATAATAAAAACAATTTTTACGATTGCAAAAGACACTTTACATATACTTTTTGTACATATGTACAATGTACAATTGTTATTGCAAAATTTTTGTAATTATAGAATAAATTAAAGAAATAAAAAAAATTTAATGCTGATAATTATATGTGGATTAATATTTATTGTATAAAATACTTCAACATTTTATAGTTATATTTTAATTTTTCGGTATTTTTTTTTTGCATATATATTCCGTAATTGTTTTAATTTTTTTTCTTCAACAACAAAACAAATTCCATAATCAGTATGAACTCTGACCCGAAAATAAATAATCTGTTTATGATTCCACCTAAAAATCAAAATATTTGTTTTACTATCATATTTTAATAAGAGATTTATTCCTATAATAAAATCTAGTGAAGAAGTTTAGTTGTGTATAAATTTTATTTCTCATTAGTTAATTTTCAATTTACTTTCAAACTATATATTTATTACTATTGTAATTTAAAAAATATGGCACTTGAACATTCATATGAAATAAATGAGATGACCAATAAAAAAGATAAATCATTTACATCATGTATTTTTCTTTTAATTATTGTTTTAATAATTTTTACTTCAGCAACTTTTTTTATTCTTTATATTTTTAAAGGATTTCCGGTAAGTTAAAATTTAAACATAATTTTTTCTATAAACTTTTATACAAGACATAACTTATTCAATCTATTTAAATTGAAATC
Source organism: Pedicia rivosa (assembly GCA_963082725.1). Lineage (NCBI taxonomy): Eukaryota > Metazoa > Arthropoda > Insecta > Diptera > Pediciidae > Pedicia > Pedicia rivosa. The sequence goes on from OY720154.1 coordinate 4,773,839, forward strand.
GAAACAAAGGCATACACATTTTGTAAATAAATAACGATTAAAAAACTACAAATTCAAAGAATGACAAAAAATCAAGTTTAAATATAAGTTTCTAATGTTGAATTTATGAGCCCTCTTAAAATTGTTATTTAAATTTATAAATAGAACTCATTTAATTTTAGAGGCTACATAGATTTAATTGTATCACTGATAAAACCAGTAAATACTTTCTAAAAAAAAATTATTTTTAAGAATCCAACTACTAAAAAAAAAATAAAGGTTATGAAATTTTAATCGTTTTTATTTTTGAATTATACCAAACAGGATCCAGAAGCAAAGTCATATACAAAAGGATATGAAAATGATGTAACAGACCAGTATACATTTTCAGATATAAATAATCGATTTAAAGAAGATGACACCTATAGAGACAACTTGAGAACTTCAACTGAACAGACACGAACAACAACTGTAAGGCCAGTAACTACTACAGAATATGATTATTATAGTACAGAACCCACAATTGTTCGTAAAATAAATGATCTAACAGACCAGTATACATTTTCAGATATAAATAATCGATTTAACAAAGATGACACAAATAGATACAACTTCAGAACTTCAACTGAACGAACAACAACAACTGAACGGCAACGAACAACAACTGAACGGCAACGAACAACAACTGAACGGCAACGAACAACAACTGAACGGCAACGAACAACAACAACTCCTACAGATTATGATTATTATCCAGAAACCACAACTGTTCGTGAAACAAATTTCGATAATTATAATTATAATGAATATATTGATTATAATTAATATTCTTAATGATAAGAAATTATATCGAACTTATTCACTAAAGTTATTCGGTGTAAGAAATAATGTTTTTGATAATAAAACAATTGAAAAAATTTCCATTTGTTTTAAAAATAGGGATTTCCTTAGTTGTTATGTTTTATGTACCTATATTTTTGTCTTTAACTGTTTATAAATATTGAAAAATCATAAAGTTAGTTTATTATACGATATTTTTTGTTTCTTTGTTATTCTAAATTTCCTTTCTTATTTTTTATATAAAACTTTTGCTTTGTTTATATTAATAAAACAATATACAAATCAGTGTAATACTTAACATGAATACCATGTAATGTTTTATTTAGCACCATACAAAGATCCCAGTAAAAGTGTACAAGAAGATAATTACCACTTATAAAAAGTTAGCATAAGTATAAATTATAAACCAATTTCCGGTTCTGAATTTTTAGTATGTTTTTCAATTTTTCCGTATACACAATCTATAAATATTTCAACTAGTTGGTGTTCATAATTTTTTTTTGTGTATTTAATCTGTGTGCATTTTTGTTTTTTAAATTTAAAATTTTATCGAAATTTTTAAAATTTAAAATAAAACATAACTTTTTTTGGGTTAGTATGAAATTGGTGTCTGATATAAAAGTGAATGTATGAAAAATTGTAAATATTAATTTAATAATAACAAACTTATAATTTAATTGTGTTATGTTTAAATATTTGGTTTCTTTTCAAGCACATCCAATAGACTTAAATTCTTAAAGAAAATAACAAACAAACAAACAAACAAACAAAGAAAACGTATTTTGTAATTATTTTACTTTTAATATAAATTCTTAAATTTATTTAATTACATTTTATTCTGTAAGGATTTTCAATAAAAAATTGTTTTAAAAGAAAACAAAATAAAAAAATGGTTTTTAATCAAAGAATGTGCAGACGTGAGGCAAATTATAATAATATTGAAAATATTGATCGTACAGATAATCATAAATGCTGTTGTTGGACATGGAGCATAATTACGTTAGCTGTCCTATTATTAATCTTTATTTCTAGTCTTATAAATTATCATTTGTAAATTATTGTATATTTTAAAATAAAATCAATTCAATTCTTTATTTTGTATTTATTTTCATTCAATACATACACAAACATTTGATATAAAATGATTACAAATAAATAGAATCAACATCTGAAATTTGCAGAATCTTATTTAACTTAAATGTATGTAAAAAAATTAAAAATATCCCGTCGCGAAAAGTTAAAAAAAATAAATAAAATCAAAAAAAAAAAAAGAAAAGAAAATGCCCAATTTGATTGAATCTTTTTATACTCAATAATTTTTTATATGTCTGAATTAAAGTAAAATAATTATTTTATTCGAATTAATTTTGATTGAACAATTTTTGAATAAAAGGATACAATTAACTCTTAAATATTTTTTTTAATTGTCTCTTTTTTTTTAGTTGTTGCTGATAATTAAATAATTATCAGCAACTAAAAAAAAATGAATATTTGATAATGAAAAAAAAACACGAAATAATTGTTGGAATTTATTTATTTTTATTTATTTATAGTTGCAGATGACCGGTAAATGATAAAATAATTATTATGTAGATGTAGAATTTTCCCTAAAAACTTAAGTTCGTTGACACATTTTATTTTGTAAATAATAAATACTTTAATGGTTTCAAATCAATTAGGAATTGTTTGGTGAACTGTATAATTATGTTGACTGAAAGAAAATTCAAAGTATAAATATGAATATCAAAATGTATTAATGAAACTCGCAGCATTAATTTTTGTATCCAAATATTCTTATCAAAAAGTTTTCAGATTTTATAAATGATTTCTATACTAAAATATTAGTTCAAAATCTTATCAACTAGACTAGACGTGATAATAATAAATTCCACAATAGTATCTAGTAACGGCCAAAAATATTAACTATTTATAAAATAATCTAAAATTAACCATAATTAAGTTCCTTCAATTACAAAACAGAAACGCATGTTTGTTTATTTTGTTTCTTTTTTTTTTCTTCATAAAAACATAAACAATAATTTATCAGAGAATGTTTTTTCGTATTGAAGGTTAACGACACTCTACATATATTCTGACAAATCATAATCTTTACTTGATAAAATTACTGCGATACAATTAATTATAGTTAGTACGTAATTTGTATTTCTCATGATAAGGACAACATTTAATTTATTAATTTTAATTATTAAATTTATTCTCAAAAATATTTATCTAAATTGTAGTTGTCACTTATTAACGATTTTTAATACTTCCTTAACAATTATGCATGTGATCTTCCCCAAACATATAATTTCTAGAAATTAAAAAAAAACATTATCAGACTGATGAATATAATGCTCCCGTTTATTTATAGAATTTCTTTAAAAAAAAACAACATTTTGTGATAACAAGAAATTTTTTGCTATTTTTAAAAACTATTCAGAAATGAAAGAATTAAAAAAGAAATAATCAAACAATACAATTTCATTATAATAATTAGTTAAGATTTTGTTTCATTAAAATTAAATATTTATTTAAAAAAAATATATACAACAATGTAAGTGAAACAATAAATTCCATGAAAATGTTGACCTTATTTTTAAGAATAATGACCATGACCTATATTTATTCTCGTGGATATTATAAAACCCCATAATAAATTGATCAAGGACTTTATTGTTGTGCATATAAAGAATTTTCTAGGAATTTTATAACAGATGTTGATGCTAACAAATATATTTGGATAAATTAAATCAGAATGATGTCACTTATAAAAAAGAATTTTGAATTTAAACAATTATTTTATCACAAAGTTAAGATTGTACCATTGTTTGTTTTTCAATTATTTTATCAAATTATTCTCAGAAATCTTTTTTCTTTTTTATGAGAAATTTTTTTGTTGATGGTTTTCTCCCATAGATATAAAAATGAAACTGTTTCATATCTGATCATCAAATTTTAATCTTAATTCTTATCCACAATATATATTTTTACAAAATTATAATCATCTTTTCATTAATTATTAATTTTATATACTAAATTAATATCGTTAACTTTCAAATAGTAAAGTTTATTTATAATTATTAAATGAAAATGGATCTTTTGTATTTCATCTTGTGATTGTCTCTGAAATGGACAGTTATTGATACACATCTTGTGATCGTCTCTGAAATGATCAAATAATGTGGAATAAGTTAGTTTAATTTAGATCTTCAAATAATTCATATTAAAATTTTTTATTTGAATTCAAAGTGGAAGAAAATGCCAACAAAATTCTCATCCCCATTTAATAAATGTTTAAATATAAAAAAATATTGTATGATTGCTTGTGTTTTGATGATAATAAGTTTTTTAACAATAATAACAATAATATTTTCCATTAAGGGAGCACCTGTAAGTTTTTATTCTTCTCTTTTCAAAATGTTTTGTAATTTTAATTGTGATTTTTGTTTGTATATTTTTTTTTGGCCAACAAAAATGGATTTACAGTGGATATTTATGAAGTTATCGTGTTTATTTTCATCGATCTGCTTTTAGCAAATAATCAATTAAGGGTGATAAACAGAATTTTCTACAAATTATTAAATATGAAATTTTCGTAGGTTTTTTGAAAAAACTTTCTTCTTAATTTATGTAATTGATGAATTCTATAATCAAGGCAACATATTTTAATGCGTTCTAATTTTGTAACTGAATAAATTATAAGATTCTAATTAATAGTTAATTTTATTCCTTCATTAAACCGTAAAAAAATGTATCAAGTTTTTTATTTATGAATAAGATCTGACGATTCCATTAAAAACTTTCATACATTTTAGACTGAATCAGAGTTTCAGATTTATAAAACAAACATTGTTATCATTTGCACTAAAATTTGGTTTTTTTTTACCAATGGATTTATCTGTTTATCTTTCATGAATTAAATCTAATTTCAATTAATTGTCTAATTCTCTTTTTTTAATAATTAATTACAAAATAAAATGTTTCAATAGAATGAATTATGTTTAAATAATCTTAATAAGGAATATTAAATTCATTAGATGATAAGATTAATAGTAAACTTAATTATAAGAAAAATATTACAAGGCTACAATGGTCATTGCAAAAATAGTATATAAGATGCCAGTTAGAATTATGACTCATAAAACAAAATACAGAATATTTTCATACAATAATCTACTCAAGTTAGAAATACCATCTGTGTATTTTTATTTGTTTTAATTTTAAAATTATAAAAAGTTACTTAAAAGTAGACATAATAATAAAAAATATAGAAGATAAATAAAATAGTCAGACAGTTAATTTTTTTTCTTTCTTTCATAAATTCATATTTTTTATCTGACTTTGAGAATAAAGTCAGTGTCAACCAAGTGCGATAAAAAACAGGCAAATTTCTATTTTTTAACAACAACAAAAATTGATGATGGTTGATGATGGTTAATGAAAAAATGATCAAATATTCACTTAATTTTTTTTAATTTATTTCCTAAACACCTTTTGTTGTATTAAAAATTACATGAAATTAACACCAAATAACAACACAAATAAATTCTTTTATCAATTAAGGTCAAAGTAAAAATAAAATTGTATTTAATTGAAACTTAAAGACAAATCTATAATTTGTTTCTTTTATTAAATAAAGATAACAATGGCAAAATATAATAAACAGATGAACAAAATTTCATTTCAATGGAATAATATTTTAAACTGAAACTTTAGTTTTTTTTTAAAAAATTAAATTTAATCTTTAATTTCAAATAAAGGAAAATACGGTTTTGTGGTCTGCAAAACATACTGAATGAAGATGGATTCCTGTAATTAAATTTTCTTTAGTGTTGTAATGAAAATACAATGATTAGAAATTATTGTAAATTAAATTTTTTTTATGTGTGGAGGCAAATCTTTAAAGAATTCAATACAATTTTTAAAACTCAATTCTGAATTCCTGAAATAAATTAAACTATTATTTATAAAACGTACTAATTTCTAATCAATTTAACGAATTAAAATAATTAATTAGTAAATAGGTTTACCTAAAGTTGTAATAATATGAAAACCACATATAATTTTCTTATCAATCTTAACAACAAACAACAACAACTTATAACTAAAGAAGTTTAGTTGCTCTTGATTTCTTAAACAGTTCGGATTATATTTTTTAAATATTAGAAAAGTGTTATTTGTTATAAATTTTAAAGGATTTGGATACACAAAATAATGCCTACAAAAAGCTCAAATAGAGTAAAGGATGGTCATAAAGATACGTCGTTTAAATCATGCATTTATCTATTGGCACTTGTCTCTCTATCATTTTTTTTTATTGTTATTTTAATATTGTGCTCATTAAAAGGATTTCCGGTAAGTTTATTATTTTTTATATGTTTTATTTAACTATAAAGTGCATTGATTCAAATATTAAGTAAGGCGTCAGTTACATTTTTAGATTAACTGGTGGTTTTATTTATTGCGGATTTAATTCTTTCATAAATCTAATAAAGTAATTATTCTGTTTAAAGTCGCTTAATATCTTTGTCCATTTTACATTATAGAATGTAATCTTTTGCTTTAAAAATAATAGTCTATTTTTAATTAGGTATTTGTTAAATATTACAACATCCTAAATAAATTTATAACAGTGAAAAAAATATTAAAAATTCATTTTTATGAACAAAACAAAAACCAATTTATAATATTTGATTTAATATTGTGGTTAAAACGTGTTGCTGTTAATTTTTTATCAAACATTTTTTATTTAAACCTCAAAAATAATAGTCTACAACTCATAAACATACGACTGAGGGCCCTCGAAATAATCAAGGTAATTTTGATTCTCTACATGGAAATAAAAATGTCACAACTAAGACTCCAGAAGTTATAGAAACATTTTATAAAACCCATATTAAGTCAGAAAATAAAGATCTTCTAAAGGGTACAGGTACAACAACTCAACATTATGAGGAAACAATAATATTAACAACAACAGAGTTGAAAAAGGATAAACCAGATCATAAAATAGATGTTGTAGATACAAAAGTTAACCGATCTGAAAATAAAACTGTAGTCAGATCAACTTCTGTAAAACCTACGACAATTGATAATGATGAAGAGGAGCTTGGTTTTGCTTTAAATGCTTTTGCAGAAAATGCTACAGATGAAAATGAAATAGAATTTACAATAACCGCAGATGACAATGATTACTATGATGATACACCAACTTTAATATCGAAAATTGAAAAATCTGTGGTTACAAAGGATTTAGAAGATGTTCGACCAACTACTGAATTAGTCACCTCGACAAAAGGATTTAAAAATTTGACAACAGAAAAATATGTGAAATCTACAACAGAAACAACAGACATGGATTTGACAACATTAAAATCCATTTTAGAACATTCCACGAATGCAATAACTGATTGGATTTGGGGTAAAGTCACATCGAAATCTGAAAATTTATTAACTGAAATAAATGAGGTAGAAGATATTCAAACTACTGAATCAATTTATTCAAGAACAGAAAACAAAGAAAGTATTACAACACCAGCAGATGGGACATCTGATATTACAAACGATGTTGAAATTTTTGAACAAACCACTGAAATAACTGAGGAAGAAGATCTTCAATCAATACTTGCAATAACAGATAATCAAGGAGATGTTACAACAGCAACAAATGAAATGTCAAGTAATTCTCCAGCAATTACATATACAGAAACAACTCCAATTAATAAAATTCTGGATGAAATATCAACTACTGAAGTTTATAGTACAACTATTGAAGCTCCGTTAGATGATGATTTATTATCAACTTCTTTGGAGTCAACATCGGTTAATTACTATTATAATAATTCTACTGTAACAAGTGAAATATCAACTGATCTGATTCCGAATACATCAATAAAATTACCAGAAGAATGTATTAAACCACTTCCAGTTTGTGAATCAATTAATTGCAAACAATCAGCTAGTTTGTTGATTGGTCTTATTGATCATACAGTTGATCCATGTGATGACTTTTACAAGTTTTCCTGTGGAGGAAAGAAAATTAATGTAATTGGTGATCCATCTGAAGATGATCTATATAAAATTGGTGAGTAAAATAATTAATTAATTAAATGCTTTAAATATATTTGTTCTTGAATTGATAAAAACATTATATTATATAGATTTGGAAAAACTTTCGAACAACAATGATTACATGAAAAATTATAAGATATTCCATAAAAGTTGCATGAATTATGATGTAGACTTGGCAAGGGATACAGGTAATAATTAATAATATTGTAATAATATTGTAATACAATTAAACTAATTTTATACTGAATCTTTTAGCTGGTTATTTTTTAAAAACTCTTACACAGAATATTTCTGAAGAAAATAAGTTTAAAGATTTGACCGACTTAATTGGAAATATTATTCTATTTCATCCATATGAATCTTCAACAATTTTAAAACCGATTTTTGATGTTATTATGGAAGTTAATCCAGATGGGTTTGTTCAGTATTTATAATATATTATTGTTATTTATTTATATTACATTTTATTCTATAGAAATTTAATGCCAGTTATTACAATGCCTTTGTACACTTCACCATTAATTGATGCTGACGGAGGTGATATTTATAGAAAAGTTTGTAAAAAAGATGTAATACAATCTGGTAATAAAAATGTAAAAATGATCAGCTTCTATATTGAATATTATTTAATAATTTTTTATATTTTAAGGAAAGCATATCGAAAATTAATGAATCTTATTTGGATTGTCTTGAGTACTCTTCATTGTATATAAAAAATTTAAAACGAGCACTTTTTGATTTAAGACTCTATGATCATTTACCTGAATATAATAAAACACAATTAATTGGAAAAATTGCATTATTTGTTGAATTAGATGTTATGTTTAGAATTGGTATAAAAATTAATTAGAATATTTTAAAAATTCATTATTTATATTTAATTTATAGGAATTCTGACGCACACAACACATCTAAAAACTTTAAAATATAATAATGATAATGCAACATATTATACAATTGACGATTTAAACAAAAAATATTCTCAGGTAAGTGTTGTAATAAAGTCACAAGTTTTGAAATTATATATTTATTCCTAAATTCAATATAAATTTTTTTGTAGCTGAATTTAAAGAATATTTATTATTCGTTTAAATTAAAATTTTAATAAAATTTACGGAACAATAATTAAATATTTCTTGAACAAATTTCTAGATTGATTGGACAATACTTTTTGCAAGAATATTTCCAAAACATAATTTACAATTTACAAAAATCAAAATAATGTTTCCAGAATTTATTGAGAAGATATTTAATTTTTATCAGAGTATGCCTTACAGGTAAACAATTTATTCAACGTTTTCATGAATAATGTATGTGTTTAAAATTACTACTAAACAATTGTGATTGTAACAAAAAAACTAAACCTTCTGCACTTTTTATTGTTTCGATGATCAAAGTGAAATGAGATTGAAAAAAAAAACACTTTTCATTATTAAATATTAATTGTCTATCTATCACATTGAATGATATATTTTACTAGTACGTGATTGTGAAAATCCTATAATGATGAATTATAAAAGTAGCCTTAATACGTTAACATAATTATTTTTTGAAAATAAAACTTGCTTCTTCATCTAACAAAATACAATAATTACGTAATATAGATTCTAATATCAAATATTATTCTAATTCTAGTGATATTCAAACATCATTATTGGCAATGATTGCTCATGATATTTATGTTGATTTTATAAGACCAATAAAAACTGAACGTGAACTTTTTTGTACAAAAGTTTCTAGGAATTTAATGCCAGATATTGCTGCAAAAATATATTTGGATAAGTTTGAACAAAGTGAAATCATTTATAAGCAGAATATTGCTAAATCAATGTTTAAGTAAAAAAGTTAATTTTTTTAACATTAAAAATTTTTTAAATGCGCTTCATTTATTTCAGGCAAATAAAACAAAATATGATCGCATCCTTTGATGATGTAACATGGTTAAATGATAATGAAAAAAATGATGTAACTTCTAAATTAAATAAAATACGGATTGTGATTGATCGTGGAACAATTTATCAAAATGAAATGCTGTTACTTTCTAAAGTAGATGGAGTAAGTTATGATCCAAGACAAATATTTATGTATGTGTCACTAAATGTAATTATATGATTCATATTTTTTTTATAGATAACTTTTACTGGCTGTTTTATTACCAATACAATTGCATTAAAAAAAAAGAAAAGAACCTTAATGTATGAAGTTTATGGTAAATCCGCGAAAGATTTAGAATATATTTGGACATTTTTGAAATCACCATTGGAAACAAGCGCGTTATCAATAAAATCGTTGAATTCTATTAGTAAGTTAATTCGAAATTTGTATATTAAATATCAATTCTAACTATTTGGTTTACAGTTCTTCCTTTTAGATTAATTTCCAGAACCATTTCAGATAAATCTAGAGCATTGAATAAATATGAGTATTTCCCAAAATTGGGATATGTGATGGCTAGTGAGCTTGCCCACTTTTTTGATACACAAAATCTTCAAAAGACAAATTTGTTTCATAATGGAAATTTCCAAAATTTCATAGAAATTCAATTATCTGATCCTCAAATAACTAATTTCTTGAATCCTTACAAAATATATTTTACAAATAAGGATATTGAATTAACAAAAGACACAAGATTTGCAGATGATGCTGGACTGAGAATTGCATACGAAACTTATAAAAATGTTACAGAGATATTTCAACCATCTGGAGAGTTACCTTTTCTTTGGTTTGGTATGGATGTTGAACAAATATTCTATACAACTTTTGCACAACAATTTTGTACAAATGATGATGCCAGAGCATCACTAAGTATTGAATTAATAGAATCAGAATATTTACCCAATTATTTTCGTTTAAATTCAATGATTATGAATGATGTTAATTTTTATGAAATATTTAATTGTCCTGTTGGTTCATCAATGAATCCTCCTATTAAAATGAATCAATTTCCTTATATTATACATACAGATATTGATTACAATACAGATGATGAATTATTTGTTTAAATTTAAGTTTTGTTACTAAACTTTATTTTTTTCTATAATAAACAATAAAAAATGTTTCTATTAAAATTGATTAGAATCGAAAAAAAAAGAAGGAAATTTTGTTATCATTTATTTTTGATCAAATTTTTCTAAGAAATCAATCACTTCTAAAGAATTGCTGTTTACTTTTAATAACAATAACAATTATGAAAACATAAATAACCACATAATATTTGTCATCATTTTGATAAGAATATGTTACGATAACATCTTAAGTAACATATGCTAAAGAATTGAAATTATAAAGTTAAAAAAAAAATATTTGCTGTTAAAAATTAAAAAGAATATTTGACAAAATATAAAATAATAGAAAAATTTTACTATTTTTATTGCAAATATTTTCCTAAGAATATTTTCTATAAAGTGAATAATTAAGGTGATGATAAAGTTTTGGAAATCAATGAAATAAATAATTTTTTTCTACTTTAAATTAATGAATCAAACCGGAAATATTTCCGTGACTTTCTAATTTTCTTCCATATTTTAATTTTTATTCTTGCGGTTTGTTCGTTGTATCTTTTATTGTCGTAAAGACAGTAAATGTTCTTTTCTTACAGTTATTCATTTTTTTTTACTAATATATATTTATGACTTATGCACAAAAATTAAAAGAAAGAATAAAAATGTGTAATATTTTAAAATGCGTACATCAACCCACTCTGATGGTTAATAAAAATGGATAAATTCTGTTGTTATTTTTATTTTTTGTTTTTTTATTGATGAAATTAGAGAGAGAAAAAGGTATGACTTTACACTTTCGATTTAAAAAATTAATAACAATAATGAAAATAAAAGAAAAAGTACAATTATTTATATTTTCCCATTTTACTGATTATCCAAAAAAAAAAAAAAAGAAATTCCACTCAATTCATATGACGAGTCCCCAAGGAAGTCAAATAATATGTTTTGTGATTTTTTTAAATAAAATTCGAAACTTTTTGTTTTTGTGGTTTTGTAAAAGTCCAATGTATCTTGAAAGAAAATACTTTAATCGTACAAATTGTTTATAAATTTCTCACAACAAAATATACAAAGAAAACCATCAAAATATTATTCCTTTATCAATTTTGTTTTTAAACAATTTCAATTTAGTTCTATTCCATTCTTTAAACTGTACGGATTATAATTTATAATTATTAGCGGTGATAAGTTGTGCTTTTATATTATTGAAAATTTTTTTAATTTAATTACTTTTTTAAAAAAAAAAAAGAAAAAGAAGGAAAAATGCCTTTATCACGTTCATATACATTAAGTGACGGACGTGTAAATAGTTCACATAAAAAACATATTGGACTATTAGCACTTTTAATACTAACGTGCATTTTTATAATTATTTTAATTTTATGTGCTTTTAAAAGAGATTCCGTAAGTATTTTTTATTTTAAATTTTATTTTGTGTTTTTATATTGAAAATGTGCCAACTAAATTTTTATTGTGAATTATTGGAATAAACATAAATTATTAAGCGAAAATCAGAAAAAAAGATTAAATGAATAAATTGAGAATAATTTGTTAAAATGAAATAGTGGAATGAAAAAAATTGTATTTTTAGTTGTTTTTTTAGTTCTGTGATAATCAATATTTTTTCATTTTTATTGTTAAAGTGGGATAAAATAAATTAAATTATCTAAATTGAAAAATCATAGTACACAATTTCAATTGTAATAAATTGAATAAAAATATTAAAAAAAATGTTAACAAAATTAAAATGAAAATGAATTATTTTTTTTAAAATTAAAATTTTTGAATTAAAAATAATAATTAAATAAAAATCACAAATTTTCTTTATTTTAATTTCAAATATGTGAAATTATTTAATGTTTGAATTAAATTTAACTTTTTTTCGCTAAACAGTTTTATATTTATTAAAATCATATTTTCTAAATTCTTAAATAGTTGGTCAATGAGTCAAATAATGAAGGATCAGTTGAGTCTCTATATAAGACAACTAAACATCCAAAGGATAATACAATATTTAAAACAACCGTAAAACATTTGGAGACAACGACTGTTAAAAATATTGTGGAGAGAACAACGGAAAGTGAAGAAGAAAGTGACGAATCGGTAGAAAATGTTGAGTCGTATGAAGACAAAGATGACAAATTAACTACTCGGCATATACAGCCTACAACTGAATTAGATCCGACTAAAGTAGAAGACTTAAGTTCATCCACTAAAACAAAAACAACAACAACTACAACAACAACGACTATTAGAAATATTGAGCCAAAACCAACCGAAAGTGAAGATGATAAATTAACTACTCTTGATATACATCCTACAACCGAATTAGATCAGACGACAACAACTACAACGACCGTTAAAAATATCAGCCAGAAAACAACCGAAAGTGAAGATGATAAATTAACCACTTTGAATGTACAGCCTACAACTGAATTAGATCAGATGATAACAACGACAGTCAGAAATATAGGGCAGAAAACAACAGAAGGTGAAGATGATAAATTAACAACTCTAGATGTGCAGCCGACAACCGAATTACATCATAGGAAAGATGAAGAAATAAATTCATCATCAACAACAACAACAATAACAACGACTGTTAACAATACAACCGAAAGTGAAGATGATAAATTAACTACACTAGATGTACATCCTACAACTGAATTGGATCATACGAAAGTTGAAGAGTTAGGTTCATCAAGAACAACAACTGTTAGTATTATTGAGAAGAAAACAACAGAACGTGATGGACAAAATGTTGAATATGAAGAAAGTGATGAGTCGTATGAAGACATTGATGATAAATTAACCACTCTGAATGTACAGCCTACAACTGAATTAGATCAGACGACAACAAATACAACGACTGTTAGAAACATCGGACAGAAAACAACAGAAAGTGAAGATGATAAATTAACAACTCTAGATGTGCAGCCGACAACCGAATTAGATCATAGGAAAGATGACGAAATAAATTCATCATCAACAACAACGACTGTTAACAATATCGGGCACAATACAACCGAAAGTGAAGATGATAAATTAACTACACTAGATGTACATCCTACAACCGAATTGGATCATACGAAAGTTGAAGAGTTAGGTTTATCAAGAACAACAACTGTTAGTATTATTGAGAAGAAAACAACAGAACGTGATGAAAAAAATGTTGAATATGAAGAAAGTGATGAGTCGTATGAAGACATTGATGATAAATTAACAACTCTGAATATACAGCCTACAACTGAATTAGATCAGACGATAACAAATACAACGACTGTTAGAAACATCGGAGAGAAAACAGCAGAAAGGGAAGATGATAAATTAACAACTCTAGATGTGCAGCCGACAACCGAAATAGATCATACGAAAGTTAAAGAGTCAGGTTTATCAAGAACAACAACTGTTAGTATTATTGAGAAGAAAACAACAGAAAGTGAAGAGGTTAAACTAACCATTGTGAATGAAGAACCAACAACTGAATTAGGCACATTCAGAACAACGACTGCTAGAAATATTGAGGAGAAAACGACAGAAAGTGACGAAGAAAATGTTGAATCGAAAGAAATAATTGAATCACATGAAGACAACGAAGATAAGTTAACTACTCGTAATATACCATTAACGACCGAATTGGATCATACAGAAATTAATGATTTGAACACACTAACTACAACAATTGCAACCACTTTATTGGATTCTAAAACAGCATCTGCAGAAATAATACAAACAACAACTGATTTTTCAACGAAAATACAAGAAAATACCACAGATCGGTTGGAAGAAGAAAATGATTTTACAAGTGAAATAACAACAAAAGCCGTAACTTCATTTGAAAAAACAGAATCAACAATAGTCAACAGGATAACTGTAATAGATGAAACAGAATTTAGCGAATCTCAAAAGGATACAACAAGCAACGAAATATTAACACAAACTACAGAAAATATGGTAACTGAAGTAGATGATTTTGAATCAACGACATTACATGAGACTGAATCTGCAGAAGATGCAACAAGTAAAAAAATCGTCACACAAACCACAGAATATATGATAACAATATTAGATGAGACTCTAACAACGACAGTAGATGATAATGAATTTACAGAGGATACAACAAGTAAGAAAATAGTAAAACAAATAACAGAAAACTTGATAACAGAATTAGATGAAACTCAATCAACGACAGCATCTGTAGATGATATAGCCAGTAAGAACTCCGTCACACAAAGGGCAGAAAATATGGTAACTGAAGTATATGACTTTGAATCAACGACAGTACATGAGACTCAATCTGCAGAAGATGCAACAAGTAAAAAAATCGTCACACAAACCACAGAAAATATGATAACAATATTAGATGAGACTCTAACAACGACAGTAGATGATAATGAATTTACAGAGGATACAACAAGTAAGAAAATAGTAACACAAATAACAGAAAACTTGATAACAGAATTAGATGAAACTCAATCAACGACAGAAAACTTGACAACAGTATTAGATGAAACTATAGAAGATACAACAAATAAGAAAATAGTAACACAGATAACAGAAAATGTGATAACAGTATTAGATGAAATTATACCAACACAAACAACTGAAAATATGCTAACCGAAATAGATAATTTAAAATCAACGGTAGAAGATGATAACGAGTTTTTAGAGGATGAAACAAGTAAGAAAATCGTCATACAAACAACCGAAAATGTTATAACTGAACTAGATGATTTCGATTCAACGATAATAGAAGACAACGATTCTACAGAGGACACAACAAGTAAGAATTTGATTACATCAAAAACTGAAAATATTGTTACTTTGATAGCTGATGCTGAATCAACAACAGAAATGCCATACGAAGTTACAGACAATTCAATAAGTAAGAAAACAGCCACACAGAAAGCAGAAAATATGCTAACTGAAATGGATGAAACTGAATCAACATCACATGATGATAGTAAATCTACAGAGGTAACAACAAATTCAGTAACACAAAAAAATAAAATTACAGTAACTGAGTTAGATAAAAATGATGCAACGACAATAGATGAAAATGAATCCGTAAATGATAAAACAAGTAAGAAAGCAGTTACACAAATGTTAGATACAATTTATGTGACTGATGTTATTGAGAAAGAATCAACAACAGTAGTTGACAACATATTTACAGAGGAAACAATAAGTGAACATTTTGTAACGAGAATGTTGTTAAAAAATAATCGAATGAGGAATAATGATGATGACGTTGAAGAAAACTCAACTACATTAATGCAAACATCTACTGAGCCAATTATTCCTGAATGCCCTAAACCAACTCCAGTTTGTGATACAATTTATTGCAAACAATCAGCTAGTAAAATGCTTAGTCTTATTGATCATTCAATAAATCCATGTGATGACTTTTATAAATATTCCTGTGGAGGCAAACAAATTAACCAAATTGGTGAACAATCTGACGATGATATTTATAAAATTGGTTAGTCCTACAGACATATTTTTCTTGTTTATTTTTTACATTAACTAAGACAATAATTTTTCATTACAGATTTTAGTAAAAATTTTAGAGAAAAATATATGAAAAATTTTAAAAAATACCATAAGAGTTGCTTGAATTATGAAACCGACAAGAGTAAAGGTAATTTTATATTTCTATGATAATCCATTCAATATATAATAAATTTTACTTTACAGCCAGTTTCCATCTTAAAACACTTTCTATTGATACATCTGGTAGTGATAAATTTACAAATTTAACAGAATTAATTAGTGATATTATTTTATTTCAACCATCTGAATCATCAACAATTTTAAAACCACTTTTTGATGTAGTTGTTGATATAGGTCCAGAAGGGTACGTTTATATAAACAAAAAATTTATAAATAATTTACTTATTTTTTAAATAATAATTATAGAACATTTATACCTGTTATAACATTACCTTTATTGTCTTCGTCATTAATTGATGCTGATGATGGTGATATTTATAGAAAAGATTGTAAAAAACAAGCAATAAAATATGGTGAAACAGTGGTAAGTGTAAATGTTTGTACAAACAATTAAAAGTATTTAATAATTGTTTTAATTTAATAGGAAAGTTCATTTCAAATAAATAATGTATATTTAAATTGTCTAAGTAATTTAAATTACTACAAAAAAAATTTAAAAAAATCACTTATAAGTCTTAAGCTGTTTGACAATTCCAAATTTAATGATACACAGGAAATTGATAGAATCATTTCGTTTATTGAAACAGATGTTAAAAATCATATGGGTATTTATTATTTATTATTATTTATAATATTATTATTTATTATTTATTATTTATAATTATAAAATATTATTACAGGCGTGTTAACAGAATTTCAACGTACAGATACAATAAAAAATAAAAATGAAAATCCAATATATTGTACAATTGATGATTTAGATGAAAAATATCCACAAGTAAATATAAAATAATTTTTAATTTAAATCAAATAATTAAGTAATTGGCCATTATTAACAACAACGACATTACTATCAAAAGATAAGAAAAATAAGAAACTTTCCCAAAATCAATTTACAAAAAAAAAAAATGACTTAATATAGCCAAATGTGTTTGTTTGAATTTAAAAAAAAACAAACATAAAGTAATCGTGTGGCATGCAATTTGTGATAAAAATTTTGATTATACAAAATGAGTCAACCAAAGTTTAATAAATTAATGATGGAATAACAATAAGCAAATTTCTGAAGAAAATTTTACAAAACACCACAATATTATTCTGATTGACCAACGTCTTTTTTTTTCTTCTTATTTCTAGATCAACTGGACTCGTCTATTTACAAAAATTTTTTCTGATGAAAATTTAAATATTTCAATAGTTCAAGTGATGTTCCCCAATAATTTAGCGAAAATTTTTAAGTTTTATGAGGATTATGATTTTAGGTAAGAATATAATTGTTTATGTATGAATTTTGTATTATTTTTAATTTTGGGTTTAATGTGCGGAATTGTTATGTAATCTTATTGTGGTTTTGTGATAATTTTAATTTAAAATTCAGAAAATTCTGTCTATGAAAAGAAAAGATAAATATGTAATAATTTATACACATATTAAATTGTAACCACAATATTTGCGATAGTCAATAAAACCAGTTTATAATATTGAGTTAATTCTTAATGGATTTTTCTTAATTAAACAATCGCAAATAATTTTTAAATATTAATTTTTGCTTTTATATTTACAGTCAAATTAAAACAACTTTATTGGCAATGATGGCACATGATATTTATGTTGATTTTATAAAGCCAATAACAACTGATAGAGACATTTATTGTACAAAAGTTGTAAATAAATTGATGCCAGATGTTGCAGCAAAAATATATTTGGATAAGTTTAATCAAAATCATATCACTTATATAGAAAATATTGCCAAATTTATGTTCAAGTAAATAAAATCAATTTTAAATAAATTTTAGATCGACATTTAATATTTTCATATTTTAGAAAAATAACAGGAACCATGATGACATCTATTAATGAATCAACTTGGATAACAGATATGGAAAAAGATGAAGCTATAATAGAATTACTTAGTGTGAAACTGGTGATTGATCGTGGTACAATTTTTAATAATAAGACACTATTGAATTCTAAGACTGATGTTAGTATTTATTAAATAAAAGTTTAACGAAAAAAAAAAATAAACATAATAAATTCTTTGTAGGTTTTTCTACAAGAGGACGCATTTATTACAAATACAATCGAGTTAAAAAAAAAGAGAAGAAATTTACATTATAAAATTTTGGGGAAATCTGCTGATGATTTAGAATACATTTGGACATTAATGAAATCACCTATGGATACAAGTCCTCTCACAATCAATTCTTTAAGATCTATAAGTAAGTAAAACATATTGAATATAAAGTTACCAATGAATATCTAATATTCTTTTTTTATAGTTCTTCCCTTTAGACTACTCACCAGACTCATTCATGATGCAACAAAAACTTTAAACCAATATGAGTATTTTTCAAATTTAGGATATTTGATCGCTAGTGAAATTGCTCACTTCTTTAGTCCGCAAAATGTTAAAAAATTAGAATTAAAAGATAATATGAATTATCAAAGTTTTGTGGAACATCAGTTATCAGATCCTGAAATTGCTAAATATTTAAATCCAATTGCATTATATTTTCCAAAAAATGATATTGCATTAACAAGAGATACCAGATTTACAGATGATTCTGGTCTAAGAATTGCATACGAAACTTATGAACATGTTAGAGAAAGTTATCATTCAGATTTACCATTTTTATGGATGGGAATGGATATTTCAAAATTATTTTATATAAATTTTGCACAACAATTTTGTACAAATGATGATTCGAGAGGATCACTAAGTATTGAATTAACAGAATCAGAATATTTACCAAATTATTTTCGTTTAAATTCAATTATTATGAATGATGTTAATTTCTATGAAATATTTAATTGTTCTGTTGGTTCTTCTATGAATCCACAAACAAAAACAAATCAATTTCCTTTTTTAAGCCATCTTAAAGTTGATGATGTTAACTATGATCTTGCTGATAATTCTCATTAGTTTTTAAGTATAATTTAATAAAATTGTTAGCTTTAATTAATATACAAAATCAATGTTTTCATAATTAACTTTAAGTGAGCGTATGTATAATGTGTATGTAATTTTTTGTATAAATTTTTTTGAATATTTGATAATAGAAATATAAATTGATTTTCAGTTGCCTTTGAAAATGGTTTAATATTTAAACGAAACTATATTTGTAATTATTGTTTTTGTTTATTCTTTTATATTTTTATAATAAATTTTTTTGTGAAATTAACATTATTGTTTTGTTTTATTACATTTAATTTATTGTGTTTTATATACTCCACGGGATTAGAATTTTAATCTTAAATAGAAAGTAGGTTGTATTGTTCACACGTAATTCTAAGAATCAAAAATAAACAATTTTAATATTCGTGTTTCAAAAGATATTACTCAGAAAATGCTGTTATTTCTCAACAAATAATAAATATTAGATAAATCTAAATCTGTAACTTGAAAAGGAAAACTCACAACCGCTATCATAAATATTAACGTATCTTTATACATATGTCCAATTTAATCGAAACGTCTGTTAGTATTTGGTCAATTTATTTCATTATGAATAAATATTTAAAAATGAAAAATATTTAACAAATTATTTATATCAATTAAATATGAACGTCACATCAGCATGATTTAGTAACGTGCATTAAAATCTAAGATGTCTGACGTCTTTAATTCAAATGTAGCCCTTTCATAACCGCATTATTAGCCATTTTTATTTGATTAGATAAGAAACATATTTTTTTCAAATTCTAAGTTGTATTAAAGTAGACGTAGACTAATTTTTCACACAAAACATTTCAAATAGATCGAATTAATTAATTAATTAATTAATTTGATTAATTTTACATTTAACAGAAGAGGAGCCAAATATTGAAGATTTTTTATGCATGATAAAGAGCCCAATCTAATGTTAAAAAAATAACTAGAGTTACAGTAAATAAATGGATTAAGTTTTTTTAATAAAATTCTGAAATTCCTCTTGTGGTCTAAAAAAATTCCAATATGTATTTTTTTTAGCACTCATTAATTTAACATTTTTTTTAGCTGTGTCTAATTATACACTAACTGAGTAATGGTATTTCATAAATTAGCATAAGCACAATATAATCACTTCATATTTCATAAATTTAATTTAGTAAATATTTAATTAAAATTTTTGGGGGAAAAACGAACAATTTTACCAAATATTATGAGTTTTTTTTTGTTGTATTCCATTCCAATATATTTTGAAACTTTTATAGTTAATAGTCAATAATATTTCTATAGAGTTAGTTTAACTTAAATCTTCAAACAGTTCAGATTAAAAATTTTTTTTTGTTAATTCTTAAGTAAAAAATTATGCCGCGAAATTATTTAGACAGTGAAAATAAAAATCAGTGTGTGAGAAGAAAAAAATTTATTGTTGGCAATTTTAATCTAACAACATGTGTTTATTTGTTATGTGGAATATTAAAGGGGGTTAAAGGAATATCCGTAAGTTTTAAATTAATTTGTTGGTGTCGGTTTGCTTTTTAATTAAATTATAAAGTGAATTAATTAATAACATAATTTTGTAACTTTTCCAAAGTTATTGTTCATTGATATGATTAAATTTGTCACAAAATAAAAAGAGAAACTTCATTTTTTATTATTTGGTTTTAATTAATACAATAGAGGGATTGTTCATACTAAATGTAAATACTTAAGTCTAAAAGAATAAATTAATTATTAAATAGTTTGTACGTCAAATATTCTCGGTAAAATAATTAAATTGCAAAGTACATTTCAAGTTCGATATATTTTCGTAGCAATAATTAAAGTTATTGAAAAAAGTTAAAATTTTGCGATCATTAAAATATTTCATAAATATAATTTTGCTTGTGGTAAACTTCAACAAATAGATAAAAATAACAATTATGATCAATAGGAATCTGATGCAATAAAGACGTTGACTACTACAAAACCTTCAATATCAATGGAACATATGCTTTTCATTTCATATTTTAATAATGATACAAATCATTTGTACAAGAACATTACAAATGAAATCAACATAAATAACGAAACTACAAGATTTAATAATGTTGATCCAGATAGGAATAATATTTTAAATTTAAAGTTTAAAGAAGAAATTGTAACATTAAACAACACTTTGGATGAAGATCGCTTCCTTAATAATAATTCATTAGACGTATCTGTACGCTCTGATTGTCCTGAGCTACCTTCTGTTTGTGAATCAATTGATTGTAAACAATCAGCTAGTAGAATGATTAGTCTAATTGATCATTCAGTAGATCCGTGTGATGACTTCTATAAATATTCATGTGGTGGAAAAAAAATTAACCAAATCAGAGATGAATTTAATGATGATATCTATGACATTGGTTAGTATTCGAAAGTATAATATAAACACGAAAACCCCATTGGTTCTAATTCCATTGTTTGCAGATTATGAACAACTTTCTAATAATAAGATTTATATGGAGAATTTTATTAAGTATCATAATAGTTGTATGAATTACGACATAAATTTAGCAAAGGATACAAGTAATTAAAAACAATTTCAAAGTTTACTCTATAACTAAATTTGATTTAATTTTAAATTCATTTTTTTTTATTTTATAGTTGCAAAATTTCTACAAACACTTTTATATAATATTGATGGTGGAAATAAATACAATGATTTAACAGAATTAATTGGTAATTTAATTCTAATTCATCCTTATTTATCATCAACCAGTTTAATGCCATTTTTTGATGTTGTTATGGATGTTGGTCCCGATGGGTATGTCTATTTTTCTTAAAGGAAATATCATGAATATTGTAAAAGTTTTTTAATTTCTTCTTAGGACATTTATACCAGTTATAACTTTACCTTTATATTCTTCACCATTAATCGATTCCGATGGTGGTGATATTTATAAAAAATATTGTAAAGAAGAAACAAAAAAATATGGTTTAAAAGAAGTAAAAAAAAATTCCTTTAATTGTAAATAATTTTGTGTTAAAATTCATTTTAATTTGTTACAGGGAAGTGCCTTTAAAATTAATAAATATTATTTAGATTGTCTTGATGATAATGAATGGTACATAAATAATTTAAAAACAGCATTATTAAATTTAAAAATGTACGATCATTTACCGGAATATAATAAAACACAAGAAATTGGAAAGACACTTTTTTTTATTGAAGTGGAATTAATGATTCATATTGGTAATAATTTATAAATAATAATTCTTTAAGTCATTTTTCTTTTATAAATTGAAATTTTTAGGTATATTAAAAGAAAGTAAGAAAATTGAGAACTTAAAATATAATGAGCCAATTTACTATAATCTTAATCAGCTTTATGTTAAATATCCACAAGTGAGTATATTCTTAATTATGAATTAATTCAACAGTACTTTTGGCTAACATAAATTATTTAAAATTACAATTTAAATATAGAAAAAAAGTCAGTGTTCTTAATCATATTTCTCAAAGAGTAATTATTTTTGTTTTACAATGATAAGAATTGCTTCAAAAAAAATTTATTCTTGTTATCGTAACTAGCGTAAATACGTCATTACAAAATTTTATACACTATTTATAGAATTATAAAGAATTCTTTTATCCTAACGCATTATCTAAACTTATATTTGTTTTTTTTTACTATTTTTTTTTGTTTTTAGATGAATTGGACTCGTCTCTTTACAAAGATTTTTAATGGAAAAAATTTTAATTCAACAATAATTGAAGTGAAATTTCCCGATTATTTAGATAAAATATTTAGATTTTATCAAAAACATGATCACAGGTTAAAATTCAATCAATAATCTAATAATAAATATAAATAATTTGACATTATGCTTTTTTAATAGGCATTATTTAATGGGACAATATTATTGTGGTTTTTATGGTTATTTAAGATAAAATTCTGTTTGGTTAAGCGCGTGGCATTAAAAAAGAATGCATTGAAAATTTTGTTTATATTTTTGATAATATTGAAATTTATTAATAATAATTGATAATAAATTTATTAAGAATTTAAGCAATCACATATTTTTAATTATTGTTGTAATTTTATCAAAATTTTTTGATTATGCCATAATTATTTGTTGTTGTTTTTCTAAAAATTTCAGTAAAATTAAAGCAGCATTATTGGCAATGATGGCTCATGATATGTACATAGATTTTATAAGACCATTAGGAACAAATCGAAAAATTTATTGTACAAAAGTTGTAAATAAATTGATGCCAGATATTGCAGCCAAAATCTATTTAGATCAGTTTAATCAAATTGATATCACTTATAAAGAGAATACTGCCAATTTTATAATTCAGTAAAATTATTTTCTTATTGAATTACATGAAAGAAATATTAACAATAATTAATTTCAGACAAATAAAACAAACAATGATTAAATCTTTTGAAAAAATCACATGGTTAAAAGACTTTGATAAACGTGAGGCAACTATTAAATTAAACGAAATAAAACTTATGATTAATCCAGGGACAATTTATGACGACCTAGAATTTCTAAATTCTAAATTTGATAAGGTTTGTATATTTTTAGTATGTTTACAATTACAACTACAAACGTAGTTGTTTGTAGTTTATGTAGTAAAATTATATATATTTTTTGTTTTAGATAAATTTCATTGATTGCTTTATCACAAATACTATTGCATTGAAGAAAAACAAAAGAATTTTAATGTATGAAACGTATGGAAAATCCGCCAATAGCGTTGAGTATATTTGGAGTTTTTTGAAATCGCCTATGGACACAAGTCCATTAATAATTAGATCATTAAATTCTATTAGTAAATAAATATATGACGGTAAATATATGACGGTTAAAAATCTAATTTTTCATTTTTAGTTCTTCCTTTTAGACTACTTACTAGATTTATTCCTGATGTATCCACTACATTGAATCAGTATGAGTCGTTTTCAGGTTTAGGATATGTGATCGCCAGTCAAATAATTAACTTTTTTAATCCGAGGAACACTAAAGGATTACAATTAAATCAGAATAATAATCGCAAAAGTTTAGTGGAAACTCAGTTGACAGATCCTGAAATAATAAAATTTTTTAATGATTATACTTTAAACTTTACAAAAAATGATATTGCTTTAACCAGAGACACAAGATTTACAGATGATTCTGGAATGTGGGTTGTATATGAAACTTACAAAAATTTACGACAATCATCTACAGAACTGCCTTTTCTTTGGTTTGGTATGGATATTCCAAAATTATTCTATTTAATTTTTGCTCAACAATTTTGTTCTAATGATGATGACTCAAGAGGATCTCTTGGCATTAAACTATCTGAATCGGAATATTTACCAAATTATTTTCGATTAAATTCAATGATTATCAATAATATTAATTTTAATAATATTTTCAATTGTACAACGGGGTCATCGATGAATCCATATCGAAGGAATGATTAATTCTGTAAATAAATAAATAAATAATATGAAAGTTTTCACAATTTATTGTTTTATTTTTCATTTTACAGAATCAAAATGTAAAAATTACAAGCAAAAAAAAATTCATAATTCTGTACTGAAATTCAATCAAACAAATACAACATTTCTAAATAAAAGTTTCATTTGAAAATAAAAAGTTTTTTTTTTGCAATAAACGAAAAATTTCCATATTTCAATAATTTTGTGTATTTTGAAATAATCGAACGCTAAAGTTTAATTTGGCGCATACTTTTAGGTGCTAGAAATTAATGAAATCAAATAAGGGGAAATAAAATTCTCCCAATTAAAATTAAAATTTTCCCATTCCCAATTTTAGTTTGAAAGATTTTTTAATCACTAATTTATAAATGTAGTAGAAGTTATTGTAGTGATTCTAGACTACTAGTAGACAAAGTAGTAAAAAAAAAAATTGTATTCATAAAATCGTCTACATAATTTCATAGCAATATAAATTTTAGTGTTTTTTCGACTTACGACCATATTGAATTATTGTCTTCTATCATATTCTATAAGTTACTTCGTGGAATACATTTATTTATTGTATAAACATAATTAAGGAATTAAATTACAGACGTTATATGATATTTTTTATTTATTTCAGTTTAAATTTTTCGTGCTGCTTCAATTTTCAATATTATTTAGACAATATTTTCTACGTAAACATTTAAATAAACTAATTACAAATCGGATTGTATCTGATTTCTCTAATGAAAAAATTACACTTTAAGTCCACTAACTTTACTTCCACTAATATATGATACAAAAGTATCATTTTATAATTGAAGGAAAATATTAAAAACATTATTTTGGAAATGTTGATTTAAAAAATTTATATTGATAATATTTTCGGAAGCAAAAAAAGTCAAGGTTATCAAAATGTTTAGATTCTAATATTACAACGGATATAATAATTGCTTATAACACTCAACAACTACAATTTGTAATGCAATTCAGTATTTATGGCCATGAAATTTTATTATCAGTTGTGAAAAAACTTAAAAAAAAAAATGGTAAAAAAAAAACAATTGAATTCACAAGAAAATTATTAAATCTGTTTTTGGATTGTGAACTTTTGTGGAACCAAAGATTTAGAAAAGGGTTTTTTATTGTTCACATTCGTTTTTTTTTTTGTACGGATACACTTTTTATAATATTTTTCCAACTAATTAGATAAACGTATAAGGAATTTGTTTTTTTTATCTTAAAACCTTTTAGACTTAACAACGATTTACATTTTTAATCTATAATTTTAAAAGTGAAAGGATAAATAATTTTTAGAAAAGAACAAAAAAAAAAAATTTATGTTGACAATTTTGTGTTCCTAAAAAAACAAAATTCTTATCACAATGTTAAAAAATAGTATTAGGTAGAATAATTCGAGATAAAAAAAATTATAGCTTGTATGAAGCAATTTTTTTATCACATATTTTTGTTGAACTTGAGCTTTTAAACAGAACGAATTAACATTTTTGTTTGGTTCATGTTAAATTAAATAAAAATTAAAATAAAATTTTAACAATGACTTTATATCGTTCAATAAGTGTAAGTGATGAACATATAGATAAATCATTTAAATCATGTGTAAATATTTTAACACTTGTTGGTATAACATTTGTTTTTATAACAATTTTATTAATATGTGGTTTGAAAGAAGCTCAGGTTTGTTATATTTTTTGAGTGTATATTTATTTATTGGAAAAAAATTATAAAGTAAACAAATCCAAATAAATGTTACAAATATTTATTAGACAATTCATTTTATTCGCTCATGATGTAAAGTTGTGTTTTATTTTTCATAAAGTATTCTAACTAATAAAATTCATTTTAAACCACGTGTTTGTCGTTGTTCATACTAAAAAGTTTGTGTACAAATTTTAATTGCCTATAATTAAGAATATTCTTGTGGAATAATTTTGGTGATGTTTTCTTGATTATTGATAAATTTATATTAACAAAAATGTTCTTATAATTCTCACACTAAAACGTGGTTCTTATGATCAAGATTCTCTTGTCAGTTACAAGTTAAAATGGAACCAAAAATATTCTACAATTATTTAATAAAAAGGGGAAATCGTTAATGTTGTAGTTAACGTTTTTGTTTTTCTTATCACAAGTCAATTTCAAAATAAATTTCTTAAATAAGTTTATTTAAATTTATTCCTTATTATTAATTAATTAATTTGTTGATTTGAAATTTTTGGAGACCTTTTTGAAAATCTATTTCACCAAATAATTTCAATAAAACAACAACTTTTTAGTTTAACAATTTAGAATTAGAACTATTAACGTATTTTACGACAAAATTGTTCTAATCATAAGGACATTAGATTGTGTTATATTTGTGCAGTTTGTAATAATTAATTGTGGAACATTAATATTCTCATGCAAAAAAAAAATTTTTGTTATGTTTTTTTGTTGTTTTTGTGGTTTTTAAAATTTTTTTTTAGAAAATTTCCCAAAAAGAAAGAAGAATTTATATTTATTTTTCAGTTTAATAAAAAATTTTCAAAAAATAATTATGAGGAAGAGAAATTATTTGTATTTGTGTCTAATTCAAAGTTTCCGACTTAATGATAGAATCAATAAATTTTTATAATTTCTGTCATTTTATATCATTGATAAAATTAAATAAAAATGTCTGAATTTAATAGAATTAAGTAATATCGAAATAAAAAATAATAAGATGAAAAACTTATGTGAAATTAATAAAATTTTGTAATTTTAGAACAAACAAAATTTTAGGGATACTTTAAAACAATCTAACAACAACAAAAATCGTTCAACGTTTCGACCAGAAGAGATTAAAAGTAACTCGAACTCAACTAGTAAATTTACTAAGAATTATACAACATCCACCATACAACAACAATTAGAGACAACTCTTAATGACGAAAATAATATAGACGTAGATGATATGACTTCTGATTTTATTTCAACTGACAAAATCTGGTTCGATTCACAGAATATTCTTAATAATAGCAATGAAAATTCTATTACTGATAATCAGAATAATTTAACAGAATTTGATGTGAGCACAGATAGTTATAATGCTTCTTCTGATATAATTTCAACTAATAAAAACTGGATTGTAGAAGCAAGTACCAGTATACAAAATATTCGCAATATAAGTGAAGGCAGTTCAATTACTGATGATCAGATGAATGTAACAGAAATCGATTACATTAGCAATACCACATTTCGTGATGAGACCACACATATATATAGTACTTCTGTTGGTTTATCTTTATACGATAATAACACGTCTGAAGAAGGGAGTAGTAGTACCGAGGATTTTCTTAATATTACCGATGGTTCCTCGCTTGCTGATGATCAAGGTAATATAACAGAATTTGGTTCTAGTAGCTTTAATACATTTCCTGATACAACCACAAATTATGTTGATGGAACCGGATATAACTATAATAATTTTACTAATTGGACTTCGACCGATGTGAGTACACCAAATAATATTAATATTACCGATGAATCTTCGGTTTCTGATGATCAAGATACGATAACAGAATCGGGTACCAGTAGCTATAACACAGTTCCTGATACAACCCCAAGTTACGTTGATGGAACCGGATATAGCTATAATAATTTTACTAATTGGACTTCGACCGATGTGAGTACACCAAATAATATTAATATTACCGATGAATCTTCGGTTTCTGATGATCAATACACTATAACAGAATCGGGTACCAGTAGCTATAACACATTTCCTGATACAACCCCAAGTTACGTTGATGGAACCGGATATAGCTATAATAATTTTTCTGTTTGGACTTCGACCGATGTGAGTACACCAAGTAATATTAATATTACCGATGAATCTTCGGTTTCTGATGATCAAGACACTATAACAGAATCGGGTACCAGTAGCTATAACACATTTCCTGATACAACCACAAATTACGTTGATGGAACCGGATATAATTATAATAATTTTACTAATTGGACTTCGACCGACGTGAGTACACCAAATAATATTAATATTACCGATGAATCTTCGGTTTCTGATGATCAAGATACGATAACAGAATCGGGTACCAGTAGCTATAACACAGTTCCTGATACAACCCCAAGTTACGTTGATGGAACCGGATATAGCTATAATAATTTTTCTGTTTGGACTTCGACCGATGCAAGTACACCAAATAATATTAATATTACCGATGAATCTTCGGTTTCTGATGATCAAGATACGATAACAGAATCTGGTTCTAGTGGCTATAGTCAATTTAGTGACATAACCACAGATATTTTTGATACTTCTTCTGATTTCACTTCATACGATTATAATACGTCTGTAGAAGGGAGTAGAAGTACGGAGAATTTTCTTCTTAGCGATGATTCCTCAAATACTGATGATCAAGACATGATTACAGAATCCGATTCCAGTAGCTATAATACATTCCCTGATACAACCTCAAATTACGTTGTTGATACTGGATATAGCTATAATACTTTTTCTGATTGGACTTCGATCACGGAGAGTAGCAGTACCCTGAATATTCTTAATGTTAGCGATTTCAGCACATACAGTACATTTATTGATACAACTACAAATATTTATAATACTTCTTCTGAGATGACTTCAACCGATATGAACATGAGTATTTTTAATATGAGCCAGGTAAGCTCTACCACTGTTGACTTGAAATTTACCTCAGAATTCAGTGATGATGTCACTGAAAGCTATCATTCGACTTCAATTGATTCTGGTTTCTCGGAAATTCCAGGATGCTTGGATTCAATTTGCAATTCAAGCAGTTGTATTCAATCAGCTCAAACGTTGCTAAATTTTGTTACAATATCTGGAAACCCGTGTGATGACTTCTACAAATATTCATGTGGAAATAAAAAAATTGATGACATCAATTCTAATGATATTTACAGAATTGGTGAGATAAACTTTAATCATAAAATAATGGCTATACTAATATCAATTTCATATGATTGTATATATTTTTATCCTTAAATTTTCTTATAGAATTTGAAGAACTTTCTAATGACCATTCCTATTATAGGAGGTTTAAATCCTTTCATAAGCATTGCATGAATTTTAAGAAGAATCTGGCTAAGAACACACGTAATATTGAACTATTTTTACATTATTATTATTAATTAATCTAATTGTTTCTTTTTTTTTTCAGTCTATCTTTCATTAAAAAATCTTTATTATTTTATTGATGGAACTGATAAATTAAAAGATTTGACGAACTTAATTGCTAACATTATTTTATTTCATCCATATGGCTCTTCAACAAATTTAATGCCACTGTTCGATATTGTTATGGATATTGGACCAGACGGGTTTGTTTATATTTTCAAAGACAATTTGCCATTCTAAAACATTTTATTTTATTAGAACATTCATACCCGTCATAACATTACCATTGGACTATTCACCATTTCTTGATTTTGATAAAGGCGATATTTATGAAAATGATTGTAAATTTGAAGTAAACTCTAATAAGCATGCAGAGGTAAATACATCAAAAATAATAATATTCATTCTTAAATACAACATTTTGTGTTTTAAATATTTGTAAGCATTTTTCGAGATCTGAGCTTCTTTAATTTAAGTCTTTTAAATTAAAAAAAATATATTTGTTGTATATCTTAGAAGAGTTAATACATTCATTATTTTTATGTAACATTTGTATAGGAAAGTGTAATGGATATTTATAATAAATACGTATATTGTCTTAAAGATAATAAGACGTACATACAAAATTTGGAACAGGCATTATTTGATTTAAAGGTCTATGAGCTATTTCCTGAAAACTCGACAAAATTAGAAATAGAAACGATAATTGGTTTTATTGAGTTACAACTTAAGAATGACACTGGTAATACATGCAATTATATTTTCATAACAATTTTGAGAATATATTTTCAATAAACATGAATTAAATTATAGGTCCGTTAACAGAAACTGAACGAATTATGAAGATAAAATACAAAAACAAGGATTCACAATATTACTCCTTAGATGAACTGCAAGAAAAATATTCTCAAGTATGTACAAATTAAATTTTAAAAATTTCCTGATCCAACTTTTCTTGCAACCACATTTTCCGTATATGGTTTTATTTGGTAGTCATCATAAATTTTCATTAAAATTGATCGATCAGCGCAGTTGTATTTATAAAGACTACGGATTTTCCTCAAAGGGTTTGTGAATATCTCATACAAAAATGATATAAAAAAATTCGCACCAATTAAAATTAAATAAATATATAGAATAGAATAGAATCCATCATCGGATGAAACCTCAGAATTTTTAAGAAAAAAACCTTGTTATGGCCTTAAAACAGAATTTTCACAATGAATTACCACAATGGAATTAAAATAAACTCTCACCAAAATTAAGCTTTCCTCATCAAAGCAAATTGACAAGCAAAAGAAAAAAAAAACACAAACCTCTATTAAAATTCTTTTTTTTATATTTCTAGATTGACTGGTCTCGACTTTTTAAAACAATTTTCTTAGATAAAAATCATAATTTCTCTACAATTCAAGTGATGTTCCCAGATCAATTAGATAAAATATTTAATTTTTATGAAAATCATAATTACAGGTAAAATATACAAATAATTCTTTTAAAATGAAATTCTAATTGAATAAAAGACAAGTGACAATAGAGAAATTATAATAAATAAATTACTCGATTACATAAAAAAAAAACAGATCATTAATTATTTTATTATTAAATTACAGTATTATTCATGCATCATTATTGGCAATGTTAGCTCATGATTTATATATTGATTTTCTTATACCTACAAGAGAAAATAATCGTGAACTTTATTGTACAAAAGTTGCAAATAAATTAATGCCAGATATTGCAACAAAAATATATTTAGACAAAATTGATAAAAATGATATAATTTATAAAGAGAATGTTGCAAACAATTTGTTTGGGTAAATTGTTCTTATTTTTTTTTTTCTAAAATAAATTTTAATTTAATTTTATAACTTTCAGGCAAGTTACCGAAACTATGATTACATCAATTAAAGAACAATCCTGGTTAAATGAAACAGAGAAAGAAGAATTAATTTTGAAAGTGAATGAAATAAAACTTGTTATTGATTTTGGAACAATTTATCAAAATGAAACATTAATGGAATCGAAAATAGAAAATGTACGTTGTGATTCTTTATTTTTAATTCATTATTTTATAACCAAAGATTATAATTTTTACAGAAACTATTTATTGAATGTTTTATTACAAATGCAATTGATTTGAAAAAATTTAAAAGAAAATTAATGTACGAGACTTTTGGAAAATCCGCCAAGGAAATGGAATATATTTGGACATTGTTGAAATCACCAATGGAGACAACAGCTTTAACAATAAACTCCATAAATTCTATAAGTAAGTAACAGATTAAAAGTAAAGCATTCCGTTTAAATTATTGAATTATATTTTTTTTTACAGTTCTTCCCTTCAGACTTCTTGCGAAACTTATACCGGATCAATCTAAGACATTAAATCAGTATGAGATTCTTCCCAGACTAGCATATGTTATCGCTAGTGAAATTGCAAATTTATTTAACTCAATGAATATGGAAAGTACAGATTTAAAAGAAAACAATAATTATCAAAAATTCATGGAAATTCAATTATCTGAACCACAAATAACAAATTTTATGAATCCTTACACATTATATTTTTCAAATAAGGATATTGTATTAACCAAAGATACAAGATTTGCAGATGATTCTGGTTTACGAATTGCATATGAAACATATAAAAAATTAACAAATGATTTTGTTGAGTTACCATTACATTGTATACATGATGTACAAAAATTATTCTATTTAAATTTTGCAAAAGATTTTTGTACAAATGATAATGCCAGAGGATCACTTAGTATAAAATTATCTGAATCTGAATATTTACCAAATTATTTTCGTTTAAATTCAATGATTATGAATGATGAACATTTTTATGAAGCTTTTAATTGTTCAGTTGGTTCATTCATGAATCCCAGTATTAAAATAAATCAATTTCCATATTTAACTAAATATATTGATGATCAAATAGATATTATAGAATCTGATGAAAATGTATAATAAAAATATTTTTAAACTGAGACAAATCATTAATTTTCTTTATAAAACAAATTTATATGAATCTTAATGTGATTATCTTGATTAAGATTGTTGTGATTGTCTTTTTGCTTAAATTGGTTGTCTTTATTGCTCTACAAAGCATCTTTTTCTGTTTAAATTTAAATAAATGAAAATTTATACCTGCTTTCCGTTATAATGTAAAACTTAAGAATTGGGAAATCAGAAACTTATTGAAATGCAAGTTTTCCGATATAATGTAAAACTTAAGAATTGGGAAATCAGAAACCCCTTTATCGAAAACGGAACTATAAAAATCGTTTTATTGTTTTGTGGGAATAAATTTATTTATAATCAAAATTAATGAACCAAATTTTACATCAATCCTAACTAATATAACAAACTTTAATTATTAATTAATTATTTATTATTAATAAATAATTTAATAATAATTACAAATTTATCCGAAAATATTTTTTTAATACAAAATACAGAATACTTTCAATGTAATTTTGTATAAAAATATTGAATTATTAACTGACTTGTAATAAGAAATGCTACAAAAAAACTGTTTTGTTATTAAAACATGTAATTAAAATAATTCTAATTACTTCACTGAAGGTGCAAAAAAAAAAGAAAGAAAAACAAGAATTTTAATAATAAAGTTTTGTAATAAAATGTTTTGTATTTTCATTTTTTAAGAAAAAATTTACAAACCTTTTCATTTTTAAATGAACTTAAATTAATTAAAATGAATTAAATTATAATAAAATTTCACTGTTTCTTTTTTTTTTTTTCCTTTTTTCCTTTTTTAATGTGCCAACATTAGAATGAAACATTTTCTGAAATTAACACCAAAAAATCTTATGCAAATCAGTAAGGTAAATCTGTATAATATTTTGCGACCACAATATACTTAAAAGATTTTCGTTAGAATTAAAAATAAAAAAAAAAAAAAATAAACACTAAACGCATTTAGCTTATAAAATTATCTACTGAAAAGAAAAAAAGAAAAAAAAACGAAGTGAAGAAAATCATAAATATAAAAATTCTAAAGTTGAAATATATTAAAATGCTAGAAACAAAATTATTTATATAATCCGTGAATGACAATTTTCGGTTGGTACTTTTCTTTAAGATAACATTTTATTGGAGGCCATTTTTAAGTACAATTCCTCATCTAATTGCCATGAACGTTGAGGAAAAATGTATCACACTTATATTTTTTTTCTTCTACCCCTACACCCCACATTCATTTAACAAACAAATTTTTTTCTATTTTTCATCTTTTCTCATTTTCAAACCAAATCTTTAAAAAGAGAGGAAGAGAGACAGAGAGAGTGAGAGAGAGAAAAAAAACATAAGAAGAAAATGTTAAGAATGGGGTGGCGAAGCGGAACAAGAAAACTTCGCAACCATTAAATCGTAAATCAGAATTAAAGACATTCAAATTAAGACTTTCTGACATCTTCTATTATTGCTTGCCTGCCGCCTGGTATCCAGGAACATTATACGAAATAATAAAAAAATGAATTTTATTTTCTTTTAATACACAAAATTTTTCTTATTTAGAATTGAATTTTCTTCATTTTTTCTTATTCACTTTTACTTGTTATTGTTGCTGATTTCATTTTTTCTTTCTTTTCATTGCTGCAAAATATAAAAACACTTATAAACCATACGTGCGTGTAGTATACAATTTTCATATACTTTTCATTTCATATAATAAATTTAATATCCTCTATAAAGTCGTCCTTGTATAAATATTAAAATATAAAACAAATGAAATATTTCATTTTGTTTTTATCTTAAATAAGAAACAAAAAAAAAACAAAAAATCTTTCATAATAATATTCTAAAAGTCATTTTATTTTATATTAAAATTTATTCAAATATTTGATACTAATCGGAAATTTTCGAGTATATTTTAAATTGTAATAAAAAAACAACAACAACAACAACAACAGCAACAACAAAAAAAGTATTTCGCGAAAAATCTAAAGAAAAAAACAAAAAATATGAACAAATGAACGAATATGAGGGAAATAGAGAAAAAAAAAAAAGGAGATTCATTCATCCCCAATCTCTTTTGTTCATCTCCACACATACAATATTATCATCGCCACTCTTGTCTCATATTAAATGTCGCTATATATTCTTTTTTTTTTATTTTGACATTCTTCTTCTTCTTCTTCTTTTTTTTTTTTATTATTTGTCGTTTTTTTTTTTTTGTTATTATTCTTGTTGTTGTTGTTGTTGTTGTTATTGTTGTTATTGTTCTACAGACTTTTATTATTATGTGGATGTATATGTGAATATATAAGCTAAAATAATTTAAACCATATAGAGATTTTTTTTTGATATGAGAGAAACAATTTTTAGGTATTATATCTGATGAACAAACATAAAAAAAAAAATAGAAGAAGAAGAAGAAGAAAGAAGAAGAATTGTTGTATACGAGACATTTATTATGAATATTTGTGTATTTTATTTTTAACCCATTCTCATAATCAATTTTTTCTTATTTTTGTTTTTAAGTTTTTCCAATAAAATTTTATTCCTTATGGGAAAAATCAAATGAATTTATTAAATAATTTGACATTGTTGGCATTTTAATTTTAATTAATAATTTAAGATTTATAATTGGCGATTTATAATTGGCGATTTATAATTTTATTTTCTAATTGCATTCATTTTGTCATTGGCTGACTATTGGGCAAATGAATTTTTAAAGAAACAAATAAATAAACAAAATTTTCTTCTTTAAATTTAATTAATTCTAATGAAAAGTAAAAAGAAAAGCTTAGAATATTGTAAAAGTTTACTTGTTTTAAAAGAATTTAATTGTGTTGCTCTTAGAAAATCTTCTTCAACTAAATTTATCACATCAGGAAATTCCACAAGAATTTTGGCTCATTTTTTTTTCAAGTATTAATAATTTTTTGTCAGTTTTTATCCTGACAAATTCATTTGTTAATAATAAATAATAATAATAACAAATAGAAGAATATTTTATTAAAGAAGAAGAAGAAGAAGAAGAAGAAGTAAAAGAAGAAGGGGGGAAAAAGGTAGAATGATCGATTCTAAATAAATTTATGCCATTATTGATTTTATTTCAGTTTTCTATTCTATATATTTTTTTTTTTTTATTAATATTTATGACAAGATGTATAAAGTGGTTGAATTCAAGTGCAGTACAAAGTTTTTAACGAGTTTTTAAGCACGTACTTATCATATTTTTTTTTTTTCATTGTATTTAGTTTATTGTGTTGTATTATTAATTGAATAAATTTTCTTTTCTACTTGAAACAAAATGTTAAAAGATATTCTCTCTATTCTCATCACAGTTTCTTTTCTTTACTTTCTACTTTTTAATTTTTCCTTTAATATTTCTTAGCTTTGTAATTTTTCTTTTTATTATTTCTGTCACTTTATTAAACTTATGTCAATAGAAAGTGTAGGAATATTGTAAGAGTTCGATTATAATTTATAAAATTTTAAGAAATTTTCAAAAATAAATCTTCAAAAAAAAAAATCGTTCTCGTCTTATTTGACATTCGCGTAATAAAAATAAATATTCAATTAAAGAAAAGAGGAAAACAATTACAAGTCAGATTATTTATTCGTTTTGTTTTTAGTATTTGACTTTACACAAAACAAAAAAAAAACAAGCATGTAAACCTTGACTATAAGTTGACTACATTTTTTAAAATGAAACTCAAAAAGAAAAAAAGAAAAAAAAGAAACACTAAAAGGACTCGTGTCCTATCTCTAAAATGTACCAACACCATCTTGTCACAATGATCATACCACTAGAAATTCTGTAGTGATTGTTCCCTCAGGAACAAAAGAAAATATTGTTACTTTTTCTGTTATTATCACATGAGGTAGTCATAGGGGGGTAAAAGGGTTAAAGAATTTTACTTGTATAGGAAGTAAAAAAGAAAAAAAAAACATAATTTAATGAATACAATTTAAATTATATTTTAATGGATTGTTAAAGTTAAACTGAATTTAAATTGACGCATTTAATTCTAACTAACTACAACACATTGGTACATAATAAATAATTATTTATCAATTTCCTTATCAAATCATTTATTTACCCATCCAATTTTTATAACCAAAAATATCTTTTAAATGTGTATTAGAATATATTCACTCCCCTATTTTTGAGGTAATATTTATAAATTTTATTATGTTCATTGTATAGACGACAACTATATATATATATATATGTACGTGTGTACAATAAAGGAGGGGTGGTTGAAATCTAAAAAAAAAGAAAAATCAAAACCAAAAAAAAAAAATAAAAGGAAAAAAGGAAAAAAGGAAAAATAGCAAAAGATGTAGTATGAGAAGATGATGTTCATGATGAAGTGATTTTAAACGCGCGTCTTTTAACAGGGATATAATTGTCTGTATGTTACGGTTTTCTTTTTTTTTTTTCCCTTTTTCTTTTTGGTTTATTAATATATTACTACAGATATTATTAGGGGGTTAGAAAATTTTCTATATAAAACGAAAACGATATAATAAAAGTGTGTGTGTGTGTGTGGTGAATCTTTTTCACTCTTTTCGATTTTTGGTGTTTTTGTTCTTGTTGTTGTTATTGTTGTTGTTGTTGTTATTCATAGTTATTCATTTAAAGGGGTTATTATTATAATTTATGTATAATACCTTAACACTTATGAATTTATAATGGTCTATCTAGATGATCTGGATCTTTGTAAAAGAAAATTGAAAGGGAGAGAGAGAGAGAGAGACAGAGAGAGAGAGAAAAACTTGTATTAGTAAATCTTTGAAAGGATCAAAAAAAAAAAAAAACTGCATAATAATTTTTTCTTTTTTTTTTTGTTATAGATTTTCTTATATTTTACACAAAGGAAAAATATCATAATGCAATTTAATGTAGAAAAAGGTATTTTCTTTTCTGTACTTTTGTAAAAAAATAGAAAATAGAAAATAGAAAATAGAAAAAAAAAATATAAGAAATTCTTGAACTGTGAGAGAAATTTCTTCTTTTTTGATCAAAAATCAAACATAAATTGAAACAATTGGCTTAGTTTCTAAAAATGTGGAAAATATACTTTGAAATGTTTGAATGCAGGCGATACGTGCCAAAATTTGACACGTGTATTATTTTTTTTTTTTCATTCTTGGATAGTTAGTTTTTTCTCGATAAAAATATAATAAAAAAAAAAAAGTCTTATTTTAAAGTTACAAAAGAAGAACAAGAAGAAGAAGATATAAAAAAAATTTAATCATAAGGAAAAAATATAGATTAAAAAAATAGTCCAAAGAATGGGGTTGAACTAAAATGTTAATTGTCATTTGTCTTCAGATTAAACTTTTATATTGTACACATTGTACAAATATCCCTTTTTTTTTTATATAAAAATTAAATTCAATTAATAGAAATAAGAGAGAGACAGAGATGGAAGAATATTTTTAATCCTTTTTCTTTTTTCCATTTCATCTTATATGGACTTTGAGCTGGATAGATTGGATTCGTCGATTTTATAGGTTTGAAATGAAAATTTATTTTTCTTATATCATAATTTTACAGTTCAATGATAAAATATAAAATAGAATAATTTAACTTTAATAAGGATATTTTCTTACAACAACAACAATATATATATATATATAGATATATCAAAGAAGGACTTATCTTATCCTTATAATGGAATTATATTTTTAAAGAAAAAATTACTGAATTTTTAGTGTTGTTGTTGTTGTTGTTGTTATTT
The DNA here is from genome assembly GCA_963082725.1 of Pedicia rivosa. Taxonomy (NCBI): domain Eukaryota; kingdom Metazoa; phylum Arthropoda; class Insecta; order Diptera; family Pediciidae; genus Pedicia; species Pedicia rivosa. The sequence continues at coordinate 4,812,658 of OY720154.1, forward strand.
TATTGAAAATTCTAATGCCTTATACTGAATTTCTATTGAATAAGATAAGATACAAAATAATGTTTGTATATTATTGTACTTTGTACCATTGAATGGATTATTATGTTTCATCATTTTTAAGTGGATTGAACTTGTGTGAGGGACATTTAAGAAATTCTATATTTTTATCACAAAGAAATTTTCACTTTAAAAAAATAATCATTTTATTTTAATTCTATTCTAATAATTTTAACTGTCCACATAATATTATTCTGAATTCATTTGTTGTAAATTGTTTTACAATTTTTACTATAGAAAAAAAAATTAATATAAATATTTCAATACATTTATTTCTCACCTTCTTCTTCACGTTCTTTTTCTTAAATTTGATTCTCAAACATTTTCGTTTCTTTTAATAAAATTAATCATTCAAACTTTTTAACTTTTTTATATTTCTAAATAATTTTTGTTTTTATAAATTCATTTGTTGCGAATTGTTTAAAAAAAATTAACATCAATCAATTTTATCATCACATTAATTTACTCAACCTTTTTTCTCTTATTAATTTTCTTACCTCAATTTTCTTCATTATTTTCGTTTCTTTTAAAACAATTTTCTATTGAACTTTTCTATGTTTTCAAATAATCTTTTTCTTTTTTTTTTTTAAATAATATTTAACTTGTGCACTTCTGTTAGACACAAGTTTCTAACATTTAACATTTAACCTATTATTGTATTAGTTAATAACAACCTAGAGTAATTTTAAACGTGTATTTGTATGTACAATAATTCCATAATTTACTTTACAAAATGAGACATAATAAAATATAAGACAATATATTGAAAATGGTGACATAAGTTAATGATTACAGTAAATGGCTTCATTTACAGTACACAAAAAATTTTGTAATTTAATATTAATATTGAAAAGTTTAACAAACAAGGAAACGAACAAAAAATAGAAACGATAATAAACAACAACAATAAATGCAATTTTGTAGACAAACATTTCTATTTAATAAATTGTTTTGATTATTTCTTACTTAAAAAACTTGTGACAAACTTATTGAAAATTTAAACAATAAAATAAAAAAAAAAATTGAATTGAGGAAATAAAAAATTGAATAAATAAAGTTTTTAAAGTTAAAAGACAGAAGAAATGTGGAAAGATTCCAGAGGTATGGCCTAACTTTTTTCATTTTAAGATTTTAATAAAATGAGAAAATAGATTTCTAAAAAGAAAACGATGAAAAAATATAAAAAAAGGAAAAATTGGAAAAAAAAAACACAAAAAAACAAAAAAAAAAGTATCCAAGTTGATTTTACTTGAGCAAAACTTGGGAAATATATCACGTCCTTTTACATATAAAAAGGAAAGAAAAAAAAAGTCGAAAAGAGTGTTGCAGTCCCAAAAAAAAAACAAATATAAGAATGGGTATGACAGGTTAAACCCCTCAGAGCTGGTCAAAGAAAAACGGAAAAAATAAAAGGAAAAAAAAAGGAAATGTTATGTTTGTTTTTTTCTCTTCCTTTTCTTATGTCCCTTTTTTTGTTTTCCATTTCAATACCTTCTTAACGTAAAACATGATATGATGATTTTCTATATTTCCTTTCAACTTTAACCCAACTGACACAAAAAGTAAAAATGAAAGTGAAAAAAAAAACAACAACCAGAAATTAAATAACACAAATAATCTTTTTAGGAACAAAACATTTTCAGCTGATCAAGTGTTTGAATTATTTTTAACCCACATCCTTTTCTATTTTTACTTTTCTTTTTTTCTTTTTTTCTTTTTTATATGTATAAACTAAACAATGTTGCCTTTGTCTAATCTAATATAATAAAGATGCACAACCCCTAAAATAAATGTCGTAAAACTACCCCTATTATACAATAATGGTAATCAACAAATTTACAGTTGATATCGAAATATAGTACGGTAACATAATGTGTGATATTTTCTATAATTTTATACTTCTTCTAAATCTTATATAAAATACAAACAAATTGTACCTAAGATATACGGTTTATTGATCTTATTGATTAGATTTGCGTAAACGTATATATTTACTATATTTGTTTCACAATACTAACAAACAACAAATGAGAGTACATAGGTATATGTATATATTCAACTTAATTTACATAAACATTTAACATTCTTCACTCCTCCACATAAATATATATTATATTTCTTTATAGTTCTTCATATCAACACCACAAGGTTTATTCAGTCAAAGCAATTTTTTTTTTCTGTACGTATTAATGTATGGTTAGGTATATAAAGTTGACCTCTTGTGTATTCTTTTTACCAAAATACAAAATACAAAAAAAAAAAAATTATGTGAACAAATAATCTGTCTCATTCCATAACATTTTAACCCTCACCAAATTCACACAAATATCTAAAGGTTTTGAAATGGTGCATTCACAGTTAAAGTCCAAAATTGACTTTAACTTTTTTCTTTTCTATGCAAGTTAAATTTTAAGATGAAAAACGGAAGAAAATAGATAAGGAAAAAAAATATGAATTGTTTTATCTTTTATCCCGTTTTCCGTTCATAAAATCTAGAAAGTTTACATTGTGACTGATCCTTTTGTTACAAAAAAAATAAAAATAAAAATAAAAAGCAAAAAAGAAACAACAAAAATCCTCTGTTTGTTAACACTCACGTCTCACATATGATAAGATCTGCATAATAATATATAGGGAAGTTAAATTCTCCCGATGGTATGATGATGATCGGTCAACGCGGTCACTTTTTACAACCCTTATGTATATATATATATATTTTTTTTGTTGGTTCTTTTCTCTCGATTGTAAACGAGATGGCGTCAAAATATCGTTTATTATTATAGATCAGAGGGTTTCTTTTTTATTTTTCCAACACATATGTAGATTATTCTTATACTTATTTGAGAAACTATTCTTTATTTATCATAACTTTTTTCTCTTATAAGATTACCATAAATAATGCAAGCAATAAACGTTGTGTTTATATGCAAAAAATGGAATACAAAAGTTATGGTCATTTTATGGAATAAAAATATAAAAATATATGTTATAAGAAATAAATGGTGCACAACATAAGATCAAAATTATGAATATTATTTTTAATTGTCGTTAATGGATTGAAGTCCTACCTCATCTCGATGGTTCTAATACTTTAAGGATGCATTTAATATTTAGTCTTTTATAACAAAAAAAAAAAAATACAAGGTGAAGAGTAAAAACTGAAATGGTCATTTACCATAAAAACATACACACACACAACACAACACAACATATTCACTTACAAAAAAAAAACATCTATTTGTACAACAAAGTTTGCAAAACGTGACAAATCTCTGTAGACATTTGAGTCATAAAATTTTGTAATTATTAATAATAGGTTTGTATATACCTTACATGCAATGACCACTGGTCAAGATTATAGTGTTCTAAATTATTGCCCCTTTTAAATATCATCGGTTTTTTGGGACATGCTTTGTTTATAATAATAATAATATTAATAATAATAATAATAATTATAGTCTAAAATATTTTAATGGGTATTCATTACTGTTTTTTTTTTTGGGTCAAATTTTGTTTGTTTTTTGTTTGCATTCTGTCGAATATCTCCTTCTTTGATAAAATTTAATAATGTTAAATATTGTTCTTGTAAAAAGGTTTTTAGGGAAAGGGGTAACATCTTTTTATTATTAAAAATTCTTATATTTTCAATTGTGGGAATGAAAGTTTCATGTGGAAAATTAAGAGCAAATTCTTCTTGAATGGCAATATAGAACTCTCTGTACCAATTCAATGAATAAGAATATTTTTAACATGTGACTTATTACACCTTAATCATTCTGTTCATATTTTATATTTTATTAATAGTTTTGGAATCTTAATCAGAATGTAGAATAGACCAATTTCAATTTATTGGTTTCATCATCGTCATCAAATATTTCAATCAAATTAACAGTAGGTAACACGGAGTTAAGATCATATGACTTTTGTTGTTTAAGACATTGCCACCCATTTTAATTTTAATTCAAAAATTATTGATTGTTTTTCTTACATTTGTCCTTCGGTCTTTAGATAAATAACTTAATTCACCAATCTTACAATTTCAATTTTAAGAAATAAGTTACAGAGACGTGTCACTACACATCTATGTTCTATAAAATAAAAAACAGATAATGTTTTGCCAATGAATAAACTAAACTTACACTAAAATGCCGGGATGGTAAATAATCAAATGATGATGAAAATATTGTAACTTTTTCAATCAAGATAATAATTACACAAAGAAAAAAAAAAAAAGATGAAAAACTTGCGGTGACATTTTAAGATAAAAACTTTTGACTTTATAAAATCTTAGATAAATTAATGAAGAACAAATTCTTGTTTTTTTTTTTTTTTCTTTTTCACGCGCATTAATATAAAAACAAATATTTTCCTATTAAACTGTTTTTGATTTTACACCCTCTAATTATTAAACATAAAAACATAATGAATGAACAAATACATTGAAAGAATTTAGTTTATTCTTCAAATACAATGAAACAAAAAAAATGAAAAAAGAAAAACTTTAACTTTTTTTTGGTATATTTAATCCCATTTGTGTGATAATTTCTATAGAAATTTTTATTACAGTGTTTACACACACAAATAAAAGTAAGAAAAAAAACAAAAATTTTCTTTCTGATTTATGTTTTGTTAATTGAATGATGTTCGTCTTCTTATAAAATATTCTTTAAGTTTATTATATAAAAAGAAAAATGAAGAAAACTTTACCAATAGAGAAAATATAGAATAAATAAAAGTATGTTTTTTTTTCTTCCTCCACCCTCCGCCCACCCCATTCATTTAAACGTTGAACAAAAAATAAAGTAAAATGTTTTGTAATTAATGATCCATTGATGAGACTGTATGTTTTTAAATGATTCAACTTTTTATGTTTAAGTTTTATGTAATAATTGTAATAAAAATCTATATTAATAATTGTGTGATTATAGAATTTTCATTTGAAAAACTTTTTTTTTTTCCACGTTATATTTTTTTTTTGTCTATAAAGTTTATTTGTAGAAAAGTTCAACAAACAATGAAATTTATTAAAATCAACAATAATAATATTTATTTATTAAGTTGCTTCGTTTTTTTTTTTTTTGTATTTTGTGTTTTGTGCTTTTAGTGATTGAAAATAATATTTTCGGTATAACAAAGAATAATAATCATTACAATTACAATAAACTAATGGCTGAAGGAAACAAACAAATATTTTGTTGTTATATTATTATTTTACTGGAAAATGTGCATATTTTATTTTTCTTATACAAAAATAACAAAAGGAAACATAATAATAACAACAAAAACAACAATATTGGGAAAAAAAAAGAAGTAAAAAGTAGAAAAATAGAAAATGTACATTTATTTATTTGTGTGTGTGTGTTTGTGTGTGTGTTTGTGTGTAACATTCAATGATGTGTACACATAAGATTTTAACGTTATTTAGTGGAAAAACTGGACCAACTTAAAATTAACAAAAATGTTTTTTATTGAATTGGAGTATTTTTCTTCTTCTTCATTTTCTTTTTCTTTTGAATAAATAGAAAAGTCTAGAAAAAATGACCCTTTTCCTTTAGTTGGTTTTTTTTTTTTTTATGTTTGGTTGTTTGTTTTTTTCTTTCTGTATTCTGTCCCAAAAAAAAAAAAAAAACCTTTTCCAGTCAATATATTTTCCAGAACAAAATGAAACTTTCTCTATAATAATGTTGGCTTTTTTTCTTTTTAGTAAAAAAAGGAAAGGAAAGAAAAGAATAAGAAGAAGATGAGGAAAGGAAGAACAAAAAAAAAAAAAAACTATAGGAAGTTATTTGCATTATGATAGCCATTGGTCACTTTTTATGGGGTGGAATTTTGTAATTTAGTATCTTTGATAATAAATCACTCGATATAGTTTATATATTTTGTGTAACATACGTATCGGTTTTTCTTTCTATTTTCTATTTTCTATTTTCTATCTTTCGTTTTCTCCTTTTCCTTTTTTTAATTCTTATTATTGTTTGACAATAAAATTCGCAATATAATCTAAGAAAATTGTCTACCTCTTTTTTTTTTTTTTTGGTTGCTCTCTCTCTCTCTCTCGCTCTCTTTATGTTTCTCCCTCATTCCTCCTGGAGCAAAGAAAAAAACATTTATTCTGTTTAGTTGTTTTTTTTTTCTTGCTAATAAAAAAATATTATATTCGAGAAAATCTAAGTGAAAATTCACATTAAAATCAATGGAAATAAATAAAAATATACAATAACAACAACAAAAAAAAAACAACAAATAAATTTTCTTCATCTTTTCATTTCTAATCTTTCAATCTTATTATGAAATTGTTTTAGATTAAATTTTCATAAATATATAAAATGGAATCTCATAAATATTAGATGAAAATTATTTCAACAAAATATTTTGTAATTTTTAACGGGCAAAGAAATATAAGGAAATGCCGTAAGAAAAATATATAAAAAGATAAATGTCTTTCGGGGACATAAATTGTGACTAATAATTTAATGGGCAGTTGTCGATCCCTTGTCCGATTAAGAGTAGATATATTTATTTATATCCATAATATACGTATAAGGGGGTAAGATTTAAGGGATGAAAATTCGATATACTGTTGTATATAATAAGAATAAGAATGAGAATGATGTAAAGTAGAATGAAAGAAAAAGAAAAGAAGAAAGAAAGAAAAATAAGATATCGATAAATTGAACATTATATGTATCGATAGAAAGAAACGAAAACAATATTGTTTGTCTTGTTATGAGAAGAAGAAAAAAAAAAAGTATAAAATTATAGACACAAGGAGGAACAGGGGTATGAGGTAAATCCATTGGACGATTGGCCTGATAGTTTTTTTTTTTTTTTGCTTTCTTTCTTGACCGGAAACAAAGATGAAGATTTATATTTCTTTATATAAATTATATTTGGAAGGGTTTTCTTTTGTTGTTGTTGTTGTTGTTATTGTTACTGTTGTTGTTATTGGGAAGTTCCTTTTATTGTAATTAATAACAATTCCTCATATAGGCTTGATCTTACTTTAACCTTATAACCCCATCTTATTATTAAATTGGATTCTTAGATATATATATATTTTTTTCGTTGGTACCTTTTTATACATTTAATGTTTCCGCATTGAATAGTTCAATCAGAAATAGTTTCATGCTTAAATTACAGTTGAGCTTATAAAAACCCTCATTGGAAGATATTTCGTTTAAATCTATCGTTTCCTTATTTCTTATATATATATATATATATAGAGAGTTCTTATACCAAATCACCACTCTATACTTATGTATATATGTATGTAGTAAATATCCTTATTCTATATATAGATATGTACATTATATATATATACACTCTTGATTTTATTTTATTTTATTTCTTTTTATTTCGTATATAGTCCCCCGAGAAGTTCGGGTCAATTTGTTCTATTGGTCATTATGTAACGTACCAGATATCACTATTCTTTTCTTCTTATTGAGACGCGTAAAAAAACGAAATATACTGAATTAACCAATGACACTAAAATATAAATAGAAAAATTGACATTTAAGATATTTTTTGTTGATTTTATTCTTTCAAACAACAACAACAACAACGACAACGGTTTCATAAGAATGATTAATTTTATTCTGACACATTTATTTGAGTGTCATGTCAATATGCATTATATAAATGCAAATGCAACAGGCAATATTATTCAGATGTAAAAACTATCAATAAACGATTAATCATGATTAATTCAATATCCTGATTTTATTTCCTCTGTAACTTATAAGTTAAAAATAGTTCCATCCAAATAGAACTTAACTCAATGATCCGACAGTAGTTCAATTTTATTGCATGACATTAGGTATGGAGAAGAATGGTGAATGTAGTTATAGGGTGAATATTTACACTGAACCAACTTGTCATCGACAGGACAGTATAAGTTGATATAACCCCCCCAAGGTACGTGGGATATCTTAATTTTTTTTTATATATATTTTCTCTTTTATATTCTTATTATTATTTTGTATCATTTTTTTCTCTCTCTCTTCTCCTTTCTTTCATTCTTTTATTTACGTTTATATATATATTTTTTTCCTGTTTTTGTCAATATAAATTTATGTTGAAAATATCAGACCTAGACTCATCGTCATTCAACTGATGTTGTCTCTGACCCATTCAATGAAAATTAGGTGTAAACAGAAGAAGACATGATTGAATTATATTCGATAACATTTCTTATGATTATGATATTTTGTTTTTATATTTTTATCCTAAAAATATTCTATAACCAGAGACACTCAAACATTTTTAATAGAAAAGAAAAAAACTTATAAATTTTCTTTTATTTTTCAAAAAAAAGAAAAAAAAAATAGAGAAGAAGAAGAAGAGGACAAAAAATCGAAATCCAATATGAACATTTTTTTTTCTTTTTCTTTTTCTATTTTTTTTTTTTGTTTTTGTAATTCTTCATTCGATTCAACATATATATGTATATAGAAATATTCTACATATATATGTATAATATACTCATTCCATTAGGGTTAACAATACAAATCACATTTACATCGTTTAGAATTGAGTCATTTAATTCTGGTGGCATTGCCTAAAATATATATATATATATATATATATATATATATCTGTATATGCGTATAATGTTTCATCCATACATATGAGATTATATTATGTATGTCCAGAATGTCCCAATGGGACCTCATTCATTTATATATTGTAACTGGTGTATGTACATCTATATATATATATATATATATATATATGGTGGTTAAGTTAATTGATGACATTACATTTGTGGATATTATCACGCCATTAGTTACGGTATGTGTAAACTCAGAATCACTGCACACAATATATAAACACACATAGAATCGCAATAATAATAATAATAATAATAATAATAATGTGAAAAAGTAGAGAACATTTTTTTTTTTCTGTTCTAGATTATTTAATGATTAAACAAAATAGGTATGAGTATAATGATTGTAATGGTGATGGCTGTTTGTCACTTTATTGTTCACTTCATTTATTTAAAATCTAATAAAAAATATAAATTATATTTAAAAAGATAAATGTTTTGATGTAATTATTTTGATAAAAATAATCAATTTTTATATTTATAGGTATATATAATTTAATTATTAATCTGTTACATTACATTTTGTATTAAGATTTTTCTGATTGTGCTTGATAAACGTTTGAGCCAATCAATTATTTATTCTTCTTTATAAATAGAATCAGTAAAAGTATAATCGAATAAAATGTGTTTCCGATAAAGACCCAGAACATTTATTAGTCATCTGAATGTTTAAAGATTTCGTCATGAGTATAGAAAATTAGAAATAAGATTTTCAATGGAACTCATTATAATTTGTGTAAAAATAATACAATAAAATTATCATAATTGTACTTAAACTGAAATCAAAATGCAACTAAAATGAAATTGGAAAAAATTCAAATAATCAAAACTAAAATAACAAAATCTTTTATTTAATCTAAAAAAAACCAAGACACAACACTATATACATTTTTTTTTCTTCTCATAGTACACACACACACACACACACACACACACACACACACGGATAGACAAAAAAACATCAAAATGCTCAAGGGAGTCTTCACCGCTATTACCCCCTAAATGTAATCCAATCAGAGAGTATAACTTTGGAGACATAGATGGCGTGGATGGGGTGGGAAAAGTAATGCAAAATAACGTAAAACGAAAGAAGGAAAGATAGAGAAAGAAAGAAAGAAAGGGAAAAATGTATAGAAGAATCAAATGAAATAAAATCAATGGATGGAAAAATTAACGATTCTTTGAGTAAAGGATGAAAATAAATTCTCAAAAACATCCATAAGTTTGATACTTTTTTAAAACAAAAAAAAAAAAAAGAAAGAAAAATTGGTTCATCTTTTGACATCCGTATAAATCATAGATAAATATTTTCAATAAGATATAAATGTCCTTTTACCATTCACTAAATCATTTTACAAGATCCTTGTTTTCTTATATAATACAGTTAAGAACGTATGAAAAGGGAGGAAGAAGGAGGAAAAAGTAGGATAAACGAAGGAAAAAGAATGAAAAGGGAGAAGAAAAAAAAAACACAGTTTAAACTTTTTTTTTTCAGTTATTTTTTAAAGGGTTTTCACTCCCGCTTCTGATTTTCATATTTTCCTTCTTTTTTTTTTTATTTTCTTCAAAATCATCCCCTCATAAAATTTAAAAAAAATGAAATGCACGACTCAATATCGATGAATTCTATAAGGATTTAAGGGTAGATTTAGGATAGTTTATGATTGAATTGACGTACAGAAAATGATTAGAGGAATTGAGACAGAAGGAAGATGTTTCATATTTATGAGGGGTTAAATTATATGTCAATGTTTTTCTCTTTCCAACCCTTTTATGTATGAAAATTTAGAAAATATGCTTTTTGTATTTAAATTTTCTTATATCAATTTATAATTTAGTTTATCATTTGAATTTAAATTTAATATTTTAATAAATATCAGTTGCAGTGGTAAGAGCATCGAGTTCTGAATAAGAAACTTACCCCTTTCATGGTTTCAAACCAAGTTTTAAAGAAGTCCATTGAAGTTTAAAAAAAAAATATTCTTTTGTATTTTTTATTTATTCTTTCATTATTTTTTTTTGCTTTAAATCCAAATATTGTCTTACAGATTTTCTTCTTTAAAAATTAATTTTCTATATTTAAGAAAATGAAACACAAACAATTTATTTTTATTCTATCAAAAAACATTTTGTTTTGGATTCAACTAATAATTTGGTCTTGATTAAAATTAAGCTACTTCCTTATATAATATACTCTTCCTGTTTGGAGGACATTGTTAGAACTGAACGTGATTTTGTCGATTGTGTCAATTTGCTATCGATATCTTTTTTTTCTCTCTGGTTTTTTTTTTTCTTTCTTCTTTCTGTATTTTTTTTTTCTGTACACAGACAAAACCAAAAGCGACAAGAAAAAAGAAAGCGTCTTGGGGGTAATTTGATATTTCTTAGAGGTAAGTATCTGTGCCAGGGTAAAAGAAACATAAGAAGGTAATGAGGTTGATTGTATATACAATAGTAGGGTGCAATAAGGGATAAAAGTTTTACGTTTAAGTATGAGAGATTTTTCCTTTTTTTTTTTAAGTAAGAAACGATTATCAATTTATGTTATATCGCCTTTAAAAAAAAAAACTTTATTAAATAGAGTAAATATATTTTTGGTGTCCTTGATTTTTCCACCCTCGCATAATAAAATAAAGAAACAGAAAGAGATACAGGAAAATAAAAATCAAAGTGAATAAATCAAATCTTTCAGTTCTCCCTCCTTTTCCTTTATATAAAAGTCACCGGAACTAAACTATTGAAGGTACATTCATATAGGGTGGGTGAGAGACAATAGGGTTGCGTAAAAGGATAAAAGTTTTTAACCTCCACATTCATTTTACATGATAGTGTTTTATGCAGCATCCACCCAAAAAAAAAAAAGAAGAAATATAAATTATGCGTATGGGGTTGAATATACATTAAGGGATATCCCATCAATATGAATTTGTTAATTAGTTTTTCCGGGATTTCCTAACAGGTCCTTCTATACACAAGTGTTTTTTTTTTCTACATAAATTATTTTGTCAGGCGACACTAATTAAATTACATTATCTTGTTTTAGTTGATGCAAACCATTTTTGTTGGTTACGGTTGGTCACAATGATTTATTTAGAATTTTAAATTTAAACACAAAATAAGTTAAAATACAAAATTAAAAAAAACACTATTGGAAATTATTTAATTCTCTGTTTGATGTTGATTACATAAATAGAGACGTTTAATAAATATTTATAAAAATAAATAATATTCGAATGAAGGAATGTAACTATCTTACTATTTATATTGAAAATTACTTATAATTTTTTTCTTTTTGATCACAATTTATATAAAATTATTCACACTATTAATATTATGCCTGGTTTGAAATGATTCAAGAATAGTTTTAATGAAATTCTCGAGATTTAAATATATATAAAAATAGCAAAATTTTGATTATAAAAAATTTTGTTTTGTTTAACTTTTTTTTAGCTGAAATACATTTATAAATTAAGTCAATTATATTTTAACAAGAATTTCAAATTGATATTTACTCACGTAAAATTGAAATTTTATATTTACTAAATTTTTTTATTAATTTTTATACTTACGTGCAATAAAGTTAGGTGAATAAATAAACAAAAAGTATATTGTTGATATTCAGATTTTCGAAACAAAAAATAAATTCACTCATTAAGTTAAAATATTTAAAACATCCAGTCATTTAATTATAAAACTTTTTCGTATTTTTAAATTATAAATTTTATTTTATTCATTGACAGTCACTTATAAAATTGTTATATAATGTTATGAATTTATATAAATGAAATCTTAATCGCTAAATATTTGAAACATGTTGTTCATGTTGCTGAATAGTTTTTTTATTTTGATGAAAGTCCAGAAATAGTTCATCTTCAGAATGGGAATGAAAATTTGGTTTGTCTTCTTTTCAGTGAATTTTTTTTTTTTTTTAAATCTAAATTTTTATTTCATGGCATATTTACATTCGTCGAAAATATAATTATTTTGGTTGTATACTCAAATTATTTTAGACATTAATTGAATATATGTCGGAGTTTTATTAGTAAAAAAAATTTTCATTTATGTTTTTTTTTTCTATAAAACAATTTTTTTTTTTGATTAAATATAAAGGTTTTTTTCATTTGTATAATTTTATACTAATATAATTTCGATTTTTATTGAAACTTCATTATTTTGTCCATTTTATTTTTTTATAGAAAAATTCTTTAGTTTATTCCTGAAACAACTATAGTCTATTATTATGCACTGTTCTTTATTTTTTCCCGATTTGGATTGTTGTATTTTCATCAAAATTAACCTTTGGACCCAATGATAGCTTATCTATTTTATTTGAAATAATTTCGTTTATTAAGTAAACTTTATCTCCTATCCGAAGTTTAGAACAATATATGTTCAATGTATATATGCTAATTTATTTGCTTCTTTTTTTTTATAAATCTTTCTTTTGCAACTTGTCAGTAAAAGTCTTTACACGTATAGGAAAATAAACTACTTTATGGTTAGGACCTTATGAGGTGAAAAAAATAATTTCTAATAAAAACACTTCATTGCAAATCGGAACATTTTTAAAAATAATGCATAATAACAGGAACAAACCATTCAATGGATTGTCATGATAATAATCAGTTAATAATTTAACACTTGTTTAAGATAAATTAAATAAACAAAATTATGAATTATAAAGAATTTAATATCAATTTAATAATAATTCAGAAAAAAATTTAGAATGTAAGTTTTTTTTTATAAGAAGTAAGCTTAGCAATGTACTCACAATTTACAATTAATTATGAGGTTAATGATAGGTGCATTTAATTGGCAGTTTTATATAGTATTTAGTCTTAAAATAGTCTTTTAAATTAAATTTAAAATAAATTGACTATTCAGTACGCAATGACCAAAAGTCTTACATCTAGTATACAGCTTTAGGGTTCAAATGTTCGCCACGTGATTATAAAAGGGTGCATTTTTTCTAAAATCTATTACTTTTTGTTTTTAAATATTTAGTTGTGACAGAAAACAAATTTCATTAAATTTTAAAATGACAAAAAAAATAATAAAGAATGATGTTACTTTATTATTATAGTTGTAATAATTTGTATTACATTTTTATGATTTCAGTTTTAGTTTAGTATTTAGAAATTATTATTTTTTCTATTAAAATTTGATTTTGTGGTAAATCTGTATACTGAATAAATGCTGTTTTATTGGTAAACCGGTGTCAAGTTGTCAGATGTTCGTCATCGCGATCTAGCGTAGCAATAAAATACGACTAATATTGTTAATTTGAATTATAATAATTTCACATCAATAAAAATTAAATATTTAAAATTAAACTTTGACATTCCTTAGTTAATTATAATTATACAAATTCAAACGTAAATTTTCATATTGGAAATCTACCACTGAGACAATAAATTCGTAATTAAATTAGTATTTTTATTTTTTAGATCTTTATTCCATATTTCAACAGCTAACTTAATTGGAGTTTTTCCATTTTTATCATTTATGTTTGAATTTGCATTTTTAGTCAACAGTAATTTAACAGTTTCATAATAGCCACCCTTAGTAGCCCAATGCAATGCTGTGTAACCATCATTATTTTGCAAGTCTATGTTTGGTTCATATTCTAGTAAGATTTTAGCCATTTCCAGACGACCATGTTCAGCAGCCCACATTAATGGAGTATCACCTTCAGTATCAATGACATTAATGAATGGAACCATATTTGGTTCCGTTCTTTTAATTTCATTTAAAATTAATTGCAGTATTTCTTCATTATTCATACTTACAGCCTGATGCAATATCGTATCATGATCATTTCTTTCAACAACATTAGCTTTGTATTTTATAAGATGCTTAATAATATCTGGGTGTTTAAACATAAGTGCTATATGTAATGCAGTCATTTCTTTAAGGGTTTTTACATTAACGAACTCCAATAATTTATCGGGATTTGATTTTTCTATAGATTTTATTAAAAGTTCAACTACTTCTGTTCTAGCTTTTTCAGCAGCTAAATGGAGGACAGTGCAACCGTATTTCTGTTTCGCGGTAAGAAATTCCCAAACTTGTGCAGGAAGTTTCGTTTCTACTAATTTTATTAAGAGTTCAACGACTTCTGTTTTTCCTTCATGAGCAGATATATGCAGAGCAGTATTATTGTTTTTGGTTTTTTCTTGTATAAACTCAAATAATTTATCGGGTTTTAATTTTTCTACAGATTTTAATAAAAGTTCAACCACTTCTGTTTGTCCTTCGTAAGCAGATAAATGCAGAGCAGTTAAATCGATTTCATTTTTTTCTTGTATAAACTCAAATAATTTATCGGGTTTTGATTTTTCTACAGATTTTAATAAAAGTTCAACCACTTCTGTTTGTCCTTCTTGAGCAGATAAATGCAGAGCAGTATTATTGTTTTTGGTTTTTTCTTGTATAAACTCAAATAATTTATCGGGTTTTAATTTTTCTACAGATTTTAATAAAAGTTCAACCACTTCTGTTTTACCGTTTACAGCTGCTTCATGCAGGGCAGTGGCACCGTTAATTTGTTTCGCGTTTAGAAATTCCCAAATTTCTGAAGGAAATTGCGTTTCAACTAATTTTAATAAAAGTGCAACTACTTCCGTTTGTCCTTCTTGAGCAGATAAATGCAGAACAGTTAAATCGATTTCATTTTTTTCTTGTATAAACTCAAATAATTTATCGGGTTTTGATTTTTCTACAGATTTTAATAAAAGTTCAACCACTTCTGTTTTACCGTTTACAGCTGCTTCATGCAGGGCAGTGGCACCGTTAAACTGTTTCGCGTTTAGAAATTCCCATGATTGATACGCATTTGTTTGTTCTGCATGTTTAATGAAAAATGCAACTATTTTGTGGTCACCATGAGAGGCCGCATAGTGTAAGGGTAAACTACCAAATCTATCAGGAGCATAAAGGTCACTGCCTGTTTTGATTAAAACTTTTATGAGTGTTAATAAGCCCTGACTAGTAGCGACATGTAATAATGTCATATTAGGGTGGGACGTATCTAGATTATTAGGTCCCTTATATTGTTCATTACTGTTGTCTATTTCTTTAAACATGTCTTCATGATTTGCCTCTGCTTCTAAAAGTGAATCAGCAATATTCCAGCTACCACATTTTTGTGCATAAATTAGAGGAGTAAAACCAAATATTTTATCTTTTAGATCAATAAGAAACTTTATTTGCTCTGAATTTACTTTATTCCAAACTTCAGTACAATTATAGGAAGCAATTAAGTGTAGGGCTGTTCGACCTCCTTTATCAAGACTACTAATAATCTCAATTGTATTTTTAGATTCTAATATTTTGAGGATGTTGTCAACATCATTATTCAAAACAGCTGCATGTAATTCGTATTTATTCTTTTGATTTGAAATGCATTTTTCTTCAGCATTCTCACACTCAGAATCGCTCTCAGAATCAGTCTCCATTTCATTTGTATTCCTTTCATAAGCTAACAAATAGTCGAAAAAACTTCGAATCCCATTATTTTCTTCTTGAAAAATATGTTCCAGTAGAAAACTCTTAACTTTATTTTCTTCCCAATTATCGGCAAACCAAAGTGCAGCAAAATACTCAGCATATGATTTGTGAACAAAAATTGGTTTCTCTTCAATCACTCGATCAATAATTCCTGTCTTTTCTTTTCCTTTGTTAATATCTGTCACTAAATCACCTATTTTAATATTCAACATTTTAAGTCCATCAGTTCCAAAAAGCGATAACAAAGCTAATTTATTGTGTTTTTCTATAAAATTTATTCGTTTGTCTTGAATCATTGTTCTTATATCTGGGTCAGCTGTATTGAATCCAGTTTTTTTTTCTTGCAATAAAATTTTGTCAAATTTGATCTCAATAAACTTTTCGTATAACACCACTAAATGAAATTCTTCTCCAAACATTTGTGCAACATTTTTAGATAACTCATGACTTCCAGAATTGATTAATTCTTCAAATTTATTTTGGAAAATTTCAGCAATCATTCTCAGTTGTAAAGGGCTAGTTAAAAAGTGACCATTTTTATCATTTGTAATTTTGGAGAACCTTTCAAGAAACTCTTTAATAAGCATATTAAATCGATTATCTGTTTCAGTCACTTTTAAGTTTGGTGTCCAATAAAATTTTAAGAAAGAAATTTGATTTTCTTTAGAAATGGGTTGAAGACTGTACGAAAATGTATTTAAAACATTTTCTATTTCGCTTTGGATATTATAAGGGCGTGTAGTTATCCACAACCCACCAATTGTGGTAATTCTTAAAGCTTTTAATATTTTAATAACAACATTTTTATAATCTGGACTTATTTCATCAAACCCGTCGAACATTACAATTATTTTACCTTCTTGAAAACAATAATCGAAAACTGTTTTCTCTAATGTTTTTATTGGTCCTTCATTTGTTTTTTCTAAATAGCAAGAATACAGAAAGTCGTTTATATCAGTTTCTGTACACGTTTTCTTTTTCTGCAACGATTGAAATCTTTCAGCATTATCAATTAAATGGATTTTCAAAATCAATAAAGAAGTTTCCGATTTCTTTGTCTGCAATGCTAAATGTGTGAGCAGAATCGATTTACCCATGCCAGGCTCAGCAACAATAACGACCAGTTTTTCTCTTATATTTGTAGCAATTGTTGGTTCTATGAACTGCAAAGTATTTTTATCCATAAAATCCCTCAACTTTGATAAATTTCCACCATAAGACTGTTTCCATATCAGCCTTTCTTCAACATTTTTGAGCCAATGTATATTTTTCCGACTGTATTTGATGCATAGCTGTTCAAAATAACCATCACTGCCGTCAGAAATGAATATTATGTCTTGTTGATCATTCGGTTCGATATTTTTTATTCCTGAAAATTCAAAGTTTGTAGTTATCATTTTCTCAATACAAGTTTCAATGGTTTTTTCATTTAAATCATCAAACTTATTTAAGTCTGAGAGAAAATTATTTTCTTTACTGTTCATAAAATGACTTTCATTTTCATTTTTTCTAAAGTTTAAAAGATTGATTCTGTTATCAGGATTAAAAAATATATCTTGTTTATTTAATTTACGATATTGATTTTCATCAATAATGTAAAACATTTCAGTTTTTTTCTTGAATGCCGGGTCAATATGCACACAATGCTGGAGTGTCCTCGGAACGTAATAATGCTCAATTTCACCCAAACTGGAAAGTTCAGCTCCAATTTTTAATTTTTGTTTGTGAATTAAGTTTGATAAAATATTTCCATCGATAACATTATATAATTTGCTGTTGAGTAGCTTGTCCAAATTCATGGGATGCCCTTGAAATGACACAATTTCTTTAGAAAAAATGTTTTTCTGTGACTCAAGAGTAAGATCAGTAAAATTGAGATTTATGTCTTCATATTTGTCGTTATTGAAATCTGGAGCATTTAAAAAAGTCATTGCTGATGATCCAATGAATATAATTTTCCCCTTAGAATTTTCATTCATGATTGATTTTAGCGTATGAATGATTTTTAGTAAGTCATGTAATACATTTTCGAGAACAATAACCAATAAATTATTAGTTTGTGATCTGAATGCTTCTCCAAATTCTAAAAAACTATTCAAACTTAAAAATATGTAATTATAATTGGTTTTCGCTGTTAAGATTTGGTGAAACTTTATTGAACTTAAATCTGTGTATTCAGTAATAATATTTAAAATTCTCTGCGAATTATGTAAAAACTTTTCGAAGTTTGTATTTAATTCAATAATTGCATCTGAATTAAAAGTAACTCCAAGTTTTTTAATATCTGCAATATATTCCTCAGTACGGTCACTCATTCTTAAGTTAGTACTTGTATCTTGGAAGAACTGTTTTGCATCCTTTTCTGTAAGAAGTTTGGCCGTTTCATCTTTTAACCAATCTAACATATAAATTTGAAACTTACTCATTATAAATTCATTAGCGATAGAATTACTTGATATCTCCTTTGCAATGATATAACCTAACTCAACTTCATTTGGTTGATTTACAGCTAAAATCAATTTATTCAAAAATCCTTCCATTTCCTCATCAGTAACGTAATCAGTTGGTAATGAATTCTTCTGATATGGAAAATTTTTAATACAAAATTTGTATTCGTCTCTTGTAAAACCAATTTTCATAGTTCTTAGTTCTTTCTTCAGCTCGCTTCTGAAGTCATTTAAATTCCCTTTCAATTCACAAATATCATCAAAAAATTCTTCATTGAAATAATATAAATCTTTTTCTTCATCACTTATAATTATTAATAAATGTTCAGATAATTTATCAATGTTATCTTTTATAATTTTATTACGTCTAGTAAGATAAACAATTCGATCAGCTCCTTTCGCTCTAACAATTTCTCTTATAATCTCTTTAACAAAATCTTGAACGTTAGAAATTAATGGTTTCTCGTTGTTTAAAAAGTTCAACGCTAATTTTTTCCAACTTCTCATCTTGTTTATATCAAATATTGTTTCTGGCATCCAATATTGAAAAAAAACAGTTTTAAATTCGATCATTTTTTCTGAGTTTATAAAACTTTCGCTAAATTTTACGTAATAAAGCCCATTTTCTTTCAATACTTCAAATACCTCACGGGCAAGCACACTTCGGTATTGTTTTAATGACTCATTTTCAAAATTTACATTTTTTGCTGTAGCAAGATATTTTAACATTTTGCAAGAGTTATTTGTGAGTTTCTGAACAATTTGTTTTTTCAACTCACCGTATTTTATCTTTAAAAGTTTACATTCACGATCATCATAATGCAAAATGTCATCACTTTCAATTGAGTCGAAATTAGCTTGCAAATTTTGATCAATGTCCATGTTTGTAAAAATTATGAAATCTTGTATTTTGGTGTCGTCGTTTGTGTATAGTGTATTTCTCATTATTTCACGATAAGAGGAAAAATATTTTGGAAGACCAAAATTACAATTTCCATCTTTCATTAATTCTTCTTTTGTTATTTTTTTGTTATTATTCAGTTTATGCTTTGCTTGAACTAACCGAATAATTTTTCCATTTTCGGTTTCAAATTCAAAGAATATATCATCAAAGCACCCAGTATTCGTTTCTGACCCTAAACGAAAAGTGTATCCTTTATCCAGACCTCGTTTTAAAAAAAATGCGAGTAATTTTAACTGATAGTTAATACCATGTATTGATTTTTTAAATCCAGTTTTATCCATATTTTTTTCTATTTTTAATTATTTCTGTGTCAGAATTTTTCATCAAGAAAATGTAATATTTTCATAAGTTTAATTGGGAATGTTTAGTACATAAAGTAACCTAGATATGAAACACATAATATGAAATGTTAGTAAGGATTTCTTTAAAAACATAAATTGTCCTTACCTCTTCAATTAATATACAATGTTATTAACTCAGCCAAATGAATCAAAATTGTTTGATTACTGTAAAAAATTGTTTAATGTAATCAACTTATTTTAGAATTTTATGCTTGATTCTGTTAAAGAGAATATGTACCAATAATAGAATAACATGTTAGGAACAATAAAATAAAATTCTATTAAGAGAAGTAACTTACCTTCCGAAGAAGTGATGTAAATTATCCTAAGATGTTTATTTTCGTTTCGAACTTAGTAAGTGTGTATGTTTGCCATTTTTCCATTTTGGTTTATTTATTTATCACTGGATTGTGTATTATTTGATAATTTTGATAATTTCATAATCGAGATTGGTGTAATTGTTGTTTTCTTATTTACGATGTGTTCGCCACGGCTGATGCAATAAGAATAACCACAAAAATAATTACTTATTTTTCCTTTGTGCTTCCTTCGTGCTTCTTTTGTGTTCACAAAATCAGGTAATTAACTTTCAAAGAAAAAAAAGAATTTTTTGGATTAATTTTAAATCAAATGTCAAAATATTAATTAATGGAACTCGAATCAGCTTAGTTATGATGTAAATGACAAAATAATTATCTTAAGGCTCGAACGCGGTTTATATCTAGACTAATTAATTATTTTTAATATTTGGCTGGTTTTAATGAATATAAAAAATCAACCAAAATTATTATTAATAAATTTTCAAGTTGCCGGTTAATTCATTTATATTTCGCAACTATGGTTGTTTGATTTTCAAACAATGATTAACTTTATTTTGTTACACCCTAGAAGTTTTAATATCATTTTTAACACAAAAATAAATCGTACAATTTCACGAAATTTTATTAGTTGCTTTTCTTCACAACTTTTGTATTAAATCAAACTATTGATGACGCAATTAAGTTTTAAATCACAACAAATTCTTTTAAATGTTAAGAAAATTATTAAATATTTTTAACTTTTATTCTTATGACTAAAAAAATATCAATACTAAAAATCATTTAAAGTTATTTGAAAATTTTTTTCTTTGCTTTTCAGATTTCCCTAAAACAATAATTTAAAATTATTTTGTACTTTCAGAATAATTTTTCCGTTTATATTGTATTCAACATTATCATCAGCTACTGTCTTTATTGATTCTCAAAAAATTTTCGTTTCTTTTTTTAAATTATTTAAAACAATAAATTTGTTTCGGAACAATTATAAATATCGACACTACCCAAAGTATTTAAATTTATTGAACTGAAAACAATTATTATGTAATTCCACCTACAACCAAGAATTAAAAAAATCATGATTAAATTAATTTTGTTCTCTCATAGAAGAACTGAATTAATGTAGGTAACTGATGAAACTAAATTTCTTTTATGAATTAATAAAAAGTTATTAATGTATGAAGTGGTTTATCTAACTAATATTTTCATGAAAATAAACATTAACTGTAGTGTGATTAGAAAGTTTGAAGGTATTCTTATCATAATAATCAATCAGAAAAATTGAATACGTGAAAATATTGGCTTTATGTAAAAATAAAATAAATTCATTTAAATTTCAATAATTCGCATTTTACTTTTCTGTTCCAATTGCGATTTTTGAGTAGAAATAAACTGCATTTAAATTTAAACTGGAAAAAATATTTATTTCAATTATTATAACGACGGGACATTCGTAATTCATTTATTTCTTTATTAAATAAAGAACCATATGAAGCAAGCAGGTCAAATCGCGTCAAATCGCTTATCGGCGTGCTTTTTAAATGCAGTTTTTGATGAATTATTATTTTCCATAATGTACAAGTACATTTTGAGAAAATCATTTGTAAGTCGGTTATTGTCATGTCATGTTGCCTACAATTCGGATTAAATTTTGGGTGCATGTTGTTCAAGAAAATGCATTAATTATCTTCATTTTCTTGACCAAACTTGTGCTCCGGTAGTAAATAGTTTTGCTTTGTTAGATGAATATGTTCAGTAAATATTTTGTAATTGTTAATAATTATTTCAAATTTCAAAATCATTGTGTTCGGTTTAAAATAGAAAAATTTGTATGTGAAGAGAAAATAAAATATTTACATAGTGTAATCCAAATTATAAAATAAAATGTGAATTACCACAAGAAAAAAGTGAAATCAAATAATATTCCTAAAGTATAATTTTCAATATAAGTAATAGAATTATAAGTCAATATTCATAATAATAAAATTTACACTATTGGACACGATATACTTATACGCGATGCCCAAAATTATTGATTGATTTATCGAAATAAATAAATATTTTCATTTAAATGGAAATAAATTAAAAATAAAAAAAATTAAACAATATTTTGTTAAGACAACTGATTAAATGGAATTCTCGTGGTTTCAATACCAAGATAACAAAATTCTGATCAAAAATGGTTCATAAAATCACATTTTCACCTCCTAATTAATTATTAATTTAATAAATTTGCGTAGATTTTGATTTAATTTCTGAATTCATTTTAATTCTTTTTTAAGTTGCATGTTCACATTGTGCTTATGTGCGTTGTATGACGCATGCGCGATAAAAATTTGTTATCAAAAATTTATTATTAGTTTTTTTTTTATAAAATGTTAAGATTCATATATGAATGTAGAAAAGTTTCCGTTTTATTTATAATTTAGACTTTAGTAGATGACAAATAAACTCCTCTTAAATTAAATAAAATGTTGATTAAAATATCGAATTGATTCGCATTTCTTAAGAATTATTTAAAAGTAATTAGTTGTTTTTATATTTTATAACATTTTTATAACTTTTAATTTTCTTTAGGTTTCTTTTTTTAAGTTTATTTCAGTTTCCTCGAATTTACGCATCATGTATGTGTGAACGAATGTGTAAAAGTTAAATAAAAATACTTTGATTTTTTTCGCTTTCTACAAAAATCAAAGATATTATTTTTTACTATAAAAGAATTTCATTTGTTGAATTTAAATGTAATCAATTATTGTTTTTTAACATATTTGTTTAAATGCGTATGGAGCAGGAGTATGGCAGGAACAACTATGACTAAATTTTATTTATTAAAAATTGATTTTGTATTCTGTTTTTAGAAATTCATTTTAAATTAAATTTAATAAAAAGCAAATCTAAACGGAAGATTATTTGTTCGTTTCTTATCACCGAAACAGACGACTTACTCAAGGTTAAATAAAAAGAATAAAATCACGTAAATTTCTTGTCACTAAACTAACGAATGCAAAGTAAAAATAACTTACCGATACACAAATAGAATTCAAGTGTTCCACATAAGCGCCAAATTTATCAGAAAAATTATACACGATTTTTATCACTAAAAAAGTATCGACACTGAAAGTATATCAAAGTAATTTGAAACTATTTTTTCTTTGTTTTTTCAGATTTCACTAAAAGATTAATTTAAATTTATTTTCTACTACCAGAATAATTTCTCGTTCAAATTTTTTAATACAAAAATAAATCTTAAAAATTCAGTTTCCACTTAATTAAAAAGTACACATTTTTTTAGTCACGTTTCTCCTAAACTTTTTTTATATTGATCCAACACTATATTGTTACTAGAGGTCAGAGGATAAGTTAGTTAAGTAACTTAACTGACAAATGAATCTTTTTGATCATTTCTGAAATAAAAGAAAACAAATTTAATTTATGCATTAATAAAGAATTAGTTTTAATTGTATGTAGCTTCTCTAATAAATACTTGCATGATCTAAATATGGTTTAGCTTAGAATTATGGAATGAATTAGAGAATAATTAATTTTAGATTAGAAAAGTGTAATAAAATAACAGTTGCATAATTTTCAACAGAAGTAAATTAACAAATATTTTCAGTATCAGTTAATTGAACTTCCTTTTTCACATAATTGAAAACACAACACTATAAAATTTATACAATTCTAATAATTTCTCCTATTTCCATCCGATTTGAATTTTAAACATTAAAAAAATAAAAAAACTAATAAAACAATAAAAATTGGTAGAGAATTCTACCGGAAATGGAAAGGTTCCGTGTTCAAATATTACTTGTAACGGTTGTTAAGAGTAATCTTCCAATAAAACTTCACGTTTAATTTAAAAATCAAAATATTCCAAAAATTTAATCAAATAAATAAATATTTTTGCCAAATTTATTGAATGTTATTTCGTATTTCATTTTTTATCAGTTTTTATCAGCATGATTGTAATTCTAATAATGGAAAAGGTGTGGCAGAATGACTAACGATTTCTTATTCAATATTACTCCACATTTATAAAATTACGTAATTTTCTTTTCTCTAAATTAATTAAAATAATAAACTAAGAAACTTATGCACAGTAAGGATAATTTACTCATACCAAGGAAAATAACAATAAAATATTTGAAACAATAAATTTGAAACGGAAAAATTATAAATATCGACCTACTGAAAATATTAAAATTTTCTGAACTGGAAACTATTTTTATGTAACTCCAAGTACAACCAAGAACTAAAAAATCATGATTAAATTAATTTTGTTCTCACATAGAATTTCTCGTATTGTCTTTAAGCCAAAAATAAGTCTCAGAATTTCACTTGCCACGTATTAAAAATGTACAAATTTTTTTTAGTCACTTTTCTTCTAAACTTTGGTTTTTAATTAATTTTCTATTTGCACACTTCTAGGCTCACAAACACAATAAAATGTTTCTCACGATTAGGAAAACTATTAAATATTTGTAAGTTTTCCTTTTTTAAAACTGAATTAATGTAAGTAACTGATGAAACTAAATTTCTTTTATGAATTCATAAAAAGTTATTATTATTTGAATTGGTTTATCTAACTAATACTTTCATGAAATTTCAATAAAAACTCACATAAGTGAGTAAATAAATAATTTCATTCAAATTAAAATAAAATAAAAATAGAGAAACTTAAACAATGTGTTGTTCTTCTTCTTCACTTTTTGTGTTTGACAGCGTACTGTCAAACTGGGGTTTTGTTGGTTTTTTAACTGAATACAACTTCATTTATATAACCATCTAATATTTTATTTTATCTTATAACTTTTTGTATTATTGTTTAACGTTTTTTTTTTCTTTTTTATTTTAAAATGTTTATTTATTTATATATATATATATTTTTTTTTTATTGTTATTATTATTATTATTTTTTTTTTTCATTTTATATTTTAACATTAATATCTTTTAAATATGTTATGATTTTTTCTAAATTTTTAATGTCTCTTGTCTCTAATATTTCACTTATTGATGCAAAATTATTTAAATTATATTTTGTTCTTTCCGTTATATATTTTTCACACTTAATTATTATATGATTTGAGTCTTCTGTCACTTTACACTTATCACATTTATCATCTTCTTCTAATTTATAAATTTTTAACCATTTTTTCGTTAGGTCATGTCCTGTCATAATTCTATTGATAGTTTTTATTTCATTGTTTTTTAACTTGGTCTTGTAATACCAAGGCTTGTCCTCGAATTTACTAATAAATTTATTACATAATTTTCCTTTTTCTTCCAACATTTTGTCATACCATTTTTTCCATTCTACTTTTACCTCTGCCCGGAATTTATTTATTTTGTCATTTATTAGTTCTTTATTCTGTATTTTGTTATTTTCATTTGTTGTACCTAAATTAGCTAGTTTGTCGGCGATTTCGTTTCCTTTCACACCTACATGTGCAGGGATCCAACAAATACTTATTTTATTTTTTATTCCTGTTTTTATTATATGATTTACCATTTCATTACTTATCAGTTCCTTTTTTAATTGTTTTTTGATGTAATAACAACTTGATAGAGAATCTGTTAGTATTACTCCTTCTTTTAAATTCTCTTTTTCCACGTATTCCATTGCCTTCCAAATTGCCGTTAGTTCTGCAGACATTATTTCTACATTATTTTCTAACTTATAGTTAAATTCTTCTTTTGATTCACTGTTATATATTCCAATTCCACTTGTATCCTCTTTTTTTGAGGCATCAGTGTATATTTTAATTTTATGTTTAAATTTGTTATTTAATAATTCTATTGTTTTACTTTTTATTTGATCTTTATTTTCATTTTTTTTATTGATATAGTTTTCGTTTGCTAATCCTGTGTCTATTATGCTTGTGTAATTTACCTTTTCATTGAGATTTAATGATCTTCTTTCTACGCTGTTGAATTGATTTTTGTTTTCTAAATATATTTTCTCTAAATATGAATATTGTTTATTATCTTGCATTTCATTTAGTTTTTCCAATTGTCTACCTACTTTAGTGTTATTTACTATATTCATTAATATTTCTTTTTTTGTATAATATTTTCTTCTTATATTTGTTTCTGGTTCTCCTGCTAATATTGATATTGAATTTGTCGGTGTTGATTTTGTTAATCCTAGTACCGTTCTCAGACTTTTTCTTGTTATAGTTTCCAGGTATTTAAGACAGTTTTTGGATGCGTTTCCATATAAGGTTTGTCCATATTCTATGTAACTTCTGATTAGACATCTATGTACATTTAGTAACGTCCTTGGATGTCCTCCCTTATACATTCCACCAAATATTTTTATTATATTTAATCTTTTGTTGATTGTATCTTTCATTTCATTTATATGTTTATTGAATGTTACTCCTTTATCAATAATTATTCCCAAATATTTGTAATTTTTTACTTCTTGTATGTGATCATTTTGAATTCTTATTTTTATATTATGTTTTTTATTGTTTTTCATAATCATGAATTTAGTTTTTGTGATGTTTAGTTCAAAACTCAATTCCTTGATTAATGTGTTAAATTTTTCGACTTTTTCTTGTATCATAAGTTCAATTTCTTTTAAATTTTTCCCTTTTAATATCATAGTAATATCATCAGCAAATTGTATAATTTCTGTATTTTCATCATTTATTCTATGTAGTGGTATTGTGTAAATGTTAAATAGCATAGGAGATAGTGCACTTCCTTGAGGCAATCCATTTGATGTGATTCGTTCTATAGTATTTTTCCCTTGTTTAAATATCATTTTTTTATTGATTAAGAAATTATGTATCCAAGTTATGTAGTTATTATCTATTTTTTTTTCTAACATTATCTGTATTAATTTTTCTACATTAACATTATCAAATGCATTTTTCAAGTCCATAAATATACAAACTGTTACTTTATTTTCTCTATGATTGCTATTTACTAAATTTACTAAATAATTTATACAGTTTTTTGTTGATTTTTTTTTTCTAAAACCATATGATAGTTCTGGGAGAATTTTTAGTTTTTCACATTCGTATTCAAGTTTATTTGCTATTTCTGTGTTCACTATTTTAATCATATTTTCCACTAATGCGATTGGTCTGTATGAGTCGAAGGCGTCTTGATCTTTTCCTGGTTTTAATATTGCAATTATTTTGATTATTTTGAAATTGTCTTCTATATTACCTTTTCTCCACATATCATTTAATTTATTTATTATTTTTTCTCTTGTATTTTCATTTAGATTTTTTAACATTAGATAATTTATTCCATCCCATCCTGGTGTTGATAAATTTTTTTTCTTTTTTAGGATTCTTTCCCATTTTTCTTTGTTCAGGATATCCTTTGTATTTGTTTCTTCCTCGTCAGTTTTTTTAATTGTTTCTTTTATTTCCTCTTCGTTCTGGAAATATTTATCCATAAATTTATTTCCCATATCCTGATCTTCTAATATAATATTATTTTTGTTTTGGTTGCTTCCTCTCATTGCGTTGATTTTGTTCCAAATTTCTTTGATATTTTCGTCTGGTCTGATTTCATTTAACATTTCTTCAAAGGCTCGTATTTTTCTTTGCTTTATCATATTTTTAGTTTTATTTATTTCTTTACATAATATCTTGAAATTTTCTGTCGATGCTACTCTGCTATAGTCTTTTAGTGCTAATTTTTTTTTTTTATATTGTTTTTCTAATTCGTCACTCCACCAAAATTTTTTTGTGTGTGGTGTATTTTCATCTTTATTAAATTTTGAATTTTTTATTTTTTTTTGAATATCATGTACTATGTCATTAATATCTAAGCAATTATTGCTATTCATGGTATTTAATTCTGTTATCAGTTTTTTGTAATTAATTTTTTTTTGTGACTGTTCTTTTTTGTTATTGTTTATTCTAATTATAATGGCTAAGTGATCACTCCCTATATTATTATTTGTTACTTCCCATTTACTTTTATGTATTAGACTTAGAGATGCAAAAGTTAGATCAATTGCTGATGCTTCTTTATTAGGTTTGGCTATTGTTGTTTTTTGACCGTTATTTAATATTACATAATTTGAATTTTTTGTTATTTTTACTAATTGATTACCTTTAGTATTATTTTTTGAATTTCCCCAACTTTCATGATGTGCATTAAAGTCACCACCAAATAATATTTCTTTATTTACGCAGGTATCTAATTTGTTAATTATTGTATTCATATCTTTGTTAAATGTTTGTTTATCAATTTGTGGTTTAACATATATTGATAATATTATAATTTTGTTTTTTATTAATTCTATTCCAATTATTTGTATTTCTAATAAATTATCTATTTTAAATTCTCTGTATGCGATGTTTTTCTTTATTAAAAGCCCAACACCACCATATCCATCATCCCTTGATTGGAATAATTTATTATAATTAGTCATATTATATTTTGAAGTTAATTCTTCGTTTTTTTTGGTCCATGTTTCTTGTAACATAACAATATCGTAATTTTTTTTGTCCATATCTCTTTTCAATTCTGTTTTATTATTATAATATCCTCTTATGTTAATTTGTAAAATATTTAAATCCGTGCTCATGTATATATTTAATATAATAACTTGTTTTATTTATTATTATTATTATCATTATTATTATATTATTTACAATTATTATTGTTTTAGTTTAAATACGTATTATTGTTGTTTGCTTGTTTCTCTTCGTGTGTTTTTCTATTCAATTCTATTTGTTGGTTGATAGTATTTAGATCTTCATCTACATAGTTAAACCTTGTGTTATTTGTATTATTCAATATTCCTTCATTAGTTTTTTTAAATTCATTTTGTTTTTTCTTTTCTTTTTCAGCCTCTGTAGTTTTATGGTTATTGTTTAGTCCCATACCTCTAATTTCTTCTTCCTTTTCTATTTCTATGCTTGTTTTATTTTGTTGTATTTTATTATCCATTATTATTGTGTTTTCATAAGTATTTTTATTATTAGGATAATTTTTTCGTTTATTGTACGTCGTTTTTTTATATTTGGATGTTTCAGCATACGTATTGAATTTTGGGAAATTTTCTTCTAAATTATCTAAGATATCAAAACTGTTTTTTGTTATAATAAATCTCGAGTGATTTTCTATTGCTTCTACGAAAGTGCAATTGTTTTTGCCCATGATTTCTTTAATACTTTTTTGTTTTAGATATTCTGTACATTTTGTTTTTTCATTGGTTTCGTGATCTTCTTTACAGTATAGGCATTTTGGAGTTTTTTGACATGTTCTTGTTTCGTGGTTTTCCTGACATTTTCCGCATCTTAATGTGTTTGATCTGCAGTTTGTCGCTTTATGATTATATCTCAGGCATTTGTAGCATATAATTACTGATTGCACAAATGGTTCTACTTTTGTTTTTGTATAGAAAAAGTTTATTTCTTTAGGTACTTTATTTACTCTAAAATTAATTTTGATTGTTCCTGTATCTTTGTATTCTAATATACCTGTTGCTTCATTATGTTCTTTTCTTTTTAGCCTTAGTATGTTTATAACTTCTAATTTATTGGTTTCTTGTATTTCTTTTTTAATACTCTCCTCATTTAGTTCTAATGGTATACCTTTTATTACACCCGTTGCACTAATAAAGTACATTGGAATATAAGCTTCTAATTGCTTAAGTCTTAAATTTGTGGTTTTTGTAAGATTATTCGCATCTTCTTTATTATCAAAATAAACTATTAATGAGTTTCTGTTCATTTTTTTAATATCGCTTATTCCTTTTATATTCATCTCTTTTAAAATATATCCTATTCTTATTTTATTTAATATTCTTATTCTAGTGTTATTATTATCATTATTTATGTTTGTTTCTACCGTCTGTTTTATGATTACTCTAAAAGGTGCACAGTCTATCTCGTTATACTGAAATTTATTGTTGTTATATTGCTTGGGATTCATTGGGATATTCCCGTTATTATTTGTATTTTTATTTGAATAATTTGCGCCCCACACGTTGTTTATGTCTTGTTCAGACATGTTTATGTCCGTTTCAGACATATTGTTTGTTAAATTCTTATTAATTGCTAATTTGTTAATCTCAATTATATTATCATTTTTTAGATTATCACATCTTTCACTTTCTATCTGAGTTATTGTTAATTCTGTTACCTGTGTATTTTTTTGTTTTTTGCTATATAGTTCCAATCTTTGTTTTTTCCTTGTCCTTTTGTTCATCCTTAATAAAGGATTCACTTTTATTTAAAATCCGACTTTTTTTTTTAAATATATATTTTTCTTTTTCTTTTACCGTTAATATTTTAAAATTAAAATATAACCACCAAAAGTGAAGAAAAAATTAAATAAACTTTTAATTTCACCGTTTTTTTTTTTTTTTTTTAAATGTTTTCAAACACATCTATTCACACTGAACTTCTAAACGATGCAATGTGTTGTTAAGAAAATTGATTAAATGAAATTCTCGTGGTTTTGGTATTGAAATGGCAAAATTCTGATAAAATAAAAGAGTCATAACAACATATGTTTTGATAAGACAACTGATTAAATATAATATGTACTTACATACAATACTAGAGTTAGATGGCTAATAATCGAAACAATGTCTTTGTTGATGTTCTGATTTTGTAAATAAGAGGCCGCTCTGTTTAGATTCTTTGTGATCTCTATTTTTATTAATAATCCAACTTGAATAGTTATTCTGTTTATTATTAATTATATATGTTTATTCAATTAAAACAACCAAATAAATAAATTTACAAATTATTATTAAAATAAAATTTCGTTATTTCTTCTTTTTGCACTAAAATTTGATTACAAAAGTTAACTGTTACGTTAAGGTCAGGAACATATATTTTTAAAGTAAAATTAAAAATTGCGTTGTAAATACAGCAGACAAAAATGATGTGTCATTATAAAGTTATTTCTTATCTCATAGACAAATTATGCTAATGTAAACCATCTATAGGTATTAAAATCATCGTGACTGTTAAAGAAGTCTCCTACAAACTCCAAATCCTCAATTATACAATCACACCTTTATACATATTTAAATAGATACAATTCTACCATATAGTCTTTTAGATGATTTGAGTTTATTAATGTGTTTTGTATCAACTACCAGGGATACGGGATCTACTATTATAATGGAATCCAAACGATTATTTCTACCACACTTAGGTTTGAATCCGGAACAACTATTGATGAGAGTCTGAAGTGTTGACAATCTGCCATAGTGTGGCTCCTATACGTAGCTCCCATATGTATTAAAACAAATATGATAAGAAATGATAATTGATTACATTTAAATTCAACAAATATAATTCTTTGGTTTTTGTAAAAAGCCAAACAAATCAAAGTAAACATTTTTATTTAACTTTTGTACATTCGTTCACACATACATGATGCGTAAATTCGAGAAAACTGAAATAAACTTAAAAAAAGAAACCCAAAGAAAATTGAAAGTTATAAAAATGTTATAAAATATAAAAACAACTAATTACTTTTAAATAATTCTTAAGAAATGCGAATCAACTCGATAATTTAATCAACATTTTATTTAATTTGAGAAGAGTTCATCTACTAAAGTCTAAATTATAAATCACACGGAAACTTTTCTATATTCATATATGAATCTTAACATTTTATAAAAAAAAAAAACTAATAATAAATTTTTGATAACAAATTTTTATCGCGCATGAGTCACACAACGCACATAAGCACAATGTGATCGTTCAACTTAAAAATGAATTAAAATGAATTCAGAAATTAAATCAAAATCTACGCAAATTTATTAAATTAATAATTAATTACGAGGTAAAAATGTGTTTTTATGAACCATTTTTGATCAGAATTTTGCTATCTTGGTATTGAAACCACGAGAATTCTAACAAAATATTGTTTAATTTTTTTTATTTTTATTTTATTTCCATTTAAATGAAATTATTTATTTATTTCGATAAATCAATCAATAATTTAAGTATATCGTGTCCAATAGTGTGCATTTTATTATTATGAATATTGACTTACTATTCTATTTCCTATATTGAAAATTATACTTTAGGAATATTATTTGCTTTCACTTTTTTCTTATGGTAATTCACATTTTATTTTATAATTAGGATTACACAATGTAAATATTTTACTTTCTCTTCACATACAAATTTTTCTATTTTAAACCGGACACAATGATTTTCCAAATAATATTAAAATTATTAAACAAATAAAAAAAAAGAAAAAGTGAATTTGAAATAATTATTAACAATTACAAAATATTTACTGAATATTTTCATCTAACAAAGCAAAACTATTTACTAGCGGAACGTTGACACAAGTTTGGTCAAGAAAATGAAGTTAATTATTTTCTTGAAGTAAATAGCAAAATTCTCTTAAAATTTACTCGGAATTCTAGGAAATATGATATGAATATAACCGAAACACAAATGATTTACACACGATCGACTTGTAAATTATGAGAGATAATAATTCATCAAAAACAGTATTTAGAAGGCACGTCGTAAAATATCTTTGATAAATACAAAAGAAAAAATTAATTGAAAATTATTAAAAAAATAGATAATAAAAATCATATAATTATTTCCTATTTGACCTCCTTGCTTCATATGGTTCTTTATTTAATAAAGAAATAAATGAATTACGAATGTGCCGTCGTGATAATTATTGAAATAAATATTTTTTTCCAGTTTAAATTTAAATGCAGTTTATTTCTACTCAAAAATCGCAATTGGAACAGAAAAGTAAAATTCGAATTATTGAAATTTAAATGAATTTATTTTATTTTTACATAAAGCCAATATTTTCACGTATTAAATTTTTCTGATTGATTATTTTTGAACGCCACATAGTGATAAGAATACCTTGAAACTTTCTTATCTCACTTCAGTTAATGTTTAAGTTAGGTGAGTTTTTACCAAAATTTCATGAAAGTATTAGTTAGATGAACAACTTCAAATATTAATAACTTTTTATTAATTCATAAAAGAAATTTAGTTTCATCAGTTACTTCCATTAATTCAGTTTGTAATAAAAGGAAAACTTACAAATATTTAATAGCTTTTCTAATCGTGAGAAACATTTTGTTGTGTGTGTGAGCCTAGCAGTGTGCAAATAGAAAATTAATTAAAAACCAAAGTTTAGAAGAAAAGTGACTAAAAAAAATTTGTACATTTGTATCCGTGGCAAGTGAAATTCTAAGAATTATTTTTGGCTTAAAGACGATACGAGAACTTCTATGTGAGAACAAAATTAATTTAATTATGATTTTTTAGTTCTTGGTTGTACTTGGAGTTAACTAAAACTAGTTTCCAGTTCAGAAAATTTAAATATTTTCAGTAGTGTCGATATTTATAACTTTTCCGTTTCAAATTTATTGTTTCAAATATTTTATTGTTATTTTCCTTGGTATGAGTTAATTATCCTTACTGTGCATAAGTTTCTTAGTTTATTATTTTAATTAATTTAGAGAAAAGAAAATTACGTAATTTTATAATTGTGGAGTAATATTGAATAAGAAATCGTTAGTCATTCTGCCTCACCTTTTCAATTATTAGAATTACAATCATGCGTGCTGATAAAAACTGATAAAAAATGAAATACGAAACAACATTCAATAAATTTGGCAAAAATATTTATTTATTTGATTAAATTTTTGGAATATTTTGATTTTTAAATTAAACGTGAAGTTCTATTGATAGATTACTCTTAACAACCGTTACAAGAAATATTTGAACAAGGAACCTTTCCATTTCCGGTAGAATTCTCTACCAATTTTTATTGTTTTATTAGTTTTTTTATTTTTTTAATGTTTAAAATTCAAATCGGAAGGAAATAGGAGAAATTATTAAAATTGCATAAATTTTATAGTGTTGTGTTTTCAATTATGTGAAAAAGGAAGTTCAATTAACTGATACTGAAAATATTTGTTAATTTACTTCTGTTGAAAATTATTCAACTGTTATTTTATTACACTTTCCTTATCTAAAATAATTATTCTCTAATTCATTCCGTAATTCTAAGCTAAACCATATTTAGATCATGCCACATAAAATTAAAACTAATTCTTTATTAATGCATAAATTAAATTTGTTTTCTTTTATTTCAGAAATGATCAAAAAGATTCATTTTTCAGTTAAGTTACTTAACCAACTTATCCTCTGACCTCTAGTAACAATATAGTGTTGGATCAATATAAAAGTTTAGGAGAAACGTGACTAAAAAAATGTGTACTTTTTAATTAAGTGGAAACTGAATTTTTAAGAATTATTTTTGTATTAAAAAACTTGAACGAGAAATTATTCTGGAAGTACAAAATAAATTATTGTTTTTAGTAAAATCTGAAAAACAAAGAATAAAACAGTTTCAAATTACTTTGATATACTTTCAGTGTTGATACTTTTTTAGTGATAAAAATCGTGTATAATTTTTCTGATAAATTTGGAGCTTATGTGAAACATTTGGATTCTATTTGTGTATCGGTAAGTTATTTTTACTTTGCATTCGTTAGTTTAGTGACAAGAAATTTACGTGATTTTATTCTTGTTATTTAACCTTGAGTAAGTCGTCTGTTTCGGTGATAAGAAACGAAAAAATAATCTTCCGTTTAGATTTGCTTTTTATTAAATTTAATTTAAAATGAATTTCTAAAAACAGAATACAAAATCAATTTTTAATAAATAAAATTTTATCATAGTTGTTCCTTCCATACTCCTGCTCCATACGCATTTAAACAAATATGTTAAAAAACAATAATTGATTACATTTAAATTCAACAAATGAAATTCTTTTATAGTAAAAAATAATATCTTTGATTTTTGTAGAAAGCGAAAAAAATTAAAGTAAACATTTTTATTTATCTTTTGTACATTCGTTCACACATACATGATGCGTAAATTCGAGGAAACTGAAATCAACTTAAAAAAAGAAACCCAAAGAAACTTGAAAGTTATAAAAATGTTATAAAATACAAAGACAACTAATTACTTTTAACTAATTCTTAAGAAATGCGAATCAATTAGATAATTTCATCAACATTTTATTTAATTTAAGAGGAGTTTATTTGTCATCTACTAAAGTCTAAATTATAAATAACACGGAAACTTTTCTACATTCATATATGAATCTTAACATTTTATAAAAAAAAAACTAATAATAAATTTTTGATTACAAATTTTTATCGCGCATGCGTCACACAACGCACATAAGCACAATGTGATCATTCAACTTAAAAATGAATTAAAATGAATTCAGAAATTAAATCAAAATCTACGCAAATTTATTAAATTAATAATTAATTACGAGGTGAAAATGTGTTTTTATGAACCATTTTTGATCAGAATTTTGCTATCTTGGTATTGAAACCACGAGAATTCCATTTAATCAGTTGTCTTAACAAAATATTGTTTATTTTTTTAAATTTTTATTTTATTTCCATTTAAATGAAATTATTTATTTACTTATTTATGTGAGTTTTTATCGAAATTTTATTAAAGTATTAGTTAGATAAATCAATTCAAATATTAATAACTTTTTAATAATTAATAAAAGAAATTTTGTTTCATCAGTTACTTCCATTAATTCAGTTCTTCTATGAGAGAACAAAATTAATTTAATCATGATTTTAATTCTTGGTTGTAGGTGGAATTACATAATAATAGTTTTCAGTTCAATAAATTTAAATACTTTGGGTAGTGTCATTATTTATAATTGTTCCGAAACAAATTTATTGTTTTAAATAATTTAAAAAAAGAAACGAAAATTTTTTGAGAATCAATAAAGACAGTAGCTGATGATAATGTTGAATACAATATAAACGGAAAAATTATTCTGCAAGTACAAAATAATTTTAAATTATTGTTTTAGGGAAATCTAAAAAGCAAAGAAAAAAAATTTTCAAATAACTTTAAATGACTTTTAGTGTTGATATTTTTTTAGTCATAAAAATAAAAGTTAGAAATATTTAATAATTTTCTTATCATTTAAAAGAATTTGTTGTGATTTAAAACTTAATTGCGTCATCAATAGTTTGATTTAATACAAAAGTTGTGAAGAAAAGAAACTAATAAAATTTCGTGAAATTGTACGATTTATTTTTGTGTTAAAAATGATATTAAAACTTCTAAGGTGTAACAAAATAAAGTTAATCAATGTTTGAAAATCAAACAACCATAGTTTCGAAATATAAATGAATTAACCGGCAACTTGAAAATTTATTAATAATAATTTTGGTTGATTTTTTATATTCATTAAAACCAGCCAAATATTAAAAATAATTAATTAGTCTAGATATAAACCGCGTTCGAGCCTTAAGGTAATTATTTTGTCATTTACATCATAACTAAGCTGTTTCGAATTCCATTAATTAATATTTTGACATTTGATTTAAATTTAATCCAAAAAAATTTTTTTTTTTCTTTAAAAGTTAATTACCTGATTTTGTGGACACAAAGGAAGCACGAAGGAAGCACAAAGGAAAAATAAGTAATTATTTTTCTGGTTATTCTTATTGCATCAGCCGTGGCGAACACATCGTAAATAAGAAAACAACAATTACAACAATCTCGATTATGAAATTATCAAAATTATCAAATAATACACAATCCAGTGATAAATAAATAAACCAAAATGGAAAAATGGCAAACATACACACTAAGCTCGAAACGAAAATAATTCACATCACTTCTTCGGAAGGTAAGTTACTTTTCTTAATATATTTGTATTTTATTGTTCCTAACATGTTATTATATTATTGGTACATATTCTCTTTAACAGAATCAAGCATAAAATTTTAAAATAAGTTGATTACATTAAACAATTTTTTACAGTAATCGAACAATTTTGAGTTATTTGGCTGAGTTAATAAAATTGTATACTAATTGAAGAGGTAAGGACAATTTATGTTTTTAAAGAAATCCTTACTAACATTTCATATTATGTGTTTCATATCTAGGTTACTTTATGTACTAAACGTTCTCAATTAAACTTATGAAAATATTACATTTTCTTGATGTAAAATTCTGACACAGAAATAATTAAAAATAGACAAAAATATGGATAAAACTGGATTTAAAAAATCAATACATGGTATTAACTATCAGTTAAAATTACTCGCATTTTTTTTAAAACGAGGTCTGGATAAAGGATACACTTTTCGTTTAGGGTCTGAAACGGATACTGGGTGCTTTGATGATATATTCTTTGAATTTGACACAGAAAATGGAAAAATTATTCGGTTAGTTCAAGCAAAGCATAAACTGAATAATAACAAAAAAATAACAAAAGAAGAATTAGTGAAAGATGGAAACTGTAATTTTGGTCTTCCAAAATATTTTTCCTCTTATCGTGAAATAATAAGAGATTCTCGATACACAAACGACGACACCAAAATAAAAGATTTCATAATTTTTACAAACATGGACATTGATCAAAATTTGCATGCTAATTTCGACTCAATTGAAAGTGATGACATTTTGCATTACAATGAACGTGAATGTAAACTTTTAAAGATGAAAGACGGTGAGTTGAAAAAACAAATTGTTCAGAAACTCACAAATAATTCTTGCAAAATGTTAAAATATCTTGCTACAGC
The DNA here is from genome assembly GCA_963082725.1 of Pedicia rivosa. Taxonomy (NCBI): domain Eukaryota; kingdom Metazoa; phylum Arthropoda; class Insecta; order Diptera; family Pediciidae; genus Pedicia; species Pedicia rivosa. The sequence goes on from OY720154.1 coordinate 4,850,470, forward strand.
AAAAAATTTAAATTTTGAACATGAGTCATTAAAACAATACCGAAGTGTGCTTGCCCGTGAGGTATTTGAAGTATTTAAAGAAAATGGGCTTTATTACGTAAAATTTAGCGAAAGTTTTATAAACTCAGAAAAAATGATCGAATTTAAAACTGTTTTTTTTCAATATTGGATGCCAGAAACAATATTTGATATAAACAAGATGAAAAGTTGGAAGAAATTAGCGTTGAACTTTTTAAACAACGAGAAACCATTAATTTCTAACGTTCAAGATTTTGTTAAAGAGATTATAAGAGAAATTGTTAGAGCGAAAGGAGCTGATCGAATTGTTTATCTTACTAGACGTAATAAAATTATAAAAGATAACATTGATAAATTATCTGAACATTTATTAATAATTATAAGTGATGAAGAAAAAGATTTATATTATTTCAATGAAGAATTTTTTGATGATATTTGTGAATTGAAAGGGAATTTAAATGACTTCAGAAGCGAGCTGAAGAAAGAACTAAGAACTATGAAAATTGGTTTTACAAGAGACGAATACAAATTTTGTATTAAAAATTTTCCATATCAGAAGAATTCATTACCAACTGATTACGTTACTGATGAGGAAATGGAAGGATTTTTGAATAAATTGATTTTAGCTGTAAATCAACCAAATGAAGTTGAGTTAGGTTATATCATTGCAAAGGAGATATCAAGTAATTCTATCGCTAATGAATTTATAATGAGTAAGTTTCAAATTTATATGTTAGATTGGTTAAAAGATGAAACGGCCAAACTCCTTACAGAAAAGGATGCAAAACAGTTCTTCCAAGATACAAGTACTAACTTAAGAATGAGTAACCGTACTGAGGAATATATTGCAGATATTAAAAATTTTGGAATTACTTTTAATTCAGATTCAATTATTGAATTAAATACAAACTTCGAAAACTTTGTATATAATTCGCAGAGAATTTTAAATATTATTACTGAATACACAGATTTAAGTTCAATAAAGTTTCATCAAATCTTACAAGCGAAAACCAATTATAATTACATATTTTTAAGTTTGAATAGTTTTTTAGAATTCGAAGGAGCATTCAAACCACGAAACAATAATTTATTGGTTATTATACTCGAAAAAGTAATACCCGACTTACTAAAACTGATTCGGAACTTAAAATCAATTTTGAATGAAAACTCTACTCTGAAAGTTATTATCATTGGTTCATCAGAAAAAGCTTTGTTGAATGATAAAGAATTAAATATCGATCAATATGAGGACAGAAATCTCAATTTATATGATCTTACTCTTGAGTCACAGAAAGAAATTCTTTCTAATAGAATTGTATCATTTCAAGGGCACCACATAAATTTGAACAAACTACTAAACTTCAAATTATATAATGGTGGAAATATTTTATCAAACTTAATTCACAAACGAGAATTAAAAATTGGCGCTAAACTTTCAAATTTGGGAGAAATTGAGAATTATTATATTATGAGAACACTCAAGTATTGTATAAATATTGACCCGGAATTCAAGAAAAAAACTGAACAGTTTTTTATTATTAATGGAAAATCAAGAAAACAAAAAATATTTCTTAATACTACAAATTTTGAAGTTGCAGGATTAAATTGTGTCGAACCGAATGATCAACAAGACATAATATTAATTTCTGACAGCAGTGATGGTTATTTTGAAGAGCTATGCAACAAATACAGTCAAAAAAATATTCATTGGCTCAAAAATGTTAAAAATGGGCTGATATGGAAACAGTCTTATGGTGGTAATTTATCAAAGTTGAGGGATTTTATAGATAAAAGTTCTTTTCAGTACATAGAACCAAAAATTGCTACGGATATAAGAGAAAAACTGGTCGTTATTGTTGCTGAGCCTGGCATGGGTAAATCGACTCTGCTCACACATTTAGCATTGCAGACAAAGAAATTAGATCCTACTTTATGCATTTTGAAAATAAATTTAATTGATAATGCCGAAAGATTTCAATCGTGGAAGAAAAAAAGAACGCTTAGAGAATCTGATATCCACGATTTTTTATATTCTTGTTACTTAGAAAAAACAAACGAAGGACCAATAAAAGCATTAGAGAAAACAGTTTTCGATTATTGTTATCAACAAGGTAAAATGATTGTAATGTTCGACGGGTTTGATGAAATAAGTCCAAATTATAAAACTGTTGTAATTAAAATATTAAAAGCTTTAAGAACCACCACAATTGGCGGGTTGTGGATAACCACACGTCCTTATAATATCCAAAGCGAAATAGAAAATGTTTTAAATTCATTTTCGTACAGTCTTCAACCCATTTCTAAAGGAAATCAAATTTCTTTCTTAAAATTTTATTGGACACAAAACTTAAAAGTGACTGAAATTGATGATGCGCTTATTGAAGAGTTTCTCAAATGGTTCTCCAAAATAACTAATGATAAAAATGGTCACTTTGTAACTATCCCTTTACAACTTAGAATGATCGCCGAAATTTTCCAAACTAAATTTATAGATGGTAGTCATGAGTTATCTAAAAATGATGAAAAAATGTTTGGAAAAGAATTTCATTTAGTGATTTTATACGAAAAGTTTGTTGAGATCAAATTTGACAAAATTTTAGTGCAAGAAAAAAATACTGGATTGAATAAAGATAAGCCATACATAAAAGCAATGATTAAAGACAGACGAATAAATTTTATAGAAAACCACAAAAAATTAGCTTTGTTATCACTTTTTGGAACTGATGGACTTAAAATGTTAAATATTGAAATAGGTGATTTAGTGGCAGACATTAACAAAGGAAAAGAAAAAACAGGAATTATTGATCGAGTGATTGAAAACAAACCAATGTTTGTCCACAAATCATATGCTGAGTATTTTGCTGCACTTTGGTTTGCCGATAATTGGGAAGAAAATAAAGTTAAGAGTTTTCTACTGGAACATATTTTTCAAGAAGAAAATAAAGGGATTCGAAGTTTTTTCGACTATTTGTTAGCTTATGAAAGGAATACAAATGAAATGGAGACTAATTCTGAGAGTGATTCTGAGTGTGAGAATGGAGAAGAAAAACGCATTTCAAATAAAAAGAATAAATACGAATTACATGCAGCTGTTTTGAATAATGATGTTGACAACATCCACAAAATATTAGAATCTAAAAATACAATTGAGATTATTAGTAGGCTTGATAAAGGAGGTCGAACAGCCCTACATTTAATTGCTTCCTATAATTATACCAAAATTTGGAATTTATTAAGCTCAGAGCAAATGAAATTTCTTATGGCTGTGAAAGATAAAATATTTGGTTTTACTCCTCTAATTTATGCAGAAAAATGTGGTAGCTGGAATATTGCTGATTTATTTTTAGAAGCAAAGGCAAATTATGATGACATCTTTAAAGAAATAGACAACATTAATGAACAATATAAGGGACCTAATAATCTAGATACCTCCCACTGTAATATGACATTGTTACACATCGCAACTAGTCAGGGCTTATTTAATCTCACAAAAGTTTTATTAGAAAAAGGTAGTGATATTTATGCTCCTGATAGATTTGGTAGGATATCCTTACATTATGCGGGCGCTTATAGTTACCAAATGGTTGAATTTTTAATTAAACATGCAGAACAAACAAACGCGTATCAATCATGGGAATTTATAAACGCGAAGCAGATTAACGGTAGCACTGTCCTACATGAAGCAGCTGATAATGGTAGAACAGAAGTTGTTGAAGTTTTAATAAAATCTGTAGAAAAATCAAAACCCCATAAATTATTTGAGTTTATTCAGGTAAAAAATAAGGAAAATAATACTGCTCTGATATATTCTGCTAGTAACGGACATACAGAAGTGGTTGAACTCTTAATAAAATCTGTAGCAAAATCACAACCCGATAAGTTATTGGAGTTTATACTAGAAAAAAATATAAGCGGTACTCATGCTCATATTGCTTCTTCTCAAAGTGGGAAAACAGAAGTACTTGAACTCTTATTAAAATCAGTGGAAACGAAATTTCCAGAAAAAATTTGGGAATTTCTAACAGCGAAACAGCATAACGGTTGCAATGTTCTACATGTAGCAGCTGAAAAAGGAAAATCAGAATTGGTTGAACTTTTAATGAAATCTGCAGAAAAATCAAAACCCCATAAATTGTTTGAGTTTATTCAGGAAAAAAATAAGGAAAATGTTAATGCTCTGATATATTCTGCTAGTAACGGACATACAGAAGTGGTTGAACTCTTAATAAAATATGTAGAAAAAACAAAACCCGATAAGTTATTTGAGTTTATACAAGAAAGAAATATATACGGTACTAATGCTCTTCTTGCTTCTTCTCAAAGTGGGAAAACAGAAGTACTTGAACTCTTATTACAATCAGTAGAAACGAAATTTCCTGAAAAAATTTGGGAACTTTTAAAAGCGAAACAGAATAACGGTTGCACTGTCCTACATCTAGCAGCTAAAAAAGGAAAATCAGAAGTGGTTCAACTTTTAATGAAATCTGTAGAAAAATCAAAACACCATAAATTATTTGGGTTTATAAAAGAAAAATGTAAATTAGGTAATACTGCTCTACATTTATCTGCTCAAGAAGGACAAACAGAAGTAGTTGAACTTTTAATAAAATCTGTAGATGAATTAAAACCTGATAAATTATTTGAGTTTATAAATGAAAAAAATAATAACGATAATACTCCTCTGCTTTTATCCGCTAATAATGGACATACAGAAGTTGTTGAACTCTTAATAAAAACTGTAGAAAAATCAAACCCCAAAAAGTTATTTGAGTTTATAAAAGAAAAAAATAAGGACAATATTAACGCTCTTATTGCTTCTGCTCAAGAATCACAAACAGAAGTGGTTGAACTTTTATTAAAAGCAGTAGGAACGAAATTTCCTGAAAAAATTTGGGAATTTCTAAAAGCGAAACAGAATACCGGTTGCACTGTCCTACATTTAACTGCTGAAACCGGTACAAGAGAACTTGTTGATCTTTTAATAAAGTGTGTAGAAAAATCAAAACCTGATAAATTATTTGAGTTTATAAAAGAAAAAAATAATAACCATAATACTCCTCTGCTTTTGTCCGCTAATAATGGACATACAGAAGTTGTTGAACTCTTAATAAAAACTGTAGAAAAGTCAAACCCCGATAATATGTTTGAGTTTATCAAAGCAAAAAATAAGGACAATATTAACGCTCTTATTGCTTCTGCTCAAGAATCACAAACAGAAGTGGTTGAACTTTTATTAAAAGCAGTAGAAACGAAATTTCCTGAAAAAATTTGGGAATTTCTAAAAGCGAAACATATTAACGGTTGCAATGTCCTACATGTAGCAGCTGAAAAAGGAAAATCAGAAGTGGTTGAACTCTTAATAAAATCTGTGGAAAAATCAAAACCCCATAAATTATTTGAGTTTATAAAAGAAAAAAATAATAACGATAATACTCCTCTGCTTTTGTCCGCTAATAATGGACATACAGAAGTTGTTGACCTCTTAATCAAAACTGTAGAAAAATCAAACCCCGATAAATTATTTGAGTTTATAAAAGAAAAAAATAATAACGATAATACTCCTCTGCTTTTGTCCGCTAATAATGGACATACAGAAGTTGTTGAACTCTTAATAAAAACTGTAGAAAAATCAAACCCCGATAAGTTATTTGAGTTTATAAAAGCAAAAAATAAGGACAATATTAACGCTCTTCTTGCTTCTGCTCAAGAATCACAAACAGAAGTGGTTGAACTTTTATTAAAAGCAGTAGAAACAAAATTTCCTGAAAAAATTTGGGAACTTCTAAAAGCGAAACAGATTACCGATTGCACTGTCCTACATTTAACTGCTGAAACCGGTATAATAGAACTTGTTGATCTTTTAATAAAGTGTGTAGAAAAATTAAAACCTGATAAATTATTTGAGTTTATAAAAGAAAAAAATAATAACGATAATACTCCTCTGCTTTTGTCCGCTAATAATGGACATACAGAAGTTGTTGACCTCTTAATAAAAACTGTAGAAAAATCAAACCCCGATAAGTTATTTGAGTTTATAAAAGCAAAAAATAAGGACAATATTAACGCTCTTATTGCTTCTACACAAGAAGGACATACAGAAGTGGTTGAACTTTTACTAAAATCAGTAGAAACGAAATTTCCTTCAGAAATTTTGGAATTTCTAAAAGCGAAACAGATTAACGGTAGCACTGTCCTACATGAAGCAGCTAATACTGGTAAAACAGAAATAGTTGAGCTTTTATTAAAATCTGTAGAAAAATCAAAACCCGATAAATTATTTGAGTTTATAAAAGAAAAAAATAATAACAATAATACTCCTCTGCTTTTGTCCGCTAATAATGGACATACAGAAGTTGTTGAACTCTTAATAAAAACTGTAGAAAAATCAAACCCCGATAAGTTATTTGAGTTTATAAAAGAAAAAAATAAGGACAATATTAACGCTCTTATTGCTTCTGCTCAAGAATCATAAACAGAAGTGGTTGAAGTTTTATTAAAATCAATAGAAACGAAACTTCCTGCACAAGTTTGGGAATTTCTAACCGCGAAACAGATTAACGGTGCCACTGTCCTCCATTTAGCAGCTGAAAAAGGAAAAACAGAAGTGGTTGAACTTTTAATGAAATCTGTAGAAAAATCAAAACCCGATAAACTATTGGAGTTCCTCAATGAAAAAACCCTTAAAGAAAATACTTCATTACATCTAGCACTTATGTTTAAACACCCAGATATTATTAAGCTTCTTATAAAATACAATGCTAATGTTGTTGAAAGAAATGATCATGATACGATATTGCATCAGGCTGTAAATATGAATAATGAAGAAATACTGCAATTAATTTTAAATGAAATTAAAAGAACAGAATCAAATATGGTTCCATTCATTAATGCCAGTGATACTGAAGGTGATACTCCATTAATGTGGGCTGCTGAACATGGTCGTCTGGAAATGGCTAAAATCTTACTAGAATATGAACCAAACATAGACTTGCAAAATAATGATGGTTACACAGCATTGCATTGGGCTACTAAGGGTGGCTATTATGAAATTGTTAAATTACTGTTGAATAAAAATGCAAATTCAAACATAAATGATAAAAATGGAAAAACTCCAATTAAGTTAGCTGTTAAAATATGGAATAATGATCCAAAAAATGAAAATATTAATTTGATTACGAATTTATTATCTTAGTGGTAGATTTTCCAATATGAAATTTACGTTTGAATTTGTAATTAGAATTAAAAAAGGAAATGTCAAAGATGAATTTTAAATATTTTAGTTTGTTGAAGCGAATTTATTGTAATTCAAAATAACCGCAATTTTTTTATAAAATCAGAAATTAATTTTCCTTTAATCACAATCTTATATCTAATCAATATTCTTTTAATTATTTAGCTGTGTTTATTTATAAAAATTAATTTTTATTTAAATTGTTAATATTAAGTGAAAAATTTATAAGTTTGATAACTAAAATAAGTCAAATAAATTGTAGTAGAGTAAATTCATAGAGAAAATAAAATTTGTATTAGTCATATAAATTAGATTAAGTATAATTAAGTTAGAGTAAGTACAACATGTTAATTATTTAAGGATAGCAATAGAAAAGATACAAATGTTATTAATAATTATTAATTAAATTTAAGATCAATCAGATTAAATTATTTCAGTTATAATAAGTAAAACATGTTAAGTAAGTAAGAAAATAAAAAACATAAATTATTTTATGATAAAATAAACGTCTAAAAACAATTTTCTATTTTAAATGAAAAGTTTCTTTCCTAATATGTGTGAACACGAGAGCAACAAAACTTTCAAATACATTTTTTTTTCTTTGTGTAAGTCAAAATATTAAAAGTGTAGAAATTTTAATTTTTAATTAAAATCTTTCCACCTTCCTTATTTTAATTCTTTAGTTTTAATCACCCCTTGCTTAAAATTGTACAAAAATAAGAATGTATTTCCCCCTTTCTATTTAAGGTATAATACTCGAATTATTCTTATTAAATACTATACTTTATTACAATTATATAATTAATTGGTAGACCTTAGTTTAACCCATCATCAAGCATTTGTATAACTACATCGTGTAAATAAATATCTTTTAACTAGAGTGAAATAAGATAAAGGGGTGCGTTAAATTTTTATTAAAAACAACAAATAAAATAAACACAAATCTTTAAGTGGCTTTAAAGGTCACTAATTAATTAACATTTCCTATAGGGGATTTTATAAATAAACAATGTTATAATTGTGGGGAATGTTTTGTATTATCGTTATACGAATATAAAAGATTTGATATCAAAATTTAAGAAAGACAAATTAACTTTTCTTCTGTATAATTTTATTTGTCTGTCTTTCTATATTTGTCGAGTACATTAATTTAGAACATTTAAATACATTAATACAAATTATCAAGTATAAAAATTGTGTCTAAGAAATCAACTTCGACAAATTTTCTTTTTCCCATAAAATAGAATAAATTTTAATTTTAACATTTTCATTTTATTATTTAGAAATATTATTGAACTGAAATTTTAGCTTTTGTAATATTTTATTAGAATTGACCACATTATTATGTGAAATGTTTGAAGTTAAGAGAATGAGGGTGAAGTCAATTTAACCGACGACACACTTCTAACTTATATATACATCCCTAAACATACAAGGAATATAGATGGCTATTACTGGGCGGTATTTTTCTTCTATATTTCTTTTTCTTTTTCTAATACCATTGTAACAGTAAAAAGAAAATAATATTAATAGTGAGTATAGTGTGAGTATAACAACGAGTAAAAGAATCGAAAGGACATGTTACGTGCAAAGAATAATGAGGTCCTATTAGTTTGATGGAGACATATAAGTCGTGTTGAAAATTTAACCTTAAATATTTTCATCTCTTCTTTTTCTTTTTTTTTTTTCTCTTCTCATTTATTTATTTATATTGAATTATACTTTTATTTCAAGGATTTCAGGATACCCAAAATCTCATTATTTATATATAAATTAGACTGAAACATTCTACGATATTATTTCGTCCTCTTATTTATTCTCACATATGAGTAAATTATTTATATTCATGTCTCAATCTAGAGTTTAGATTGTTAATTTTATATCAATTAATAACTCAATGTGACATTGTGACCTGTTATGAACCAGGGTTAATATATTTAAGGTAAGAAACAGGTAAACGTCTTTATAGATATTTATAATAGAATGAATGAACTGATAAAGTGTAAGTAAAAAATACAATAGAAATATTATCGTCAATCTTTAGAAGACAATCTCGATTATCATAACAAATTACTTCTTATGTATAGATTTTTTTTTCTTGATTTTATTGGAGAAAAAAAAAATTCTTTCATCATTTATCTTGTCACTAATAAATAGCAATAAAATAACAGACAAAAAGAAAAAAAGAAATTACAACAAAAGGAATGAAGAAAATATATTGACGAACAATTTTTTTTTTTTTTTTCCGTAACAAAAACATAAAATTTTTCCATCAATATTTTTATTTTCAATTCAAAAGAAAATGCGAAATAACAACAATAACAACAAAATAATAATAATAATATTACATATTGTTGTTGTTGTTCTTGCTGTTTTTGTTATAAGTTTTATAAAGTTAGAATAGAGAATATTGAAAAGTCTTTACACATAAAAAGCCCGATCACTAAAATGATAAGAAAAAAGAGAAAGCGAAAAAGAAGAAAAAAAAAAAAAAAACGAATAGAAATAAGGAGAGAGAAAAAAAAGAGCCGGAAACTAAGAAAAGTAACTACCGAGAAAAACAGTTTAAAGACGCCCTCATCGTAATTTTAAGTCTTATGTTACTGTATAAATTTTGGATAAATTCCATATTATTATACGATAGACAATTTCATTTATATATTTTTATTATTGTTTATTTTTTCAACTGTATATGTTTAGTTTTGTATTTATGTTTATTTATGTTTATGTTGTATATAATTCACCATTTTTTTCTCTCCAATTATTAATTTTCACTTTTTATTGTGATTTTTGTCAAATAATTAATTTTTACAATTATCATTTTTTTTTTTTTCATTTGATTTGATTTATTCATCTGTTTACTGATTCATGTTTCTAAAGATTTTATGTTATATTTTTGTTATAATTGGTTAATTAGTAATTTGCACCATATCAAAGTATTTAAAAAAAATATTATTTCAGAAGAATATTACTTACAGAGTATGATTCGAGTGGGCTCTTCACGTATGGCAAAAGAAACAGGTACGTATACACAATTGTGTTAATCTAATTTTAATCATCAAGTTAAATTATCAATTAAAAATTACTAAGTAAATAATAAAGAATATAGTTATATTATTGTAAATGATACCATGAGATGAGATACTATGGTTGAATAACAATCCCTTGAACTTCCTGATTAACAAAATTTCACTGTTTTTTTTAATTGAAATTTCATTCAAATTTCATCACTTTTATTATTTGTATCATACATTTTTATTCATACATGAAACTCTTCTTTCTTTATTCATTAATTAATAAGTTTAAATTATATCGTTCAACTGCACTTAAACATTAAATTGGTTTTGATTTCTCTGTAAATTTTGTTTATTTAATAAAAATTTCAACTGAAAAATGTTTCAAAACAATTAATACTTAATATAATTATTACTTAATTAACGCACAGATTTGTTTCTTCACTTGGAAAATTCTTTAAAATGATTAAATGTGTTTTATTTATATTTTTTCTGTTTCAATATATAATTTTTCTAAACAAACAATAATAAAGGAACATCTTATAAAAATAGACAAAAAAAAAATCAACAAGAAATAATTAATTGTCTCTTAAAAAATTATGGTACTCATTTATGAGTTTATTTTATTATTGTTGTAGTAGTTGTTGTTGTTGTTGTTGCTTTATTTTTCGGTTTATATTTATACAATTTTGTGTGTGTGTGTGTGTCGTATAATAAACAAATAAATCCCATTATTCGATATGACCAAAATGTGTGTCTTCATGTGTCTACATATTCTATATAATTCCAATATATATATTGGAATGTATCTATACTGTATGTGTATGTGTTTATGTGTGTGAGTGTGTGTGTGTATGTGTATATATTTATTAGATAACTAACTAAAAATACAGTGTGTAGTATATATCTGAATTTATCTTTGATTTATTTTATGGTCGACGATCACATACATATTTCATATCAATATCGGAAATTGTGGCAATTGTTTATATTCATATCATTAATTTAGGACTTTGATTATACAAAGGGATGAGACAATAATTTTTTTTTTTATGTATGTGTGTACACATACGTTGTATATGTATATATATATATGTGTTATTGTATGTTGTATATCCATATAAATAGTTTTTATATTTTATTATTATTTTAGACTTTATTTTGTGGTTTACTTAATAAAATTCATTCATATTTTTTATATTAAATGATGCAACCATAAAATACATTATTATTTGGTATTGATCATTAATTCTAATGCATTCTGTTGCATTTTATATTTTTAAAACAAAAACAAAAAAAAAATGAAAACTAACAAAAATTTCCCTACGGAATACATTTTTTTTTTTGTTGTTGTCTTCTATAAATTTGAATTTTTTTCTCCTTTTTTTATTCTTTTCTTTTTTAAGTTGTTGCAATAATCTAAAACAGAATTGCACATATGTACAATTGTATTTATAACACTGAAATTGAACAAATAGAAATTGCAATAAATTTTCTATTCCATATATAAAAATACTGTATTTATTTTTTTTTCTGTTTGATTCAAAAAAAAAAAAAATCTTTAAATCTAAATGTTAGTCTTGTTCCAATATACATTTGAGTTCAATCAAAAAAGTAAAATAAGAATAAGAATAACTCGTTGAACTTAATACATATAACCGATATATATATATAGTTAATATAATCCTATCATCATATGTAAGTCCTGATCAGTTCAAAATAAAACGAAGTTCCTTTTCCACCAGTAATACAACCAGATATAGGAGGGGCAATTCACATAAAAATAGACAATCGTATAATCGAAACGATTTTATGTACGGTGGCTCTTCTTCTTTTCTATTTTTTTTTCTTTTTTGTTGCTTTATTGTTATTTGGTTTATTTTTTTTTATATCATTTTCCCGCCCTATCTCTTCGTAAACTACAAAAAAAAAAGAAAAAAAAAAATAGAAGAAAATCAAATAAAACAATTGATGCGATTTGATGCAATTCGGTTTATGTTTTTCTTTTTCTGTTTGTTAGTTTTTTATTTTATTTTATTTCATTTTTTTTTTTGTGAAATTTTAATCACAATTCTTGTGATTATACTTACGACATTCATATTTATCCGATTTTCAACAAATACATTAGTTGGGAAAAATTTATTTGGATAAATCCAATCTGAACATTTTTATTTTATTTTTCTTAATAACAATTTTTGTGGGATTATTCTGTTCGATTGAATATCGATTATAATATTCACGTCTAATCGAGCACAAAAATGAAATATTATCATTATTATTATTGAGTCAATATTACTCGACTGTTTGTTTTGTCTTGAAAAATTGTTTCACAATTATTTTTAAATTTCATTGTAGATGGAGACGCCTAGTAATGACAGAAATAAAAAATTGTGATTGTTAAAATTAATTTTGTCTTAAATTCCAAGTTTTATTTCAATGCTTATATTTTGAAATACTTGAATCATCTCAATCATATAAAAGGGTGAAGAATTCCAGAATAATGACCTGAAATATTTTCAATTCTATAATTAAGAATTAAATGTTTTTTTTTCGAAGCTTTAAGTTGAAAATGATGAAACTTTTGACCTAAATAAGATGGATTTAAGGGCTACCTCCCTCCCCTTTTATCCAGAGAAACGTTCAATTTATTTTTCTTTATTTTTTTGCATTCACAATCGATCAGGTGTTTTTTTTTTTTTGTAATCACAATTTAGTGGATGAAGGTTGGACAAGCAATAAACGCGCTTCCATATTAAGGCGTAAGAAATTTCTCAATAATATTTTAAAACATTTTAATATATGGATTATTTAAGTTTTTCTTAATTATGAAAAATATTAGATGATATTGAAATAAAAAATTAAAGAGACTGATGTTCAGTCTCTGTAATTTCTTAAATTACAATCAATAATTTTTGTATTGTAATCAAATTTTAAGTTGTTGTTTTGTTTGTTTGTTTGTTTGTTTGTTTGTTTGTTTGTTTTTTTTCTATTTATTTCAGAAATAACATAAAACATGTGCCGCTTGTTTGTACAAGTTTGCAAAAAAAAAATAATAAATATAAATATAAAAATAAAAATATCTTCATAAAGTAATGAAAGAAATATTTCCAAACCGAAGCAAATTTCAATTTTTTTTCTTTACTTTTTTTTCTTTTTTTTTTTGTGTCTTTAATTTTTAATAAAATGGAAAAAAAAAAATATTTAAAGAATTAATTGAAAAGAAAAAAAAAAAAAACTTATTAAAGAATAAAAATGAAATTTTTTTAAGCAACAGCAAATTTTCATTCACTTTTCGTATTTAATTTCTAAAGTGTCAAATTTTATGATCAAATTTTTGTTCAATTTTTTTATTTTTTTTTTTTTTTGCTTTTAAATAAAAACAAAACAAAAAATAAAATAAAAGAATAAGACAAAAATATTTGGAATTACGTCAGACAAATTAAAAGAAATTATTGAAATTTTTTTGTAATTTTATACGTAAAAAGAGGGTGAAGGGGGTAGAGAGAGAAAGGAAAAAAATAACTAAAAAAATTTAAAAAAAATAAATAAATATAAAATTGAAAAATGTCCTTCAAAGTAAAATGTATTTTATTTAGTCAGCATTAATTGTAAACAGATGATTTTTATGCTGAATTTGTGGAATTTATAATGCAGGTATGATGAAGACAAAAAGAAGACAATGTAAATTGACTCATAATTTAAGGTGTTACTTTTGTGTATTACTTTTTTTTTTTTTGTAGAAAATAAATAGAAAAAAATATCAGAAATTAAAACGACATAAAATGACAAATAATTGAATGATGACAAATTATGACGTGTGCCGGTCATCAAGTTTATATTCTAAAAAATTTTTTCAAAATATTAAATATGATAATTTTTGTTGTTGTTGATTTTTTTTTTTGTTGAAGCCAATTCGAATGACAGTTAAAGTTGTCATTTACACGATACAGATTTAAAGTTTTTTTGTTTATGGATTTGCATTTGATTTTTATTTTAAATAACTTTAATTTGTTATCACTTTTTTTTGTTATCACTCAACTTATTCTTTTTTTTTTTTAAATAAGACAATAAAAAATATTTTGTGTTCTGCAGTATTAATGGAGTAGTACAAAAATAACAGAAAAACAAATATTTCGTTAAAATTGTATCAAAATACAGAAGACAAAACATTATCAATGCGAACATTATCAATTTAGATTTTTTGGTAATTTTATTCAATTTTTGGTAGATCCCAGTTTCACCTACTAAAGTCTAAACATTCTATAAACAATTCCATTGGAGTTATTAATAAACTTTAAAATAATTTTCTTGATAAGAATCCATTACAGAATTCTTTAAATAAACAAACAAAACAATTTGATATTGAAATTTATTTAGTATGAGTCTGCCATACATAATAATCGATTAGAAAATATTCAGATTCATTTAATGAGCGACAATTTTATTTGTCATATAAATTTTTATGATTATTTATTATTAAACATCTCGCACGCGGATCATATATATGACTCAAGACACAAAATTTTATGTGTTTTTATAATCTGATATACAAAAAAGACAAAACAAAACAAAACAAAATAAAAATAAATACAAATTACAACAATAAAATATGAATGAATGAATCTCTTATTTTTTTTGATTTGTTGTTTGTTTAATTTATATTCTTTATTTGTAATTAAAGATTTATTTAAATTGAATTATTTATAAGGAAGTCCATTCAAAATTATTATTGTTTATTGTTGGCCTATATTTGACGCAGTGAATCCAGTGAATCCGAGTCAAAGTTTGAAAATATAAAATAATTTTAAGACAAGTGATTAAGATTACCGATAAATATGTGAGTGCCGAAAATATTGAGTTCGAGTAACTCAGTGCGAGTGCGAATGTGTAAGGTGAGTGGCGACTCGTACTCGCATATTTATCGTAATCTTGGCAATGTGATTCACATTATCGATATTTTCTAATTAATGATTTTAACAGAATAATATAAACAAATATCTAACAAATAAATCTTTAATTAATTTAAACAATTTTGTATTTATATTGAATATTTTGTGCATTCGTTCAGTAGCTGAACGATATTTAAAAATGTATTTAATTTCAACTTTATCCATATACAAAAAAGAAAACAATACAATACATTGTTCTTATCTTATTTTTCTGTTAAAAAAATATTATGGTTATATTTTTAAGACAATAATCATCTTAGTGATATGTGAATCACCTCCAATATCAACACACACACACACACACGCTTTAAACTTTTAAATTCTGCGTTATATATTTGTTGTTTTTTTTTGGTAAATCAATAATAAATTATAGAAAGGATGACAGAATTAGAAGCAAAAAAGGTTTGAAGAATTAGAAGAAGAAAGAAAACAGTGAAAACAGAAAAGAAGAAGAACAAAAAAAAAATATGGCCGTCCAAAATGTGTCACGGATATTATGAATAGTGGACATTTCGTTTCAAGATCTCTCCTCTTCTCTCTTCACTTCACTTGTATAGAAAAATATATTATATATTTTTATTTATTTTACAAGGTGCCGTTTCCACACATAATTTTTTTTTTTTTACTTTTCCTTTACATCCTCCTTCCTCTTACTCCACTCAACTTTTATATTGCTTTGGATATTTTTTTTTTTTTTGGTTTGTGGTCGGTCCCAAGTCTCTGGGATATTGCGGGGAAATATAACAAACCATCGGTGACATATTCTTTTTATGATTATAATATGCAAAGAAAACTGATTTTTAGTATTGACCGTTGTCTCCTTTATATTTATATACCATTTCTCTCTATAACCGTGTGTGTGTGTGTGTGTGTGTATGGGCAAATGTGGTCAATATTATGAAAGTAAAAAAACAAAGAAAAAGAAGAAAAATAGAAAGGAACAATATATTTAAAGGGAAAGGGGGATCCCTTCTAGATGTTCTTCTTCGTTTTTTTTTTTCTTTTTGTTCTTGGATATGAACAAACCCGACCCGAGAAAAATATTTTTATTATAACACTGGGCGATGGTGGGGGAGATGAAAAATCAACGAAGAAGAAAAAGACAAAAAAACGGAAAAAATTTCACAAAAACAAAAATAAAATAAAAAAAAGGAAGGAAGGCAAAAATATTATTGAATTTTTTTTTTTATTAAAGAAAAAGGAAAAAAAAAAATTACGGCATGGATAAAAAAAAAAGTAAAAATTAGAAGAAGACAAAGAAGAAGTAGAAGAAAATTGGTACAAAAATATTTTCATATGATCGACTGATGACTTTAAAATCTTTTAAAAATTCTCCTTTACAGAAGCAAAACTTTTTTGATTAAAATTCCAATTTTTTTTTTTTTTCTTTTTTAATAATTTTAAAGTTTTCAAGTTGAAAATATTTCTGTTGGCAAAACTTTTACTTTCTTTTAAAGTTTATAGATTTTTCTGAAAATACTTTTATTTTTATTATTATTATTATTATTATTTTGAAAGTATTGAAACGTTGTAACGTTGTGTAATAAATAATCTAAGATGGAATATAAAAAATCGTTGTGGTTTGGATATATTGACATTTTCGTTTTTTTTTTTTTTGGACTATGGACCATCAACTAGTGGACATTGAAGGCACCCAAAAAAAAAAAACAAAAGCCATAAAACACATATGTTTTTCATAACCATATCCGAGAGTCATAAAGCTGAAATAAAAGAAAAAAAAAAAACAAACGAAAGGAAAAAAAAGGAAAGGAAAGAAAAATCAGAAAACAAAAAAAAAAATTAATCTTATTTTTCGGATGAAAGAGAATTTTATCTTCCTTTATTTATTTTCTTTTTCTTCTTCCTTTTTCATTTTTTTTTTTTCTTCACAAAATCAATTAATATTGATTTTTATTTGCGTGTAAATTTTCTCACATTCAACCCTCTATTTTTTTTTTTATTATTTATCTTCTTCTTCTTCTTCTTCATTTTTTGTTCTGTTTAAAAAATGTGTTTTTTTTTTATTCACTAAGTACACTGACCCATACAATTTTTATTTAAATAGCTAATCGTTTAATCTTTTTCCATCTGTTTTTTTTTTTGTTATTTTGTGTTAAATAAGTGTGAGGGGGAGGCGGGGGGAATAAAGAAAAATCGAAATCAAACCTATTGACATACAAAGAAACCTTTTTAAAACCTCTTTAAAATAAAAAAAATATAACTAAAAAGAAATTTTGTATATGTGTGTGTGTGTATGTGTGTACAGTGTAAATGTGAGTGTGTGTGTGTGTGTGTGTATTATCTGACCTATATAATTGAATAGGAAACCTTGCATTCATGTAAATTATATTTCAATTGTATTAACCCCTTTTGTTGTGGTTGTTGTTGTTGCTGTTGTTGTTATTGTTGTTTTTTTTTTCCATCGTGTTAAAGAATTAAAAGTTAAAGATTAAAGTGAATATAAAGTGAATATGAGTTAAGTGAATTGTAAAAAGTGGGAAGTAAAATTTTTTTTTGGAATTTCTTTAAACAGAGAAAATATTTATAAGAATTAATTTTTAATACTGAACATTTTTTTTTTCTTTCATCCGAATTTTTACAAAAGATTAAAGAGAAGTTGAAAAAGAGGCAAAAATTACAAGTAAGTTAAAAAACTCACAATTCATTGAATAAATTTATTAAAGACAAACTTATTCAATTTTTTCGTTTAAAACGTAATATAAAATATTCCAGAACAAAAACATTTTCACCCCTACCTCCCAATTTCTTTCTCACAGATGACAAAAAAAAAAAGAAAGGAAAACTTTTAATCAATAGAGACAACTTTTCCTTTTTCTTTTTTTTTTTTTGTCCACCTCATAATATAAAATATGAACCAATAAATTTTTCTCCAATGGAATATCCTGGAATTTAATCTGATCCCTTAATCGCGAAATGGTGTTTTTTATGACTTTCTGTCTAAATGTTTCAACTATATATATAAATATAGTCCCAAACATACATCTACACACACACACACACACACACACACATATGGTTAGAGAGACATGGGAGGTTTTAAGTATGGGAAACATAAATAACAAATAAAAAGAAGCAAAAAGAAGAAGAAGAAAAAAAAATAAATAAAAAATAAAATAGAAAAAAAAACTGAGGAAAAAAAGAGGAAAAAAAAAGAAAGAAAGAAAAACAAAAACCCCTAAAAAATAAGTGGTCGATGTCATTGTTTTTTTTTTTTTCTTCCTTTCCTATATATACAGACACACACAGACTGGTTTATCGTTTTATGTTTCTAATCTCTTCAAATTGCGGAAGAAAAAAAAAACAAATCATTTGTGCAAACTCTATTTACGCATATTACGTACATCAGAGGGGTCAACTTACAATATTTTATGTCTAAGTATACACTGACTTATTTTGTACTTACATTTTGTTGTATATTTTATTAAATAGTTTTAGTCTCTTCTTATGGAATAAATATTTATTTGTTGATGATTAATAAATTTAAATATTATGAAGTTGAAATGACCTTGACTGATCTCTATTATTTTCCATTTTCTTAATAACAAAAGTTATATATTTAATTTTGTAGATTATTTCGATTATTATGTTTGATTTGTTAGATTTACTGATTCTACATAGTATTTATTAGGGGTGATTTTATTTAATGAAATGGGATGTGATGTGATAAGACATGTATTGTTAATAAAGCCATTAGAAAACCTAAATCAAATAATAAGATATGACAATGTTGTAACTGATGTAATTTGTACAAATTTCTCTTGTACATTGGAGATTAAAAAATTTAATTTAAAATATTTTATTCAATAAAGTGAACTTAGAATGATTATCTGGCTTTTCTTTAATTTTAGTTTTTTATTTAATTTTTTTTTTGTTCCGTAAATTCAATTGGGAAGTTGTTTTTTATTATTTAGAAAATATTTTATCCGCTTATCATTGAGCCATCAATTTATAGTTACTAAAATAAACAATCAATCTTTAAGTTGATTTTAATTAAGAAAAATAAGAGGAGTGGAAAAAAAAATTTAACTTCATTTTAGGTTTTCTGGAATCTCATTAAACTTTTCTTATTCGTAAGTTGTGTGTGTGTGTGTGTAAATGGAAATGTTAACAATCAATATAAATCAATTAAATATCATAAAATTAATTCATTCATTTTTTGAATAATAATTGTCTAGTTTAAATTATATTATTGTTGTCACTAGGGGTGATAAATTCATCTGTCTTCTTCTTCTTACTTTTTTTTTTAAACAAAGTCGAAACATATAAATCGGGGGCGTTTCTAACAATGTTCATGTCATACCATTTGACATTACAGTCATGCTCATCATATGACACTTCAAATTTGTAACATAAAAATAAAACTAAAAAGTCTTTTAAATGTTTTAAAATTGTCAGACAATTACCTTCATTTGTTTTATTCCCGTGTTCAAAATATACAGAACAAAAAAAAAGAATTGTGTCAAGTAAATTTCTATTCACAATTTCATTGTTTCACTTATTACATTTTTTTTTTTATTTATCTATAAAAAGATTTCATATCACTGGAGAATAATTTTTTATTGTTGTGGAGGCGCCACGTATTTTGATGCGCAGATGGAGGCGGATATTTTTTTTTTTTCAATTAATTCCAAATAAATTAAAAAATGAAATTCTTCGTAAAAAGTCTAAAATATATTCACATTAACTAGTCGTACTAGTCAATGAACTAAATTCATTTTAAATTGCAAATAAATGTTCCCACACTCAATCATAATCCACGTGCATTTCTATTGAAATATATCAACAAATATCCGTATCAAATTCAAATATTTCTTCTCATAAAAAAGTATAAAAGAAGAAGAAGAAGAAGAAATAGACAATGGTAAAATAAAAAAGAGAGAACACAAGACAAAAAAAAATTGAAATTGATGAAATCGAAGTCAAAGATATCAACAGATAAAAACAAATGCATACATAAATCTTTTGTACATCCACCCTACCCTCCCCTTCCCATCTATATAGAGTAGTTGTAATACTGAAACCGCACAAGATTTTTACAGAATAAAAAAGATGAAGAAGAAAAATAATATTATTGGAAATGGAAAAATTGTGGGTGGTCGTACTGGGGGGTGGTGGTGAATAAATAGACTTTTATATAGAGAGAAATGACGATGATTGCACATTGAATAGTTACACGATAATATTGATTTGATTGTGAGGATAGCATAAAAAAAAAAGAAGAAAAACTTATGCCTAACACAATTCTCTCATTCCACACCAATAAAAAATTATATAAATAAATGTACTTTGTCAGGATCATAAGAAGAACTATTTCTTGATGAATCTCTTTCATTCATAAAATGTTATTGATATTAACCCGGTATTAGTTGATCGATTCCGGTATTATTATAACAGTTGGTGGTCCAGGAGATGACGACATTTTTCTTCTTTTTTTTATAATTTCCTTGAATAACTTCACGCATCCCTTAGGGAAAAATTTGTTCAGTCAATTGTGGTTTTAAGGATAAAATTAAATTTTGTGATCCGAATTCTTCATAAATTTATTTAGTCTATAATGAAAGGATTTTTTTTCGGTACTCTTTAAATTCCAGTAAATGAAAATTAGGAAAACTCTGAACAAAAAAAACATGAACACTTTTTTCCTAAAGTTGAATTGTACAAAATCTTTAATTTTAAATGTACGTTAAACAATTGTTTAAAACCCCTGTATTTAAACGGAAGTCCTTGTATCATTTTCGATTATAGTTAAGAAGATGAGAGTCGACATTGTCTCTTTTATTTTTATTAGAAAATCGATTCAATAAAAATATATTCTATTATATTGCATGATATTATCGAGTTATATGTGAAAGTTCAAGTTGATTATGAGAAGAAGAAAAAAAAAAAAAACAAAGATGAAAATTATTAGAACAACCTTGACTGAAATAAAAAGGAAATTGAATTTTTTCTTTTGTTTTTTTTTTCTATGTTTTTTTTTTGTTATTGTTTGAAATTTATCGAAAAATATTTTCTGTCCTTCTTTCCCAATATTATTCCAATATTAAAGGTTTTCTTTTTTCTTTATTATTTTTTTGGTAGAAAATTCTTATCAATTGAATGAAAGAAGAAGAAGAAGAAGAAGCAGAAGAGAAAAAAAACAAATAAAAACAAAATTTAATAAGAAAACTGTTTTATTTTGGACACGTTTATGTAGAAAATTAGAGGCGTGGTTTTTCTTTTAAAAAAAAAACAAAATTTTCACCGGAACATTTAGTCCAATGAAATATCATTCAAACTATTGGCGTAGTCGCGATTCTGCGCTGTATTTTATATCAGCATTGCTGTTATATATTATGACGTCATTGTCAGTGTGTGAAACATACAAATATTTCTATGTTTCAACTGATTATATTATCTCATTGTATTTGTATTTTATATATAATACACTTATATATTTAGTAGTCAGATCACAGCATTGGTTATATATGTATTAGTGTATTGTGTGTGTGTGTGTGTAGCTCTATGTTTATATAAAAAGGATTGGATTGTCATACTTAACTGATGTTGAAGTAGAATTCTACAGTTCTACAAATAAAATTATATTAAAAATTTTTATCTCACTTTCCATTTGTTACACAAACACGCATACACACACACATGCAGACAAAAACTCAACTAAAATGATTTACTTTTTTTTTTTTTGGTTGTTGTTGTTCTATCGTTTATGAACACGATTCTCTGTATGTAATTCAATCGCGATTGATCCTCGTTTTAGATAAAAGAAGAAAAGTATAAAAAAAAAAATATAAGAAGAAACAAAGAAAGTTTTAGAAGTTTGTTTATAAAAAAAAATAAATAAATAAATAAATAAATAGAAAATTTTCTATCATTTATTTTTCTAAGCATTTTTCCTCTTAGGTCAAATATTGATTAAAGCAATTTTTGAAATATCAAAATATAATGAAATTTTTTTTTTTTGTATCTTTATCTTATCATAATCTTCTTCACATTTTTTTTTCTTGTCTTATATTTCTATAATAATAGGGTTGAGGAGGGGGGAAATATATTCAATAACAAAACAAGAACAACAACAAAAAAATTCTATAAAAATAAAAAGTTAATTTGATCTTCATAACAAAAGTTGAGAAAAGTCGTTCATTCACCTTTGCCACTTAAAATATTGACATTTTATTTGACTTTTTAAAATATGTAAAACTATAACCTCTTATTGCTGGTTGTTTTCATTTGTTTTGTTTTTTTTTTTTTGTTCACTGGGAATCAAGAACAAATTGAATATCTAAAGAAATCAAAATCAAAATCAAAAACGACAGTTTAAAGTTAAAAGAGAAAAAGAAGGATAAAAGAGGAATCAGAAAAATAAAAGAGGAATAAATGAACTATGAGATTTTATTTTCGCGAATTATATTCATCATAGATAATCCAATATTTTTTTCTTTTCTTTCTATAAATTCACCGGCGTAAAAATTGTGTGTGAAATCATGCGTTATGAATACACGAATATTTGCATCACATATAACTAAAACATCATCCTTATAAATATAACCCCCCTTAAAAAGACATAAAGGGGGTTGCATATATATATGGGAAAAAAAAGAAAGAAAATAAATCGGTTAAAAATTACAGTCATTTATTGTATAAAAATTGAAAGGTAGGTCAAGATTTTTTCTTAGTCTTTTACTTTTAAAAGGAAAATTCACTAAAAAACAGTGAAACGCATAATAATTTTTATCAAATTTTGGTAAAAGAGAAAAAAGATAATTCTGAATGCGTATAAAAAGTGAAAATTGTTCAAAGGAAATTTTTTTTATTAAAATCTTCTGTTTTGTGCGAGAAAATTTATTTCTTTGTGAAGATTAAAAATAATTTTATTATCAGACGTCAATCAAATTATAGATGGATAAAACACATTACGTAATTCATATGCTTCTATGCTTTCACTTCATAGAGAATGTCATCATCAACATTAAATCATAAAAATTATTTATGATTTTGTTTTGGAATACAAACGCATGGTACCACACGTACCTACATCTTGCATTCAATGCATTTGAAAAAATTATTCCATTTATCTAAAGTTAATTGGATTCCCAAAAAAAAAAAATACTCACTGCTGATACGTTACTTACTTTGTGTTAATTACCAAATAAACGAAATACATAAACTACACAGAAAGAAAATATATTTTCAATTCTTCAGAATTCACATTGCAGTTACACTTCTCATGTACTTGATGCATAAGTTTAAAGTATTTGTATTGAAAGATTGAATTGTAATTGATTAAAAGATAGTGACAGAGACATAATTCTATATTTTACATTACATCAGTTACACTTTATGCAAATATAATAAAGTGAAATTTCATGAGACACGGTCATTGACAAAATAATATTGAAGAAACTTTATCATGTCAAAGATCATCATTTCCGTTTTAGATAAGAAAAAAAAAATATATTATTGAATTATTGATTTTTTTCTTTGGAATAGAAAAAGATAAAAAAAAAAGAAAAATTGGCAACGACTTGAGAATATTCTCACTTGATTTTGATTCACGTGTATACATCAAAGGACATTGTCGCGACAGATCTTAAGCAAAGATAAAATTATTCATGATTATCTTATATCGATTATTAAATTGACGAGAAAAAAATAAGTGTAATTTTTCATTTAATTCGGAATTTCAATTTCACATGAAAATTTCTTCTACAATTTCTAATGAACGGAATTATTTAAAGTTTTAAATTTTATATGGCAAATGGCAAGTAATACTGTGACGAATTACTTCAGCTTCATGTGTGACTTTTGCCAAAAATCTTATTTAGAAAAATATTCAACTTGAACATTGAACATTTGAAAATTCCGTAGCGATCATCAAGAAGATTCAAATGAAAAAATCATTTATTAATTTGTGTGAGAATTTCCGTGAATTTATTTCATCAGATTTAATTTTTCTTCGAAGTAAATTTATTTATTAAACTCTTTTTGAGTTTCACAACAATTTAAAGATTGCTCTCATTATTTTTAAAGAAAACAGTAAAATTAAAGCGAACTTTTTATTGAAATAAATGAAAAATGTATCGAATTACAAAAGAATGTCAGGGCAAAGTCTTTGAACAGATTTGTAAATTTTTCTATAAATTTGATTCCATTATAAATAATGAGTTTATTCAAGGTGCCTTTAAGTTCTTCTTATTTCTTTTTAATTAGCTTTTTTTAGATTTTTTTAAAATTACAAATACAAAAAAAATATATAAATAATATTTTATTGATTAACCTTATCTGGTTCTATCAAACGTCTAAGTAATTCAAAGTAACAATTTTAATTAATTATTTATGTGATAAAGTTATTTTATAAACAAAATATTATTAGTTTAGTTTCACTTGTTTATATAAATAGAATATTCTATAAATGATAAACTGATAATCGTAAGTAGTTCAGATTTATTATTAAAGAAATTGTATATTTGTATTTTTTAATTATTATTTAATCTGGGTACAACAACTAATTAAGGTTATTAGTAACTAAGTAATCTATACTATTTTTTATGTAGACCAAAAATATGCACAAGTTTTTAATATTAAAGAAATATTATTGTGACATTAAAAAGAATTTCAGTCAATTAATTTTTCTTTAATTGAAAAATTAAAATTAAAAATATTCATCATCTGATTAATATTGGTGCATGTTGACTGGAGTTAAACCATTGTACAAAAACTTCAATAAAAACCAAATTAACTTTTAAAAAATTATGTAAATGAAGAAATTCTTGATTATAGAAATTTCTATTTTTGTTTCATTGCTTTTTTTTTTTGTTTTATTATAAGTTCGCATTTTTCACAAAAATAATTCAATTGACGGTCACCAAATTTTTGTATTTTATTTTTTTTTTATATTTTCAATATTTGAATAAAAATTGAATTAATTGTTTCTAATTTTTCATTATTATTAAATTATTTATTCTTTTGTTATTATTAATATTTTATTGCAAACAATAATTTGTGCTGACTTTAAATTCTATAAAAAAATTTGTTTATTTGAAAAAAAAAAAAAAATTATTAATTAATTTCAGGTAAATGAACTCCAATTAGTTGAATGTGGTAATTTTGTTTGAATTCTATATTTTTTTATTAAATGAAATAATTGTTTCAAAATTGTGTAGCGAATGGAAATTTTTCAATAACAAAAAACCTTAATTATTCTAAAATAATTTACTTTATAATTAAAAAAAGAAAGGAATAGAATAAAGTGGAATCAAATCATAATCACATTGGCATTGGGATCCTATTTCACAACTTAATCTGAGACAAGTTTATTATACATTTTATATAAAATGGGAATTGGTAAAGGTAATCAAGATCTTAGAGTTTTCTTCTTTTTTGTTTTTTTTTTTTTGTTGCTTTGGATTTTGACACCTTTCATCTGTTTTCATTATAATCGTTTCATTTTATAGTTTGAAAAGAATTCTTTATAAAATTTTTATTTCATTAACTGAGACAGAGATCATATTATTTATATTTATTAAATTAGTCTGAAGAATATTAAAAAAAGTTCTTGTATTTTTAGAGAATCAAATAAATGTTTATAAAATGATTCATATTTCACAAGAAAATAAAAATAAGTTTTACAACATAACGTTATCTCTAGTATTCGTTGAGACATTTTGTTCTTTAACTCTTCAGTAGTTGTATATTGTGTTTCCTTCAAGTGATTCAATGATTCAATAATTTACAAAATATGTTTAATTTGTTTAAATAAAATCCATTCAAGTTTCTTAAATAACAAATCAATTAATCATCATCATCAGTAGCATTCCCCAAATAATCCATTTAACCAAATAAACAATAATAAGAATTTGAATCCAACTAATGTGTGCCAACCACTAATGTTCAGTTTAACGAAACTTTTAGCATCATCCCTTACTTGGTTTGTTCTCGTACTGCGTCACATCTTTCACTTCCTCTCTACCAGACTGATAAAAATTATCGTGAAATTCGCGATTTATTCAACATTAAAAAAAATAAATTATTATTTAATTTCAATAGAAACTAAACGTCATTTTTCACTTTCCATTTTTTCCCCTTTTTTTTGTTTATTTTCCGTTCTTTTTATTTGTTTTGTTTTTTAATAAAAAATAAATAAAATTAAACATAATTAACATAATAAATAAGGAAGTCTAGGAAAAAAGGTTTTTTTTTTGTATTTTATTATTTAAGAAAAACAAAGAAAGAAAAACAAAAAAAAGAAATATTTCGTCAGATAATAAAAAAAAAAAGTCTTTATTTTAAATATTATTTAGTAAATAGGAAATTAATTGTATAAATTTTCGGTCGTTTTTATTGTCTTTTGAAATTTAAAACAAAATGTATAAAAAAATAAAAACAGTGAAATTATATTTTAACTGAAAATAATAAATAATAAATAATGACATCAGTTGAATAAATAAAAAAAAGAAAAATAGAAATTTGACCTAAGTGTGTCGATATTAATTATTTTATTTTGTAAAATAATTTCTTATTTTATTGGACCACCTATAATCTGTTTGTGAAGATCGTTGTTGTTTTATTTTCTGTTGATTGTCATCATTAAATTAAAACACAATTCTTTCGTCGTAGAAGAAAAATTGAAACTTTCCCTTTTTTTTTACACCATTTTTAAACGTCATTTCACTTACATATTTTTATTATCTTAATAAAAATTTAAACGCCATTAAAATATTTATATTTGTATTTGTAAAATTGTAAAAATTGTCACGTTCTTGTTGAATTATATTTCAATTAAACTTTTTTATTTTGCTTTTTTAGATGGAGGCGCCATGTTTGTTTTTTTTATCTAAATTTACAAAAACCAGAACAAAAAATTACAAAAATTATGAGAAGAAAAATCTTTTGATCCGATTTTTCTTTAATCTTTAAACTTTTGTTATCACATATCGTCTCTATATTGTTGTATTATGTAACGTCTTAAATAAAAGATAACAACATGAAATCAGTAAATGAATCCTTTAATTCACATGGAATATCCAAAGCATACACAGGATACACAGACACACACACACACTGAACATAAAACACAAATATAATTTATAGAGAGAATATTTTAAATTCAAATGTCATTAATTAATAATATTAAGTTACACCAAATTGTCATTGTCGTTTCTTAAAGATTTCTTTATCATTAATTTTTTCTTCTTAAATAATTTGTTCCATCGCATCCATCACAGAATAATATTGAATTTCAAAATAATTTATCGTATCTTTTAATAAGTTACAGTATCGGTGGAATGAATAGAACGTGTTCATCCATATATAAAAATAAGAATCTAAAATAATTACACTGTTGTTCTTTAATCGAAATTATATTTTTTTTTGTTTATTTAATTTTCTCTGTTATCAAAAATCTTTATTAAAGAACGACAGCAAAAAAAAACAAGAACTTCGATTGTCATTTTTGTTCCATAGTAACAACAAAGTAAATTATATTTTATATAATAAAAATCGTTATAATAATTATTACCTGTTGCTAGTTGATCCAGTTGACTTTTATTATCACAGACAATAATTCTGGTGGACTGACGTCATTTTGTTGAAATATAAAAATTAAATAAAAAAAAAAAAATTAAACTCACCATTTCCTGTCATTCAAATATCAGTCGTCACAATTTAGAAAATAATTTGCATAATCAGTTTTTAATTAATTAAAATTTTATAAACCAACAAAAAAAAAAAAAAAAGAAAATCATCACTGAAGGTAACCGCCCTTCAAAATTTTCATTTGCTACAAAAACAAAAAAGGTTAAAGAAAATCACCATAAATGGAATGGAATGCGTGAATGCGTAAAGGTGAATGCTAGAGAAAAATATAACGCACAATATTTGGATGAGAGGAGGTCGGGGAGACAAAAAAAAAAAACAAATGAAAACAGTTTTTAATTTTTTTTTTTTTGTTTTTCTCTGTTTTGTTGTTTTTGTTTGTTTTTTTTTTTTTTTGGTTGAATTTTACAATGAAAAGAAAATTTGTTTTTTAAGTTGAGCTTAAATGTTTTCTTTATTTTTCTTTATTTTTCTTCATGTTTTTTTTTTTTGTTTTTGCTTTTTTTTTTTTTTTTTAATTATTTAACTTAACAAACGACGATTATTCTAAAAATCGTAAAATTAATTCTTCTTCTTCTTCTTCTTCTTCATCATCCTCTTCAATTGTTTTTTTTTTTTTGTCTTTTGTCTTTTTGTTTGTTTGTTTTTTTTTTTTATGTACAATTAAATTTGTTCTTCTTAATAATTAATTCATTAAAGGTAAAATTTTTTTTTTTTTTGTTTTTCTTCTTTTTTTTTGTTGTAAAATATTTTTTTCATTTTAATTTTTTTATTTTGTTTTTCTTTCTTTGTGTTGTTGTTGTTGTTTTTCTTAAAAATTACTTTATATTTATTTTCCTTCATAAAATTAAATTACATATTTTATTTTTATATTTAATTCTTCTTCTTAAATTTTCTCTCTTTAATTTCTTCTTCTTCTTCTTCTTCTCTATTTTATTTTTTTTTTTTGTTCCTATTTTTATTTTACTTCACTTTCAACTCTTCATACATTTTACGTCTCCTATAATTTCAATTTGATTTCATTTTAAATATAATTATAATTATTTATTTATTTATTTATTTAATAATTTTTTTATTTTTTTTTCATTTTCATTTTCATTTTCATTTTAATAATCTCGTATTTTTAACACAACCTTCAATATTTTTTATTTATTTTTATTTATTTATTTATTTTTATTTTATCGCAAGTAAAAAGATATTTAAAACTTTTTACAAAAACAAAACCAAAAGAAAAAAAAAGGTAAAAAGTTAAAAGTTAAAAAGTTAAAAGTTAAAAGTTAAAAAATTAAAAGTTAAAAGTTAAATAAGATTATCGTTTTTTTTTTGTTCTTTAAATTTTTTTTTTTAAGAAACTTGAAAAGGTGAAAAATTATGAAATTAAATTTTTAATTTTTAAATTTTTTTTATTATAAACGTGAGAATTCTTAAGAAAGTTTTTAGTTCCAGCGGCTTTATTCTGTTTATTTTCTTTTTCAATTTGAACTGAATTGATTCGGTCGAATGGAAGACAACAAAAATATTCTCTTTATTTGAATTAATTTTCCTAACTTTCCATTCAATTTTGTTAACAAACAAAAAATTAATTTAAAACAAACAATAAAGAACGATTTGTGATTTTTATTGTTTCTTTTATTGATTACAAACAACATAAAAAAATATGTTGTCAATTAATTGAACGAACATTAAAAAATTTTTAAATAAATTTAAAGTTAATCAATTTAAACACAAACAGTAGAAAGTCGCTGACAGGTAGATGTGGTTGGAAGTGGGATATGAATTTTGATTTAATTTCACATACTAAAAATTTTATTAAATGAAAACAAAGAAAACTTTAATTTAATTGGAATGAAAATCCATTTGGATTATTCCCCATTTTTTTTTTGTTTAACAAAAAAAAAATAAAATTTCCACCAAAATGACGGCATACAGAATATTTAAGGAAAAACAAAAACGAAAAAAACAAAAAAAAAAAAAATAAAAATTAAAGTTGAAAATTTTTGGATTCAGTTTTGATTTTTTTCTGTTTAATTTTAATTTTATTTTTGTTTTTTTTTTGTTGTTGTTGTGATAGTTGTTGTTGTTCCTTAATTCCCTATTTTTTTTTTTTTGTTTATTTATTTCTTTATTTGATTAATTTAAGTGTTTTTTTTTGGTTGTTTGGGTTTTTTTTTTTTTTTTTGTAGAAAAATAGAAGCAATTTTTTTTTTAAATGGAAATTTTTTCATTTGTCCATTTTTTCAAAGTTAAGATCCGAGAGAAAAAAATGTTTTCTTCGTCTTCTTCTTTAATTTCAAAAATAAAAGAAGACCATTTATGTATTTTATGCTTTAAATTTGTCTTCGTCTTCTTCTTCTTCTTCTTCTTTTTATTATGGAAGAAAAATTGAAAAATTAAAAATTATTTATTCGTTTTTGTGCTTTTTGATTGTTTTCTTCTTTTGTTTGTTTGTTTGTTTTTTTTTTCTATTGATTATTTTTTTTTTTTTTGTATTTTTGTTTTGATTTTATTCAGAACGAGAAAAAATAAAAAAAAGTGAATTACAAAAAAAATTTAAAAATCACAAAAAATTAAAACAGTAAAAAGTTCTTCTTAAAATCTACATAAAATATTATTAATTATTTTATTATTTTTTTTTTGTTTTTGTTTTCTCTGTTTATCTCTTCACCCTTCATACTTCCTTTACATTTTTTATTCTTCTTAATTTTCTCTCTAAATAATTTTTGCGTCTTTTTTTTTCTTTTTAATTTATTTGATTTTGTTTTGGTTTTTTTTTTTTGATTGTTGTTTTTTTTTTCTTCCCCTTTTGTAAAGAGAAACAAAAAAAAAAAAAATTAAAATAAAAAGTAAAAATTTGGTTTTAAAACTTAACATAAAAAAAAAATATAGAAAATTTTTTTGTAACACTTTTTTTTTAGAGATTTTAATGAAAAAGTTTTTTTTTTTTTTTGTTTTTCTTTTTCTTCTTCTTCTTTATCTTCTCAATTCAATTAAATAACAAATTCTCTTTAAATTCTTCTTAAAGAGTTAAACATTTTAAAAATATGATTAAAAATACATACGTACGTTTGTCCATTCCTTCTTCTTCTTCTTCTTCCCCTTATTCTTCTTCTTCTTCTTCTTCTTAATAATAATTAAATATTGTCCTTCGGAGGTGGTAAAAAAAAAATAATAATAATAAAAAAAAAAAAAAATAATAATAAGACAAAATGGAAAGAGAAAGAAAACAACACAATAATTGTGTGAAAAAGAAAAATAATTAAATTATTTTTAAAAATAAAACAAATGGGAAACTGTAGAGAATCTTTTTTCATTTGTTTTTCTTTCTCCTTTCTTTTCATCTTTTCTTTTGTTTGTTTGTTTTTTTTTTTCTTTTTAATTTATCACTTTTGTCCGAGGGGTACCAATTTTGGTATTATGATGGGGCTAGTAACGACCCCATGCTGTTTGACCCCCCAACTGACGTCATAGATAAAATTCTGGTGAACTTTGACCGTCGGAATGTAAATCTTGTGTTTGTCCGGCGGTTATTGCTGCCTGTCTCATTTGTAAACGTTGTTTTAATTGATCTCGTTCCTGTGACACACGTGATAATTCCATTTTCATACGTTGTAAATCATTATGTAAACTACGATTTAATGATTCTAAATCTTGACGTTGTTGTAAGCGTTTTGAACGACAATTTTGTGCGTAACCACGATTTTTTAATGTTCTTCGTTTCTGTTTTAAACGGACAACCTCTTCACGTGGACAACCATGTAATCTTTTATTGAGTTCACGTACACTTAGACTCATTAGAAGTTCATCATTAATAAGATCATCATGACCTCCAGTACCATAAGAGAATGTACTACCTGGACCTGATGCGCCGCCACGCGGTGAAATATTTGATGAGCCTGTTGAACATACTGATAATGGTCGACTCCCATGTCCATTGTGGTATGATGAATGCATATTCAATGCACCTAAATGATCTAAATGACCCAAAGGATGATGTTGAAGTCCATATGATCCAGAATTTGGTGTAACATTTGATGGCAGGTACTCACGTCTATCCCATTCTGATTCCTGTACAGCTGAACAATGAAGCGGCCTTAAATCTAATGGTTGTGGATCATTTCTTAAAGCCTGTGGAAGCCACATCATTTCTTCCATTAATCCAGGAGGTTGACGATGTGGTGGATAATGATTACTGTAATTTTGTAAATTGTACGTGGCATTTGGTGAACCAATAACAGGTGGTGTTTCTGGTGGTGTTGACGGTACTCCCGTAACAGGTCCATTCACTAACAGTGGTTGACCAGACATTGGAGCATGTGGATAAATAATATCTGGTGGTGGTGATAAGGTTTGAATTTTCTTTTCATCATGATTCCAACCAGGTGGTGGTGGTTGCTGTTGTTGCTGTTGTTGTGGCGGTGGTGGTAGTGGCGGCGGCGGCTGTTGTTGTTGTGTTTGTCCAACAACTCTTAATCTCATTGGTGGTTCATCCTCTTCAACTGTATTCCAAGTCATTTTACTTGTTGTTATTGATGGTGGACTTGGTTCTTCACGTTTAACACCACCGGGATCAGGCAGATGGTCTAGTACAAATTCTTGTACGTATTCATCAGCCAAATTTGGATCGTCTATTATATTACTTTTCTCGTACATTGTCTTATTTTCAACAGGTTTTTAAAATTATTTTTTCTTCTTCTTTTTCTTCTTCTTCTTCTTCTTCTTCTTTGTCGTCCCTTATATTTATTTTTAATGTTTAAAAAATTTCATTAACCATCCATAAATTTTAATACTTTTTGTTTATTATTGATAAAATATGATAAAAAAATGTTTCTTTTATTTAACTTAAACACATTGATAACAAAAAACGATTTCATTTAATTTACAAAAAATTTATCCAAAAAAAATAAAAACTTAAAAAAAAAACTAAAAAAAAAAAAAAAAATAAAACAAATCGTTCAAAAGTTAAATAATGTTTTTTAATGTTTGTTGTTGTTGCTTTTGTTTTTCTTTTAAAAATAAAACCAAAAAATAATCTTCATATTTTTTTTTTTTTTTTAGGAAGAAAATGTTTTTTTTATTTTAGAAACAAAAAAGGAAATTCAAAATTTTTACCACAAAATTCAAAATTAAATAAAATTAAAAAAAAATAATAAAAACAAAAAAAATCCTTTAGGAATATTTTCCTCACTGTATCCAATGTCAACGATTTTTCTTTATTAATTCTTTTTTATCTTTTTTTATATTTTATTGGTTTTTATTCATTCATTCATTTTTTTTTTTTTTGTTTTATTTCATTTAAAGGAGAAACAAAAAAAACTTTCAAACACGTCACCATAAAAATTCTTTTCAAAATTAAAAATCAAATTATTTTCTCTTTTTTTTTTTCACTTTAAAAATTAACAAATAAAATTCACAATTTCTTCACTTTTTCCTTTTAAAAAAATTTGATTTTGTTTTTTTTCCTTTTTCTTTAAAAAAAAAAAAACGAAAAAAAATATTATTCTCTGTCCGTTTAATTTCTGTTGTTATTGTTGTTGTTGTTGTTGTTGTTGTTGTTTAGAAGACGTTTATAACACAGTCGACGACGACGACGACTGTTTCGCGACAGAACATGAAATAGAATGAAAATGATTTTCTGTTAGAAGCTAACAAAAAGAAAAAAAAAAAAGGGGGATTTTCTATATTGAGTGAGTGATACTAGGATAGCTTCTTTTTTTTTTTTGTCTTTTGCTCTTCTTTTTCATCTTCTTCTTCTTCACCGTTTTATACATTTTTGTTTTTGTATTAGATTGAATCGGTGTGCGCGGGTAGAAGGAGGTTTACAATAGGTGTGTGTTACTAAAATATTGTAGCTCCTCCCCTGTCGGTGGAGTCCACTGGTTTTATTTTATTTTCTGTTTTTTTTTTTTTTTTTTACTGTTTTTGGAGCTTTTATGAATTTTATTTTTGTGTTTGTGCGCATTGGTAGCAGATTTTGTTTTTTTTTTTTGTTTATAGCGGTTTCCGCAGGTTTCTTCTTCTGGGTTATATTTTTTTTTCTTTCGTCTTGTTGTTTTTTTTTTTTGAACTTGAAATTTTTTCTTTTTTTTTTCTCTCATTTATTTATTGCTTGGGGGGGAGGGGGGGTTTAGGAGAGAGAATAGAGATTTTTCAATTGTTTAAGATTTAGGTTAAGATTTTAGATTTTCAAAACTTTATTTTGGTTATATATGTTTTTTAGGGTAAGCATAAGTGTGTGTGTGTGTGTGTGTGTGTGTGTGTGTGTGTGTATATGGCTATGTATGTGTGTATGTGATTTAGTTATAACTTTCTCTATTCTCTTAAAATTTAAATGAAAATGAAAAAAAATTCCAAAAGACGCATTGAAAATATTCAAACAAAACAAAAACAAATGAAGAGAAAAAAAAAACAAACATGAATATCAATTAATGAATCCTTTTAGTTAATTATTTAAACATAATTTTTTCCATTGTTCTATTTATATTTATATTAAAATGTTTGTATCTAATTAACGAAAAATTAAGTTACGCGAGAATATTATTTACATTTCAAATAGAAGGGTTAACAATAAACGAAATCCAAAAAAAAATAAAAAAATAAAAAAACAACACAAAAAATGGAAAAATGGAAAAATGGAAAAAAGGGCAACCGCATACAAAAAATTCTTCCATACTTTTTCTTCAAATACAAATAAATACACATAACTTTTTTTTATTTTTTGTTGTTGTTTTTTGTTTTATAAAAATTTGTTAAATAAACAAACGCGATTGAATATGATGTTTCACTAGAATATTATTATATTACCACCCACATCATAAACTACATCATCCCTCGTGTAATAACAATAACAACAACAACAACAAAAATCTCATATAATTATTCAGATTACATGACTGACTACATGTGTGTGTGTGTGTGTGTGTGTGTGTGTGTATGACTATAATAAATATATATATGGTTTGATTATATATTCGTTATATGTTGACATAATTTTTACATAAAAGTCTATTTGTTATTGTTTTATGAAAATCATTACATATATTTTGAAAGATAGAAAAATATATGAATAGATCATCTACCGACATAGTAGGTAGACAATGTATCTCTATTAAAATGTGAGTGAATATTTCTTGAAGCCAATAACACGGTTCAAAAAATTTCTGTTTAAAGGGGTTAATAAATATTAAATATTGATTGTTAGGTCAATTATAATATACCAGTTACGAGTACTGTATATGTATACATTATGGTTATGGATATATAAACATAAGCATAAGCATGAATATTATACAGTATATATTTATCTGAGTTTATGTGAGTTTATGTTTTATGATTGTTTATTATAATAAAAAATAAAATGAGATTAGATAATAAATTAAATTTGATTAGATTCATTCAACTGTTAAACTTAAATTTAATAAACAAGTGATTATTATGTAGAAGTTATATGATATAATTAGAAAATAGTTTACACTTAAAAATTTATCATTTTAAAGTGAGATGAATTATTGTTTATTCATTTAGTTTAGTTGTTTTTATTTCTTTTCTTTTTTTTTAATCTTCATTTTTTTTTTTTGTCATTCTAAATATTTTTTTTTTTACTTTGTGATCTGTTATGAAAAGAAAATGAAGTTTTTCCCACAAACTCTGATGATAGAACTTTAGTTTGTGGAAAAAATTCCATTCTCTTTCTATAACAGATTAGAAAGTAAAATCAAATAAAGGACTAAGTTTGATAATTGGTTGAAAACACCATCAATAATAATTCTAAAAATATACAAAAACGCATATATAAATTGTTCTTGAAGGTAATTCATATAAAGCTAAAAATAATTTACTGAAATATAAAATTATACAATGAAATAATTTATTCATATAACGAATTATTTAACGAATGAAGAATTTTTCAATTTTAATGCATTAATCGAAGAGGAAGAAAATACTTTGGGTCGCTTTAAATTTCTTTTTTATTATTTAGATATTTTTATCTGCTTTTTTAATTCAAAATAATTAGTAAACATTGAAACTGTGGACAAATATTATTATTAACGACTGCCAATTTAGAACATCAAATTTTGTGTTACTTTAATTAATCATTCAGTGAAAATTATAAGTAAAAGAAATGATCCATCTTACATTGATGTTTATTTGATGTTAATGCAATTTAATTAATTGATTTACCAAAAATATCTATTCTATAATATAATTGATATCAGCCAAAGGTACACAACACACTCACGTCGAGTACATAAAAGTCTTCTGTATTGGAACATTGTAGTCGTACCTGTGACGTATATTTTCATGAAATCCTTTTATTTTGTCTCTTACCATAATTAACCATAATTAACTATTAACCTTCCTCACTAAAAAAACTTATCGAAAATAAATTCTGTTCTGTTTACAATTTAAATAAAAACGAAAATCGCACACACACACCCTTTTTATTTCTCTCTTTTTTTCTTTTTCCATTCATAAAAAAAAATAATATTCAAAGTCCAAAAATTAAATAAAAAATGATCTTGTTCATTCAAATTGATCAAATTACAAAAGAAAAATTTTTAAAATATTTTAATTTAATATTTATCATCGACATCGACTGGAATTCATTATAAAAAATTGAATATAATTTTTTTTTAATATTTTTTTTGGAGGTAAAAAAAAAATGGAGAAAAGGAAAAATTGTTGTTCAACGTTCAAGTAGAATAATAAATAAATAATAAATAAAATCTATAAAAATATAGAAAACTAAAAATATAAAATATGAGCCACGTGTAGAATCTAAAAGAATTTCTATTTTTTTTTTTTTTTTATTCCAATTGTCATCAAAATTCATTCACAGACACATTTTTTTTTCTTCTTCTTCTGTTTTTTTTTTTTTTCTTTTATTGAAATATAGCAAATTTTGCATTTTTTCCCGCATTTATTGAAATTTTATACAAACAGAAGGAAAAAAAAGAAAACGACAATTTTCTCTGTTTTATTATTTTCTTTTAGTTTTATTTATTTTTTTTTTTTTTGTTTGATATTTTTCTTTTTCTCTCTCTCTCTCTCTCTCTCTCTTTAAGACTAAATAATATAAAATGATTTGATATATTTTTCTTACAATACAACGACAATTCTCAGTTTCTTATAATAATTTATAATAACAAAATGTTCTACTTGCTATGTTATGTATTTATGTACGTATGTTTGTATGTATAAATGTATGTATATAAAAATGTTATATTGAAATTACAAACATATCATATAAATGAACAAATATATCATATCATTTAGAAAAGAAAGACAAAAGAAAATTATATCTTGTATCTTACCAAAAGAGATGCAACAGATATTGGATATGAATAATATTTTCTTCAAAGATTGTAATAAGAGAGAGTGTCTGGGTCTGGGTCTGGGTCACAAGAACAAACCAAAAATAACATAAGAATTATTATCCCCAGTTTGTTGTTACGTAGAACTCTACGTCCCATGCAACAACAGGCCCTTGTAAGTTAAATACGTTGATCTTCAAACATCAATGGAAATTATTTTTAATAAATTTAAAGGAAAATAAAATTTTATAAATTATGAAAATATAAAAATTAAGAAAGAAAAATTGATAAACTGATAATAATTAATTTATAAAATATTAATATGAACGTCAACACGTCCGTTTTTTTAATACACGTGGTGTACTTTTTCTTTCTACTTCTACTTTTTTTTTTTTTTTGTTTCTTTTTGATTGAATTTTATTTTAATTTAATTAATCGAAATATTAAAGTTCATCATCGTTCAAGATAAAAGATTTTTTAATGCAAATAGTAAACAAACAAACAAAAAAAATCTATAAAATAAATAAAATAGAAAAAGATTAAATAATTATAAATTTACTTTGTTGTATTTTTATTGATATGAAACAATGTATTATTTTTTGTTATTTAAATTTGTTTCTTTTATTTTTTAAATGAAAATTCTATTTAATAAATTCACCAATTTTTAATACATTGAAATGATAATTGGCAATTAATTTTGTTTTTGTAAATATATTAGGTCCTTTTTTTGATTCACAACAAAAAATAAAAAAAAAAGAAGTCTTTTATCAGAAAGTTGTGTTCAGAATATCAAGTGTCAAAAAAATTTATACACTTTTAGATGTTATTCAATGTTGCATAACTTGTATATTTATGTGATGAAAAAGACCAGTGGATCTACATCAAAGTAAATAAGAAAAATAAAAAACAACAGTTGATGGAGGACACCCATACTTTTAGTAATATTTCTTCTCAGTTTACTTCATTCTTAGTAGAGGCAAATCATAATATTATTTGTAAAATTTCATTTGTATTTTTCATTGATTATTTTCTTTAAAAAAATATTTAACTTATGACATTTTCCATTGTTCATAAAAATGATATCAACTTTAACTTTAATCGGATATGCCAATAAAAGTGTACACGAAATAAAATATATTTTGGTGATCGGTTTCTACAAAAATGAATTAATAATTGAAAGTCGAATAACTGAAAAGTCAAATGTTTGTTGCTTAACCCAAGATAGCACCCTAATAATATAATTCTGTCTGATCAAGCAATGAAATAATTAATTATTCTTTATAATTGGTGTTTTATTTGTGTCCGTTTAAATGAAAAAAAAACGATAAAATAAATTAATTATTCGAAAGTTTATTTCTTTTTATTTACTTTTGCTTCAATTTAACACTAACAAGAATAAAAAAATCATAAACTCAATATAATAACTCAAATTATGCAAGTTCTAAAAGCTATAATTATTCTTATAATCTTTTACCATAAAATTAAACAAAGTTGAAAACAAAAAAAAAAAAAAACAAAGAAGAAAGAAGAAAGTTAAACGAAATAAACGATTGAAATCAAAATCTAAAATCAAATTGTAAATGGTTTTGTGGTCTAATTAAATTAATTTCAGTTGAATTAATGAAACAAAATGTTCATCTCTTAAATAGAGTGAATCAAAATTAGTAGAAAAGTGGGGTTTGGTTGTTAATTAAAACGATTATTTGATGATACAATAGAACGGAAAAGAGGGTTGTTCAACATAAAAGCGATGGTAGTTTGAGAATAATGAATAAATTTTTGTTTAGTATTGGTGGGTGAGTTGGAAGGTGAGTTGGACGGGTCTTCAATGAAAATTTAAAAAAAAAATATATATATAAAATACAAAAAATTTAATTTAAACAAATAATATTTCAGTTTCCTTGTAGGTTAGAATTAACTGATGATTCATTATGATTAGTATCCTTTGGTATCATCTCCGTCATGTTTATAAAATAATCAATTGTAAAGTCGAGAATATTTGTAGGTTTCAACTGTAACAAAATCATTATGTAATCTTTAATTAAACATTTTAATTCTGGTTTTTCTTTAAGGTAAGTTTTTATTTCTAATTGGCGGCTCTCTTTTAAGTCCAAATATTTTGAATAAAGTTGAATATCATCTTTCCATTTTATATGTAAATCTGTAATTATACCATTTGGTGGGATTGGTGATAATGGATTAATACGAACAATATAATTAAATTCATTCCAAACAATTTGAATTAAATGTCCTGAGGTAAGGAAATGAATTGTTATTTTTTCAGGATCACTATTTCGTCGATGAATTGTACGAACAATTTTAATTACATCTGTAAGTATTCCATTTACTTGAAATGATTTTATTGGTTTTATACAGTAATTTGAACGACATATTTTCCCTGTAAAGAAAAACACTTATATTAAGAAAATTATGGAAAATTAATGTATTTATTTGCCACCCATAATATCAATTGACCATGTCTCAAGTTTTCCATAAAATTTGCTAATGACTAAATATCTCATCAAAACAAAATTCAAGCCGTCTGGAATAAAGGTTCCGGTAACATTTAAATTAATATTTCCACGAAACTTTTGTATTATGTCTCCATCAATTTCCGTTCTAAAAGCAATAAATTTTTCATTTTCCGGTATTATGTGCAGTGATTTTTCCTATTAAATTAAATTTCTTATTAAATTGTTTCTTTTTTTTTTTAACCAAATTTATTAATTATATGCAATATTTTTTTTGTGTTAGAAATTTTAAAAATTGCAAAAAAAAAAAGTACCATTTTCTTATCATGAACACAAATTGTTTCTGTAATTTTCTCCTCAATAACATTAAGATAATTATCAGTAATTGAGAGAATTGTGCTTGATATGCCTTTATTTTCATAAGAAAATTGTGATGTGGAATAAGTAACAATAGATGATGAACTTTTTTCTATACTGAGACAAAATCCTCCAACTTCTTTGTAAGATTCATCAGACATTTTGCACTTATGGGCTCTAAAAATAAGATAGTGATATGGTTAATACATAATACCTTAGAAGGCAATATTACATACTCATGCTCATTTTCTTCACGTAAACTTATTAAAAGACTTTCTCTAAAGCAAATATTATTAATAATATCTTCATTTATGGGAAATTCAATGAATTCTTTAATATGTGGAATATTATAGTCTATTGGAATTGAAGTAGTTTCTGATGAAATAATTGAAGAAATCGAATTTGAAATTGTATTTGAACACGAACATTTTTCTGATTCTTCATCAATTTTTAAAATATCCAAACATTGAGTTATATGAAATACATCGTTAATTTGTATATTTTTTGAGGAAGAATAAGATGAAGTGTCAGATTCCATATTTGAACAAAAATCAAATTTTTTTTTTTCTGATGACTTGCGCAATGTTGTTAGCAACCGTTGCTTATTTATATTTTTTAAAAGTAAATCAATTTATTTTCTAAATTAAAACAAATTTCTCTTTCAATTTTAGTAAAAATCATTTGTTATTTCAAAAGTAATTTATTCTATTTTTATATTTAAAAATATATTTTACAAGTAATGGAAGATTCATGTGAGCCATGTACACATATCGGAGGATACGCAAAAGTAAATTGATTAAAATTTTAAATAAACTTTAAAAATTCCCATCCAAAATTCTTTTCTTAGCTCCCTTCTGAATTCAAAAAAGAATCTTCAATTCCACATCCTTGTACTGAAACTCATGCACATTTTCCTGAAAATCCTGTTATTAAAAAACCACCAGGAAGAAATTGTGTAATCGTTGAACAACCAACTGCAAAAATTATGCAATCATGTTTGAAAAAAGATAAAGATTTGACAGTAAAATATTTTCAATTTACATTAATTTCTTTTCTTGAAACATTTCTTAAATCATTTAGAAATGTTCCGAAGACCAGCACTTACTATACAATCCTGATACACCAATGTTAACTGATACATTGGATTCGGCTGATTTAATGGTTTAAAATTTTATTATAATTCAATCTCGAATAAAAACCAATAATTTTTTATTTAAATTATAGTCACGTGAGCTTAATAAAGCAGAGGACTTTAACGCAACTCCACCCTGTTATATGCCCCAAACAGAGGATAATTCTCATTCAGAAGAGATACTTGACAAGATGGAACCAATTGGTCCTTGGGCAACCGGACGCCCAAACTGGAGCACGTTGGGTGGTTTGACAGGAACAAGACCAGTAGTTGATCATTACTCAATTACAAGATTCAGCACGAACGAGTGGAGACTTAGAAACAAGGATGTTTTAAATAATGCGGCGAATTCTATTCATAGAAGTTTAAAGTATGTATGCTAATATTAAATTTTATACTTTATTTCATTAAATATAATTTGAACAAAATATATAGATCTGGAAATGATTCTAAGAATACAATGGTGAGGACATTTGCTATGACTGACCAAACTCAAAATGATAGCACTAAGAGACTAATAACTCGTTCACGTGAAATAGATAAATGGAAAATGACTATAGAAAGAGCAATCAAAGCACAAGCAGAAGAAATTAGTACATTAGAAGAACAAAGACAAAGATTGAAACAATCTTTAGCAACTTTAAAAATGCCAGAAGCGATAGGTTTAAATTAATAAAAATTGGAAAAACTTATATAAATTCGATGTATTCTTGTATAGCAACTGAATGTTTGGATAGAAGATGTGGTCGCCCAGACACGGAACTTGTCAGAGACATTCCAGAAGAAGAACTAATCAAAGAAGTTGCTTTAATCTCAGAGATTCGTGATGTACTAAATCGAACTCTGGAGGATATCACATCGCAACAAGTATTTGTTTTAATCCTCTGATTTAATATTAAAGCTTTTCCCATTTTTCATATATGTTTCTAGGTCGAGAATCGTACAGCAAGAGAACGTCTTGAATATGATTGGAGTGACAAAAAAGACAGTCATGAGATCGAAGCAATTAATTGTGGATTAAATAATAAATCTACAACAATTTTATTCAAAGCAGGTGCTACAAGATTTCCTAATGAGTAAATTAATGTTGCAAAAGACGTAAAATTTAAAAAATAATGTATTTGTTTTTAGACAATCTTCTGAAGAATATTGGGAACATTTTTCAAAGGAGACATTAGAATATTGTGAAACATGCAGACAGAAATCGGTAACTAAATATTTTTTCTCACAACTAAAATATTCGAAAATTTTTAACATAAATTTTTATTATAAGATTACTTTACGTGGAACATTGGATGCAATACTCACAAATGCAGCAAGAGACTTAAGAAGCCAAGCGGACAATGTAGAAAGAGCATTAGCAGCGAGAATATCTTGTATGGAAGAAATGCGTGTTCGTCTTGAGAACGAACTTAGAACGGTAAATTAGAATTTCAATTAAATTTTGAACTTTCTAGCCTGACATTTTATTTTGCTAGTGTCTTCGATGCCTAGCAGATACAGAAATATCAATTGATAATTTAACACAAGGCGCTAGAAATATGGACCTTGCTATGAAAGTAGCACAAACACGTCTTGATAATCGCAATCAAAGACCACATGTTGAAAATTGCAGAGATCGTGTACAAATGGGACTAGTCGATGAAGTTAAAATTATACAAGATGGTGTATCTGCTTTACTAGCATCATTAAGAGAAGCTGAAGATACTAAAAATGAATTAATGGCAACTAGAGGGAAATTAGAACAAGAAATTGCACTTAAGAGAAAAGCAATAATGCTGGATCGAGATCGTTGTAACTTACTCAGATCTCATTTTCCATCAGCGACAGCTCTAAGTGGACATTAAAGAAAAAACTTCAAAAATATTTATAACATATTTTATTTAATTAAATTTTAGAATTTAGCAATAGTTCTCGTTGAAA
The DNA here is from genome assembly GCA_963082725.1 of Pedicia rivosa. NCBI lineage: Eukaryota > Metazoa > Arthropoda > Insecta > Diptera > Pediciidae > Pedicia > Pedicia rivosa. The sequence continues at coordinate 4,893,485 of OY720154.1, forward strand.
ATTTTTATTGTCATTTGAAATGTTGTGTAATTGGTTTTGGCGATGATTTGACTTTTTTTTCTTTGGGTTTTTTTTAATTATCCCTTTTCTTAAATTTCTATACAATCTAAGACTTCTTTGACTTTTTTTTAATCGATTAAAAAGTTTCAAATATTTACGCTTATAAATGATCCCTGCAATTTGAATTTTTCTTTTATCGTCTTGTTTTATATTAAAAATATTTTGTTCTTTTATTTGTGAAACATTTTCCTTCATTTCTTTGGAATAGTTTATAAAATCAGATAAATGACTTTCACAGATAATTAATTTATCATCTTTTAGATGCTCAGAAATTTTAAGTTTTTCTCTTAAATCCATGAGAATTTTTGAGGATTTATTTGAAAACTTTATGAAATCTATAGTTGGATCATTACGTTTAGATTTTTTACAGTTATCCACAATGCATGTTTCATCTAATATTACTGTTTTAGAGTTACTCTTGTTAACTGGGATGTCTATTTTTTTCTTTTGTTTTGAATTGTTTACTCTAACTGGCGAAACACGTTGATAGCCAAAATAATATTCCGGAAAAGCCCCCTTTTTTAAACGCGTTGTTGAAATAGATTCTGGTCGAAAATGCCTTGCACAAATATAGAAAGTTTTACGATCGTCATCTGTTACTCGACAAAATTTTTTCAAATTCTCAAACGTTTGTATATCATGCAATGGAAATTTAAATAATAAAACTTTTTCTTTCGGTATATCTGGGTTATTTTGAGGGCAAGGTTCGACTGCACATTTACGAACTTGAGGCATTTTCTGTATTTTATGGTTCTCCAGTAATCTAGTGTTTTAAAATAGAAAAAAATTAATAACTTTCAAAAGAATAGTATTTTAATATTTACCAAAAATATTTTAATTATTAACAAACAGCTCCCAACCAAAAGTTGCCAATAATTTAAAAGCCAAATAAACAACAATTAAAGTCAATGAAATGTATATGTAATATAACCAATCAGCCATATCGCGCAATGAATATTAATAAACTGTACTTATGTACTTAAATAAAAGTAGGTATACTAATAAAATAATCTAAAAGTATAGTGTCTGTTTGACAATCGCAGTTGTTTGATGTTTAGCTTAAAATATACATTGTTGTTATGTTAGTAGTATATATCCATGCGTTATTGCGTTTTTGTTTACTCTGATCTGTCAAACTACAAAATAAAATTAACACTGAACTGAAAATCTATAAATTTTAGTAAATTTTTGCTCGTTTGTCGCTGTGTTGACTTGAAGTTAGTCGTTTACTTACTGTTTTATATTTGATCCGAGACTAGTTTTTTTAGTCCATTTTCTGGTCTTTTGAATGACAAAACAAATTTATCAAATTTGAGGTTAAATTTACTTGCGTTCGTTTGATTCAATGACAGTAATGTTTATGAATTGAATTAAAATACTTTTTGAATAAAATATTAAATAAAGTTACTATAAAACAAAAAAAATGGCTCCTTCGGAAAATAAGACAACCACTGAAGAGAAAGTTGATAACAAAACGAAAGGGAAAGATGAAGAAAAATCTGATTTGGTAAGTTGGAAATTTGACTCACCGAATAATTTCTTTTGTTTTTTTTTGCTTACTCATTTTGGCAAAATTCGAATACATTTTTTTCTTAATAATCACTAGTCGGATGAGGATAAACAACTTCAAGATGAACTTAATTTGCTAGTCGAACGTTTACAAGAAGCAAATGTAGATTTATATCTTCCAGCACTTGAGTCATTACGTGGTTTAATACGAGCATCAACAACATCAATGACTTCGGTACCGAAACCATTGAAATTCATGCGCCCCCATTTTGAAGCAATGAAAGAAATTTATAAAAAGATGCCTGATATTAAAACTCGTCAAACATGTGCAGATATTATTTCTGTATTAGCTATGACCATGGGTACCGGAAAGGAATGTCTTGTTTATCGGTTTTTATGTGATCAAAATGATCAAATTGGTGAATGGGGACATGAATATATACGCCATTTAGCTGGAGAAATAGCAGCTAATTGGCCGGAAACATCTGGTTCTTTTCGTGGACGTTTAATTGATTTAGTTAAACAAATTGTACCATATAATATGGCTCATAATGCTGAAGCAGATGCTTGTGATTTATTGATGGAAATTGAGCAACTGGATTTATTAGAGGAGCACGTAGATGAAAATGCATATCCTAGAGTGTGCTTATATTTACAAAGTTGTGTGCCCTACGTAGGAGATCCAGAAAATTTTAATTTACTTAAGACTGCACTTAATTTATCAAAAAAATTCAATCAATATACACAAGCAATGCGATTAGCATTAATGCTTAATGATAATGAATTAATAAAAGAAGTTTTCATGTTGCCAAAAGATACGTAAGTAATTGAATTTAAATTTTATAAATTATATTTTATAATTTGCATAAATAATTAATTTGCTAATTTTTTATTTTAGGGCAGTACAAAAACAATTAGCATTTATGTTGGGACGTCAACAAATTCTTATTGAAATGAATACAAACACAAATGATTATGAAGATTTAGTTGAAATAATGTCAAATTCACATTTAAACAATCATTTCTTGAATCTTGCACGTGAAGTAAGTATTCACTAGTTTGATACTTATTTATTATTGATTATTATTATAAAAAAACAAAATTTTAAGTAATTTTTCTTCGTTTATAAATTTTTCTTAGCTGGATATAATGGAACCAAAAACACCAGAAGATGTTTATAAATCACATTTAGATAATTCTCGCGCTCCATTTGGTTCATCACAAGTTGATTCAGCACGTCAAAACTTAGCAGCAAGTTTTGTTAATGGCTTTGTTAATGCTGGTTTTGGACGAGATAAATTATTAATGGAAGATGGCAATAAATGGTTGTATAAGAATAAAGAACATGGAATGTTAAGTGCAACAGCTTCATTGGGATTAATATTATTATGGGATGTTGATGGTGGTTTAACACCAATCGATAAATATTTATATTCTGCTGAAGATTATATAAAATCAGGTGCATTATTAGCGTGCGGCATTGTAAATTGTGCTGTACGTAATGAAGTTGATCCAGCATTAGCTTTATTATCTGATTATGTGTTACATTCAAATAATACAATGAGGATTGGTGCAATATTAGGTCTTGGTTTAGCTTACGCTGGTTCTAATCGTTCTGTTGTATTAGAACTTATAAGTTCGGTATTTAATACAGAAAAACGTAATGGTGCAACAATGGAAGTTCTTGGTATTTCTGCATTATCATTAGGTATGATATCAGTTGGTTCATGTAACAGTGAAGTTACAGAAGTCTTAATTCAAACAATAATGGAACGCAATGAAACTGATTTAAAGGATACTTACGCTAGATTTTTGCCACTTGGTCTTGGTTTGGTTTATCTTGGACGTCAAGAAGCAGCTGAAGCTATTGTTGCTGCATTAGAAGTTATACAAGAACCATTCCGTTCAATGGCTATGACTTTAGTTAGTATTTGTGCATACGCTGGTACTGGAAATGTATTAAAAATTCAACAATTACTTCATATTTGCTCTGAACATTATGAACCGGCGACATCCAGTGATGGTGAAAGCAGTTCATCCTCATCATCATCAGCAAAAAAAGAAAAAGAAAACCAACAAAATAAAGAAAAAGAGAAGGAAGATCGTGAAAAAGATCTGTCTTCTACACAAGCTGTTGCTGTATTAGGAATTGCTCTGATTGCAATGGGAGAAGAGATTGGTGCTGAAATGGCATTTAGATCTTTTGGAAATTTGGTACGAACAAAAATTTATTTATTTTTAGATTTAATTATATATTTTATTTAATTAGTTAAAAATAATGGAATTATTTTATTCTATTGTTTCATAATTAATTATATTTTTATGTAACTAATTTTCTGTTTCATTTACATACATTAGCTACGTTATTGTGAACCCGTCATACGTCGTGCTGTACCACTCGCATTAGGTTTGATATCTGTATCGAACCCAAAATTATCAATACTTGATACATTAAGCAAATTTTCACATGATAGTGATGCTGAAGTTGCACATAATGCTATATTTGCAATGGGTCTTGTTGGTGCTGGTACAAATAATGCTAGATTAGCAGCAATGTTAAGACAATTAGCACAATATCATGCTAAAGATCCCAATAATTTATTTATGGTACGCATTGCACAAGGATTAACACATTTGGGTAAAGGTACTTTAACACTTAGCCCATACCATAGTGATCGCCAATTAATGAGTCCAGTTGCTGTTGCTGGTTTATTAGCAACCCTTATATCATTTTTGGATGTTAAAAATAGTAAGTAAATTCATTATGATTTTTTCTTAAGTTTAATTTGTTTTTAAATAGTTTTTAATTAGCAATCACGATTTACGAATTACTTAATTCATTTTTTGTCGCCTTTCTCGTTTCAGTAATTTTGGGAAAATCACATTATCTCCTGTATACACTTGTAACAGCAATGCAACCTAGAATGTTGGTTACATTTGATGAAGATTTAAATCCATTAGCGGTTCCAGTTCGTGTTGGTATGGCAGTTGATGTTGTTGGACAAGCAGGAAAGCCAAAAACAATTACAGGTTTCCAGACGCACACAACTCCTGTACTTTTAGCTATGGGTGAAAGAGCTGAATTAGCAACAGAAGAATATATTACGTTGACACCAATAATGGAAGGTTTTGTTATTCTTAAAAAGAATCCTAATTATGTCCCATAAATTGTTTTTTTTTAAATTAATTTTTCTTTCTAATTGTATTTTCTTGCGTTTTTGTAATTTTTTTTTAAATAAACAAAAACAAAGAATTAAGTAAAACAAAAAATATTATTTTAATCGATTTAGATACGAGTGTAATTTTTATTAATGAAATTCTAAGAACAATATTTAATTAATAAGCATAATAAAAATTAATTAAAATAACAAATCATTTTTTTTATTTCTTCTTTCCAGTATTTCCATCAGTTGGTTTCGCCTTTCTTGATAAACTCATTTCTTGTAATTTATTTTTTAAACGTTTTTTACTTTTTTCTAAATCCTCCTGCTTTTGAATTGTTTTTATCGGTACTGGCTTAAGAAAATTTTCTCTTTCAAACTTCCGTATAGCATCTTGACAACCATGTATTTCGGGAAGAATATGAGAGCAACAGTAACGTTTCTTACACAACAAACAATCGGTACCAATTAAATTTGTTTTTATTTTACATTTTCTAAAATCACAAACACAATCTAATTCTTTAACAGCATCTAAAACTACATCTAAATTCGAATTGATTGTATTTGTTGGAAGTTTATTTAATAATTCTGTTGTGTATTGATTGCGAAAAGTAGGATCATGTTTGAAATCAAGTATTTGCGTTGTTGTTAGTGTTTTATTCTTTTTCTTCTTCTTGCCGGGAAGTTTTACTAATATAAAAAGAGAGTAATTTAATTAATTAACTTGTATACATATTATAAAATATTAATTTACTATTATCACTCATGACTCTCTTAAAAAATTATTTATTTGTTTAGATTATTTGACAAGTAATTTTTTTTGTTTCTGTCAAAAAATGTCTACACTACAATTTTTCTCTCCAATAATATAAACATATTTTTAATTCTCCCATTAATTTTTCAAATTTAAAGCTAGCATTATTTGATCTCAACATCAAATAATAAAAAACAAATAACTCTTATGTGGTTAAACCGTTATGTGTTATGGCCATCTTTTTACCATAGAACTTTTTTTAGGCTTGTTAGAATTAAAGATGTAAGTATTCATTTTGTTGAAAAATTTCATGAAAGTTTTCATGAAAACCTCATGAAAAATTGTTTAAATTTATTTATGCAATTTTGGGATGATTTTGTCATATTCATGAAATTAAATAATGAATCATTTTAATTTTTTATTTTGAAACAATCATTTCAACATTTAAAAAAAAAAGAAATGAGCAAAAACTGTTATGCGCTATTTATGCAGTGTGTTGCCAACTTTACGTCTATTCTATATGCGACGTGTTGTTAACTTCACGTCTGATATTAAAATAAATGTGTCTCCACTAAAGTAAAATAATAATAATTAAGGAGCAGAAATGGTTTCATATAAATTGAAACTGTATTTTAATTCGATAAGATAAATTGATCAATTCTTACGTCGATAAAATACAAATTGTAGTGAAATAATAATTTCATCTTTCCAGTGAATCTCAACTGAAAAAAAAAAAGTTTGGGAGAAGTAATCGTTAAAATAAAACATTTTTTTTTAGTTAACATTATTTTCTATTTTCATAAAACGAACGACAATAGTCCGTTAAAAAAAAAAGGAAGAATATTTGACAATTATAATAAGATAATAAGCTTCTAAATATTTACAATTAAATAACACCTACCTAGAGTTTACAATATTGTATTTATTTATTTTATTTATTTTTTTTTTATATTTTAATAAATTTTTTCTTTATTTTTTTAATTTTCTTTACTTTTCTTTTTCTGATTAAAAATTTGTATAATCTATTTTGTATTTTGCTTTTATATTAATTTTCATTTTCATTTTTTTTAATTAAGACAATTTTAGATTTTTTTTTATTACTTTGTTTACTTCTTGTTTTTTTAGTTTTGAATTTAATTAAAATCAATAAACAAAAAAAAAAAAAAAAATTGTAAATGAACAAAGGTAAAAAATATTATTTATCTCGTACATTTTTTTTACTTTTGTTTTTTTTTTCTGCTTTTTAGACAAACAAAAAAAAAAGGGAAAAAAAAATTAAAAGTAAAACAATTTTTATTTATTATAATTTTTTTTTTTTTGTATTTGTATTTTTGAAACAAAAACGCCAGCGTTCTATAAACATAAGAGGAAAAGAAGAAGAAGAAAATCAATAACATCAATTTGTCTCTAGTTTTAATCTTTATAAAAACAAACGTATGTATTCTGGAAAAACTATATAAATATAATTACGTGTTTTTGATCGTCTCTCGTTTTTTATTTAATTGATTTGAGGATTTATAGAAGAAAAAATGTAGATACCCAGTTATTGATAATTCATTCCCTTTAATTCTTATAATGTGTAAAAAGTGTAATTTACTCCGTGTATTCGCGCGCAAAATTAATTTAAAATATATTTTTCTTTTTTTCTCTCTTTTTATTTGTTTGTTTTGTTTGTTTGTAAAAGTTTAACAAATTTTTAATTTCTCTTTTTATTTTATTTTTTGAAATATTTATTGAAAAACACAAAATGGCAGTTTGGATTAAGAAAATTTAATCAAAATATAATAAAATCTTCTTTTCTATTCTTTATTTATTTATTTTTTTTTTATGTCCGTCATCTTGATAATCTTTTATATTTTATATTTTCTCTTTTTCATTAAAAATTTATTTATTTCTTTATTATTATTGTTATCTCTATCTCTATCTCTTTCTTTCTTTTCTGAAACATAATATGTATATAATATTTTAAAAATAATAATAATAATAATAATAATCATAATAATCATAATAATATTTAATAATTAATAATTAATTAGTTAATTAGTTAATAATTTCCATTCAACAGGAAAAAAAAAAGAAGAAAAGTTCTTTAAAAAAAAAAAAAAAATCACAAAATTTACAAAATATAAATAAAATCCTCTGTTTGTATTTTTTTTTCTCTCACCCTTTCTCTTTATTCTTCTCTCATCATCCTCTTTCATGTACTTTCTTTTTTCTTCTTTATTTTTTCTCTCTTTCTTAATTTTTATTCCAAAAAAAAAAAAAAATTCATTTTATTCTTTTTGTTTTCCCCTCCCCACAATATCCCGTTAAAAAAAAAAGTTTTTTCTCTTCCTTCAATTTATTTTTATCATCAAAAATAAATTAATAAATTATTAAAATTCTAATATTTTCTTTTTTAATTCTCTTTAAATTTAATTATTTTTCTTTTTTTTTTTTTTTCTTGTAAAAATAAAATAAAATATTTTCATTTCTCAGTTATAATTTCATTAATTTCACGTTTAAAAGTTTTTCATTTCTTTCTTTCACTATTGTACTCTTTACTTTCATTTTTCATAAATATTTTTAAAAAAAATTTTCCTTTCTATCTTTTCATTTTTTCAATTTCACAGTAAAAGTATTCTGATATATTTATTTTTATATTTCTTCATTTTAATTTTAATTTTAATTTTAAAAAATAATTTCTAATTAATTTCAGTCTATTTATTTTATTTATTTTTTTTTTTTAAATTTAGAAAAAAAAAAAAAAAACAAAAACAAAAATCCCTGTCGAGGATGAGGAAAGAGTTCCACCAAAAAAAAATAAAAAAAAAAAAAAATTAACAATTGAAAAAAAAAAATAATAATAATAAAAACGTTAAATTAATTAAAAAAAGAAAAAAATAAGGAAAAACTAAAAATTCATTCAAATGAAATTAATTTCACATTTTTCTTCTTCCCTTTTTACATTTTTCTGGTTTTCTCTTGTTCACAATTTTTTTCTTTTTTTTTTTTAACCAAAATTAATTTCTTTACGCTAAACAACTTTATAAATTCAAATTTAGGTGAAAATTTTAACAACAAAAAAAAAAATGTTTTTCATTTAAAACTAAAAAAAATTCTTTAAAATTTAAAAAAAAAAAACAAAAACAAAGAAAGAAAAAAAAATGTAAAAAGGAAAATAAACGAAATAACAACAACAAATTTAACTCAAAATAAATTCATAACAAATAATTTTTTTGTTCTTTTCTTTTAATTTTTCATTCTTTCATGTATTTTTTATCCTTTTTATTTGATTTTTGTTGTTTTTTATTCTTTTTAAAATTAAAAATAAAAAAAATTCAGAAAAAAAGTAAAAAAAAAAAATCGATTAATTAATTAATTAATTTTCTTTTAAATAATAATGCCGGGAGTGACGTATTTTTGTTTGTTTGCGTTGTTTGTTTTTGTGTCGATGTGTAAATATCTGCGTTTTAGTGTGTGTGAGTGTGTGTTGGTATTTGGTCCAATTAAAAAAAATAAAAGAAATTTTTTAGAAAAAAAATTTGATCAAAAGAAAGAATTTGTTCCTCTTTATATTTGATTCTTTTTCTTGTTTCTTCTTTTGATTTTTTTTGTTTTGTGTTGTTTTTTTTTTTTCATTAATAAAAAAAAAAAGAAGAGAATTTTTAATCATCATCTTCATCCATATACATTTCTGGTACACATTGATCACTAGATGAACGACAAACATCATTTGAATCATCTTTTGTCAGCCACGGATGAAAGAATATATCTTCAGATGTTATCCTTTCTTCAGGATCCCGCCTTAATAGTGAACGTATTATACATCTTGCTGTTGATGTTAAACAATCTGGTACTAAAAAGTGGCCACGTGATATTTTTGCAAATAATGATGCATGTTCAGAATCATTAAACGGATATCTGTAAAATAGAATAAAAGAAAAATTTATTAGATTTCAATTGTTTTTATTTTAAATTAAATTAAATTAAATTATTAAATTAAGGAAACAAAATTGTAAATGCATAAATATTTACTGTGGTACCATGGCATTACAAAATACGCATACATATGGCATTCAGAGTAATTATTTAATAATGAACTCATATACTTTCCAATTAATCATCCCAGCCTGGTCTCATCAATTTTAAATTGTGAAACGATTGACGTTATTTATTTAATTAATCAAAACTCATTAAAGCAGTACCCTACGATACGATGACCGACTTTCAATTAATCCAACAGAAAAGTAGTTGTAAATAAACAAAAATAAATTTTAAACTTTCGAGGCATAAAATTGTTAAAGTCAAAAATCTTTAAACTTCCTAATGTCTGGTTTGTACCAGACAATAAAAACTACGATTGTATTTCTTGTCGTGTTCAATAATTAACCCAACCAAAAGAACAATATTTCTGGATTAACAGACGTAATCTTTATACATTTCCTAATTTCAGTGCATTAAAAATTAATTCAATAAATTAAAATTCTCAATTCGTTTGAATTAAGAGAACAAGAGATTAATTTTTTTCCAATAAGAACAAAAAAAAACACAATAATAAATAATTAATCGAATGACAATTGGACCTAAGCTTTTCTAATATTTCATCTATTTTTTTTTAATGCTCAGACAACCAACTAACAACCAACAATCAAGAATTGAAACTGTATTTTTATGAAGAAAAATTAAAATTTAATTCCTAATCAATTTTTATTCCTATTTCTTTATAGCCAGATAATTTTTATAGCCATCAAATGAAGAACCCCTGCCAACTTTTCTTAACCATCTAACTGGCGATCATCACTTCGTGGTGCAGGTGAATTCCTTTTCAATACGTAAATCGGATCAACCGTTCAACGCTTCCGTTTGGTTTTTTTTTTCATTTTTTCATTTAATCTTTAAATTTAAAGCGTTCTTTTTTTTCTTTCCTTCATTTTGTTTTCGATCATTTTCACTGCTTAAATAATTTAGGGACCGACCCAAAACGTCGAGACAACGAATTAAAAAAGAATAAAAAAAAAAAACAATTTTTATCGATTTATCTTCTTCTTTTTTTTCTTTTTTTAAAGAAAAAACACAAAAAAAAATCATAAAAATTAAAAAAAACAAAAGAATAAGACGCGATAACTGCAGAAGAAGAAGAATGAACGAAAACAAGAGAAAAACAAAATACTAACATGATTTTTATTAAATGCACCTGCTGCCCTGTAACACAATAAAAGAAAAAAAAAATAAGAAGACAAAAATCTTCCACCAGCGCAACAACAACTCCCTTCATTTCTTGACTCAAAAGGAAAAGAAAAAAATAAATAACTTTTGGTGATTTTTTTTTTCTGTTTTACAAAGCTACATCTGCAAGAAGACAAGACAAGACAAGATAGATGAGATAAAGAAGAAAACAAAAGAAGACGATGCAATTTTTTACTGCCCTAAAAGGGTTATTTTCTTTTATTGAATTTTTATTTTTCAATTATGCTTTAAGAAATGGCAGATGCCTTTAGAAAAACCGTTACCACACACCAAATACCCAATTAAACTAATTTACTTTTTCAATTGAAATTTTTCAACAACCACAAAACTTCCAAAAAAAAACTTGTAATAATATTTTCTTTAAAAGCAGAATATTGACTTTTCACTTTTCAAGTTTGAAGCAAAAATTTTACAATTGTGAAATAAAATTGGTCATAGTAGGTCCCCGACAATCATCCATTGCAATTTAGGCATTTCTAAAATTGCATACAAATAATCAATAGCAACGATTTTCAATCAAAGACGAAGCAATAAATATTGACGTGCCTCTTAAGTAACGATTACGTTATATACAAACTCATAATCCTTTATTATTGTGTTAAAATAAAATATAAAGTTATTGTCATACGACTATTTAGTAATGAGCTTCTAACAAGAAAGTGTGAAAAGTATTAAGAAATATTATGAAATAAAAACTATTTTCCAATAGATGACTCAGAATTCAATGCATTGTGTTTAATTGTATCGGAAAATTTATTAATCATTGCAAAAGTAGGAACAAGCAAAAATAATTTAAATATATTTATTTAAATTGAATTTCAGAGTTTTAAACAATTTTCGAATAAGAGAAAAATAAAACAGATAAGGAGACACAATTCAAATTATAATTCCCACAGTCGCAGCTGACCAATTCATAACCAAACCGTATGTTTTTATAGCATACAATAATTTCCTGAAATATTTCTTTATTTTTATATATGCAAGAAAAGTGAAAAACACCTTTCACCTCTTTTTTGTTTTGTTATGTGTGATGGCGAGACATGGGTCGGGGATAAAGGGAAACCCCCATGTTTTTCTTTATTTTATATCTTGTCTCAGTCTCAATGTAGTTTTTATTATTTTTATTATCATTTATTATTATTGTTTTCTTAAACAAAATTTAAATTGACTTTATTTGTCTCTGAAATACAACACACATACACACGCACACATGTATATACATTCATTCATGCTATCTTTTCTTATATCAGGTTGTTTCACTTTAAAAATATTGTAACGAATTAACCATATGTTGAATTTTGTTTTGGAATCAATTGTTGTTGTTGTATTTGGGTCTTTTAAACCTCATAATAATAAAAAACTTGTGTCTCCTTTATTCTCTCGTACATTTCTTTTCCTTTTACATAATTTAAAGCTATAAAAATCGTCTCGGAAAAAAAATGCGACAGGTGCGAAAAAGAAACCACCAAAAATTGTATCAAAACCTTTTCTTTTGTGTTAAAAGGCGTTTGCTTCTCATGCTGCTGTTTTTTAATTTTTTATTATTTCTTCTTGATGCGTCTTTTTGTAGTCTGATTAATAACAATCCACTCAACTCAATAACAACTACCAGCATAAACTGTTCTAGACATACCATTGTACACAATTAAAGTAAAAGAGATAAAAATGTGTTGTGGCCTTGAAGGTGACAGAGCAAAGCACGGTATTTATTTACCAAGGCACCGGTAAAATCACAATTTCACAATCGTAACATTTTGCGTGAATTTCGTCATTAAATTTCAACATTCCACCATCATTATTTATCTCTTGTAAATAAGAAGTAATCCTAGATAACGATTACGTCAGTTTTTACTTTTACCACTTAACTAATTTTTATCAATAATTTTTTTATTATCAGCAATTCACAACGGCAACAACACAAACAACAAAAGGAATACAGGAAATAAAATTCTAAAGTAGAATTACAAAAAAAAAATATGAAAGGAAATCCAAACTTAAATATGATTCATCATTATTCTAATTGGAGAATCTGTTGCAATATTTGAATGACAAACACAATTAAATATCTTTTTAAGGAAAAATGTTCTACAATACAATGCAAATCAAACTATGCCGACACAGATTTAATTATACGATACGATAAAGTACTGGCTTATAAAAATTCATAATCAGACATCATTTATTTTGTTGATAAAACTAGACAACAACTTTTATAAAATTGATTAAGATTTGAGTTACAATTGAAACCCTGGACTCAAACCGTTATCTTAATTTAAATGATAAAAATTATGAAAGAAAATTATAATTTACCTTCCAACAAGCATTGTATATAAAATAACACCTAATGACCACATATCAGCCGCTTTTCCCGAATATGTTGTATTCGCTCTGAGTATTTCTGGTGATACATAAGCAGGACATCCTCTTTTATCTTGCAATAAATCTTGTTCTGGATTATCTAATACAACAGCATCTTCTAATGATTCTAATCGTAATTGTGTTCTGTAAAAAAAAAAAGAAACAATTTAATAATTTTGTATTTACTATTTTATTTAATAACTTTATTATTTTATTTGGGTTTTTTTTTGTATTCTAACTTCATTAAATCACTGTTGCCGGATATCTCTATTATTATTTATTCGAATTTTTTTTCTTCTTTAATTATCATCCATTTTTTTTTATCGACAATTCTAAAGGTCAATGATTAAACTAAACATTTAAAAAAAAAAGACAACACAGAACTATCGTTGTTGTTGTTTTTTTTTCTTTGTCAGCAAAATGATCATTTTTTTAAATAAAAGAAAAAATTTAAAGAAAATTCTAGTGAAAATAGTAAAGAAAATTCAAATTTTACATAACAAAAAAATATGACAAATACTCTTGGATTATTTTTGTGTATTTAAAAAAGAATTAATTCCTACTATATTTATCGATATAATTCATAACAATAATAACAATAGTAATAATAATAATGCAACCAGATCCAATAATAAATAAAATTGTAATAAATAAATAAAGAAATTGTAAAATTAGATTTATTTCTGGATTAAATACAAAAAATAAAATAAAAGCAAGTAAAAATAGAAATAAAAATATTACAATATTTGTCTCTATTATTGTGTCTTATTTCATAATAATTGAATCAATTAATAAATTTTTATCAAAAGAAATAAAAGAATCCAAGTCGAATTAAGTTGAGTCAAAAAATAAAAAATCGAATAAAATAATAAATAATTCAATGAAAATTTTGTTGTTGTTTGAAAAGAAAAAAAAATATACTGGAAAATACCAATTTCTGAAGAAATTTTGATTTTTTGCTTTGTTGAAATTGGGCTTTATTTTTTTTTTGATTTTTATCAAAATAAGAATTGCAATAAAGAGTCACCATTATTGATTAAAATGCACGCGATTCGAATAATGAGCTAAAAACTTTGTGGTTTTACCAACTCTCGGAAGTTAATATGGGAGAGAAATAATGTTGTATCAGATTTCATTCATGAATTGCGTACAACTAGACTAAATTTACAATGAAACTATTTTGTATTTCAGATTTAAAAATAACTTAATAAATGAAGTGATGTTTGTTGTTTTATACGAATTCAATAAATGAAACTTCTAAGATCCGTTTATATTCCTCTGTGTCTTACTTATATAAACAGACACCTTTTATTTAGTTTATATCGATTTCCGATTGGATTAATGAATAATTTAGATAAGTTATTGATTATAGAATAATCGATTACTTAATGCAGTTTAATAACTGTTTTACATTCCAAATGATAGAATCAGTAAGTTTTTTTTATTAATTCTACAACTAAAGTATCCAAAGACTAAAATTGTCTCAAATACTAAGATATAACTAATGGTTTTAATTAGACACAAATTAAAAACGGAAATTAAAATTTCAGCTCAAACATTTAATTTTGTTAAATTATTACAAAAGAAAAACAATTAATTGTTGCTTCATCTCGAATCCAAAAACACAACAAACATTGTTAGATTAACGCACGTGATTTACCTTTTGCAATGTTTAACCAAAAAAAAAAAATAGAATCACTTCAGTATAATCGTTGAGTGTGTGCATGTTTGTGTGTGTATTTTTGTATTGTTTTGACTAAGTGTCAAATTTAAATATAAAACAAAATATAACTAAAAGAAGTTATAAAGAGCTTTTAAATGCTTTAGGCATTTTATTATTATTATTGGGAGACCATTCTTAGGCAAGTACATACTAATGTTTTTATTATTTCACTTCTTTTTCTCTCTCTTTCTCTCTTTCTTACACGTTCACTCTCTTTCTATATTTTTGTTGTCTTTCTAAATTCAAGAGACTTGCGATAAATTTGTATTTTTTTTTATATTTGTCTAATTTTGTAATATTTTATATGATTTCTATTTTGATTTAATTTTGAAATTGTTTCTGTTTTTTTTTTTTTTTGCTTTTTTATATTTGCAAAACCTATTTTTTTTTTCTTTCATTCATTCATTCATTTAAATTTAATCGTTTTTTATTTTATTTATATTTTGTTCTTCATCTTCTTCTCTTAAAAGGCAAGAAAAGGAGAAAAAAAAAATGTAATTTTATACTTGTGAAAAAATTTGCGCATTGTTACAAAGAATTACAAAACAAATATTTAAAATGAAAAAATAAATAAATTGAAATATAAATCAATGTTTATTTATTCCATTTCCACTTCGATTTAATATCTCCACAAATTTATTATCCTCATTTTATTTTTCTCACGCCAACCCATCTACCCTTTTACACAAATAAACACACAATTTTCAATAAACAACAAAAAAAAAATTCTAGAAAAAAAAAAAGAAAAACGATTTTCTGCTCTGTTGCGCACTTTGAACTTGTGCAAAAAAAAACTGCTATTATTTTTTTTTGTGAAAACGCTAAAAAAAAATACACAAGAATAATATTTAAAGAGAGAATCTAGTCCAATGTAACAAGGTCTTTGTAATTCAAAGAAAATAATTGGGTTGATTACAAACTACAGTTTTATAGCTTGTTTCTTTTTTGTTTTTTTTTATGAAAGAACTATAAAAGAATAAAAATTTTAGTGAATTATACCGTTATTAAATTAAAGTGGAATTAAACACCCAAAACGAGAAGTTACGGAAAGTAACAAAAAATGATGAATGATTTTATTGTGTCTTGGATATATTTTGTTTTGGATTTTGTGTCTTGGGTATAAAATTTTATATCGCAAAAATTATTAAAAAATATTTCAAAGGAAAATACAAATATTTGGTTGCAAATCAGAAAAATTGAAATGTGTGTAAATTATTATATTACTAAATTAAATTTTTTTTATTTTAAACAACGATTGAGAGACTAAAAATCGCTAAAAATGATAAAGAGAACATTTCAATAAGACGACAACGCCCAAAGAATACAATAAAAAAAATTTTAATAGTCACAAAATAATATTATAAAATTACAGCATCATGGCGAAAAACAATGTGTCCTCGGGGCAATTTTTATCATGAAAAATTACAAAATTCAACAGAAATATACAATACAACAACAATAACTATATAATCTCGCATATGTGTATATTTTAGAAGACAGCGTAAGGCATTAGACCACAACCTTCTATATACATAGCCGTGTCACCGCTTCAATTACTAATACATACAAGGCTCAGAATAGGCCGATATTTTTACTTTCTGAAATAATAATAAAACGAACATTCTTTTGGGGGAAAAAATCAAATTTATTTCAATTCATTAAATTATAATGATATAATATATATTGCACATATATATAAATATAAAAAAAGATAATTTTATTCTTAAACAATAATAAATAAAGGAACATAAAATAAGAAACTAAACAAATCACAATTTTCTTGAAGAAAAAAAACTACAGTTATGAATAAAAAAATAATAGAATTTTATAGTTTTTTAGCCTAATTAGCTCGTTTTTGCAATTTTAATATTTGCATTTGATTTTTTAAAAGTTTTCAATTTTCGTTTGTTATTATTCTGTGTATTTTTTTCATCATTTTGTTGTTTGACGAAATTATTTAGAATAATATTGCACATAACATTACATGCCCTAGAATATATTTGTTTAATTGTAGTTCCACATAAACAGCTTGATGAGAGATCAATATCAGTATCAGTTTCCAAACTAATAAAAATTAAAGCACACAATAAATCTTTCTGGTTATTCGCAGAAAAAAATTGATGTTTTATAATAGTTTGATACACAAAAGAATTATTACAATTTTTTACATTGATCCAATTGTTTCTTACATTTTTTATAATATGAACAGTGTCATAGATAAGAAAGATATCAGAATTAAAACAAGAATCTGGATTACGGAATTATCCAATAATTTAAATAAATTCTGGTTGATTCGGTGATTGTCTGTTATAATAACAATAATTTGAAAACCAGGCTGTTGCACTGCATGTAATACTTTTTCTGTTAATTTTAATAATTCACTATCAGTAGATGAATTCACAGGCACTAAATGTACTACTTCCTTAAACCTGCTAAAACAGGAACTAATCATAAACGTTTGGATGGTTTTAGTAGAATAATCACAATTTTCGGCATATCCAGACACTTTCTTTCCTTTTTAATTCAAAAATCCAGTAACATAAATTCAATCATTAGAACAACTTTTTTCTCTGCAGTACTTAAATCTCTAGTTAAATAATTTAAATATTTAAAATTTTTCTGGATTCTGGCGATATTTTAAAGGAAGCAGACAATCTTTGCAGATTCGTATGTGGATGACGAATGGGAGAACAGAACAAAACTTAAAATTATTGTGTCCGTAGAATATTGCGAATTTTTATTTATTAGATGTTTCAACTGGTCTCGTATTAAAGCTATTTTTTGTTTATAATTCTCACAATTTAAATCTTCAGTTTCTTCAATGTCCAATTCAATAATATCACCCAGAACAATTTAGAAAACACCATAACCGCAAATATTTATATTATCTATAAACTTATGCACAAAACTACACAGAAATACAAAAATATGATGTTTATATTAAATATAAACGAACATTCCACAAAACTACATAAACACAGAAATTATATCACATTTTTCAATAATAATAATTGAAAAAAAACAACATCCATAAACATAAATACTACATATTTGTTGTGAATTTTTTAATTTACTCTAAATATAAATTATAGCGGAAAAAACGAAAACATGATCACAAAAACATAATGTTTATATTAAATATAAACTAACACTCCACAAAACATATAAAACTAAGCTTAATTGTCACAAATTATATCAAATTTTTCAATAATATCACACAAAATAATTTAGAAGACACCATAACCTAAAATTTTTGAAGTTTTTTAATTCACAATAAATCGCTTGTACATATTGTTTTACAATTAAAAAAATATATTATTGCAATTAGAAACACTTCAAAATTATTATTAACCACTTACTTTTATAATTTATTTAGTTTTATTATTATAAACAACGAAATAAAACAGGACAAAATTCATCCACGAAAGATTGTATATAATTTTTGACGGCCTACCACCAATACTAACGCAAAACGGTGACACGGCTATGAATATAGAAGGTTGTGCATTAGACTTAATACGTGTGGAAAGAATAAAATATACAATGATATTTATACATTTGTGTACTTAAATAAAATTTCTGTAAATGTATATAAGACGCACACAATGCAGATTAATAATGAACCAAAAACTTACAACAAAAAAAAACAATGTATACGTAATACACGGTTAGCGCGATATATATATATATATATTTCTATATAGTAATCTGTATCTGATCAAATCAGTCGTCATAAACGAAAACTACTTTAGTTCTTTAGTATATTTTATGAAAACATTTAAGATTACAGTATTTTGTAACCAAAAGAAAAACAACAACAACAACAACAGAAGGTACAACAAAAAAATTACCAAAGACACCAAACAGAAAAATTATAAGAGACGCAAAAATGAAAATGAAAAAAAAAAAAAAATAAGAATAATTGAGAAATTTCTGTGTTGTATTTTCTGTTGTGTGGAGAAATATTAAGAAATTTTTGCACATGATTTTGTAAAGTTCATTTAAATTGTGTGTTGTGTTTTCTTTTTATAGTTTTTTTTTTCTTGCTGGTCTCTTTCAATATATTATATTATGTCTTATGTGATTGCAACCAATGTCTATCTGTTTGTCTGTCTCTATATATTTGGCATGACGTAATTGGAGGGTTTGTCGAATATTTTTATTATTATTATTTTTTATTTTTGTATAAAACAGGAGTCTATATTTTGTGGGAGGTTTTTATTTGAATAATAATAAATGACAAAACGTGTTATATAAAATTGAATGCAAAAAAAAAAAAAAATAAAATAAAAAATGTGCAATAATTTATCAGCGAGACAAAAGAAAATTTTAACCCAACAATTATGCACATATCTATATGAGTTGTTATTGAATGAAACTGGACTGAGTTTTAATGAAAATCAGAAAATGAATAAAAAAAAAACGAATTCTTAATCCACGTTCTGTTTTTTTTTTTTTTTGTTCAATAAATTGAAATTTGGTCTTATTCTTACACCATCATTTAATCGTCGTCTTGTAGCAATTTTATTTTATTGTAATTTTTTGAAAATTTCTTATTCAAAAGTTTCAAATTTGTTTTATATTTATTTACATTTCTATTACTTTTTGTTCTTGCTTGTTGTCACATTTTTATTGTTTTATTTATCAATTGCTTATCGTAAAAAAAAAAAATTCATTGTCTTAGGTAGTTATCGTCTCTTCCGTTTTCGAAAAAAAAAAACAAAAAAAAAAAAAATGAAAAAAAGAGACACAGCAAATAATTTGAATATTAAATTAAATATGACAGAAATTATCTAAAGAATAAATTCAAACGTACATAAATCTACGTATGAATATATTAAACAGGAAATTAATATAAAAATTTCTTTATTTTATTCAAATAGTGCAAAAAAAAAAAAAAGAAGCAGATAATAAAAATACAACATTTTTCTTTTTTGGCATTAAATTGTTTTAAATTCAAAAAATTTATTAGGTCAGTGTACTGTAACTTTGTTATATATTTTTTTTTTATCATTATTCTAAATTATTCATTTTGTTTAGTTGTGAAATTCCATTTATAACAAATTTTACATATAACTCTCGGTTACAACGAATACAATTTTATCATTTGATTGAATTTATTGTCGTATTTCTTTTTATTTTTCCAACAGTGTAGTGTAGGTTGAATATTTAAGTAATAATAAGTAATTAAAAATTAATTCAAGATTGATTTCTGTATAAAAAATGTTTATGACCAAATATTATAAATAAAATATTTGAATCAAACATTTTGTAACATTGTCTATTCATATTTCCTACAGATTCATCATATAAGTGAATCTCCCCTCGATTTAGCCCAGTTTGTTATAAACAAACTAATTTTTTAGTTCCGCGTACAAATTCACCTAAAACCAACACGATTATATCTGCATATTTTTTAATTGGTTTCAATTTATACGACGACGACCACATAACTATATAAAAATAAAAAATAAATACTGTAATTTTTTTGATAAAAAAAAAATAATTGAGAAAGAAAGAAAGAAAGAAAGAAACTCTGCTTTGTGTCAAAGACTATGAAAAAAAAAAATTATAAATAACATAAAAATATTCTTTGTCTTATCAGTGACATATTTCATGTTTACAAAGATAAGAAAATATTTATACATGAAATCAATCTTTGATGTCATCTTGCATTTATATTGTTATTGTTGTTATTGTTCTTATTTTTCTTAATTTGGGTTTTCTGCTTAATATCTTACTTCTTTTGTTTAAATTTTTTTTTTGAAGATTATATTTTCCAAAATATAAAACCGGATGATGTTTCTTAACAAAATACTTAAGAAAAATTCCGTAATGGAAATTTTTAAAAGAAAAGAAATGAAAAGAAAGACTCATAATTTTAGATTGGAAACAGTTCAAAAACCTGATGACTTTTTACGTAAAATGTAGAGAAAATTAATTCATTTAAATAAAAAAAAAAGTATCACGTTGGTTGTGTCAAAATAGAAACAAAACAAAAAAAAAAAACAAATTCAAGACTGAAAATTTTAACTGGTATATGTGAAAATACTCTTTTCACAAACTCAAACATTGTTTTTTCTTTTCATTATTATGAGGTTCATACAAACGACAACAACAACAAAATAAGAAACCTAAAGAAAGTTTTCTCTATAATACTCAAGACGACGACGACGACGACTTCAGTCTCTTAAATATGTCTTAAAATTTATAATTCTTTTCATTTCTTTTTTTTTCTCTCTCTTTTGACGTTTTATTTTATAATAATAAAAAGAAGAAGAAAAAAAATCCGCGATTGCACAAAACAGAAACACTCTCTGGGTATTGAAAATGAAGTATGAATGTGATGTATGAAAAGCTTTCATTTAAAAAAGAATCATACGCATAGAGTGCGGACAGTGAACTTTCTCTCTCTATCTCACTCACTCTCTCTTTAAACAATATTTATTCATTATTATGATTATTATTTTATTAAACTTAATTTTAGTGACGTCTCGTCTTTCTTTATTTTTCTTTCTTTTTCATTTCTGTATCAATATTTTCCTTCTTTCTTTTTCATATGTTTTTTTTCTTCTGATTATGGCTATTTTTCTTTGTATTTTATTTTGCGTTTTTATAAATACATACATACTTATAGTTGTTGTTGTGTCTGTGTTTTTTTATACATATTTATGTTTACATTTTTGTCTGTATGAATGAGACGATATATAACCAAAAAAAACATAAAGCACAAGCCAAAATAAGAGGAGAAATTGAGACAGATAAATTTGTTCTGCTTCTTTTTTTTTTTGTCTTGAATAAATGAATAGAATTATTTTATTATAGACAATCGACTACATACAATAATGATCAGAATGATGATGATGATAATTAGAGGAAAACAAGACAAGTTTCCGATGATTTATCAAAGCAAAATTCAAAATTCATTATGTTTATTTTATTTATATTAAAGTTTCTGTGTTCTTTTTTTTTTCTTTTTGATTCTTGTTTACAGAATAAATTATAATGTGAACATATTGAATTACAGCCTATAGTAAGTGTTTATAGATTTTTCTACTTTTTCAATGAAGGAAAAAAAATGGCTTGACAAAGGGAGGTAAAGAGAGAAGTGTTTAAGTATGGTTATGGGTATGATGATGATGAAACAGAACAATCAAAATAAAGTATAATGTAATAGGCTATATAAAATTATGAAATGTTTATTTAATAAAATATGTATACATGTATTGATTTCGGTTCAGAAATTCACGTTTTATTGTAAGTAAATGCAAGTAAAGTAAGTAAGTAAGGTAATGAAATAAATAAATATAATATTAGAGAAAATAAGTAAGTAAGCAAATAAATAAGTAATTTAATAAGGAAATACTTAATGAAGTAAGTATTTAACTAGCTAAGAAAATAAGTAATGAAGTAAGTACGTAACAGATATAGAAAGTAAAAATAATTAAATAATTGAGGAATATTTCTCAGTTAGTAAAAGAGTAATTACAGAAACTAGTAAGTCAGTGATAACGTAAATAAATAATCAAGTAAGTATATATAAATTAGGTTTATCCAAAAACAAAAAGGAAAAGTCAATATTTATTATGTACTGAGGGTAAAACGTTGACGTCATCATTATATTTTATTTTCGTTTGCAAAATAACAAGACTAAGAAAGAAAAACGTGTCAATATAAATCTAAGTAAAATTACATAAAACACAACAAAATAGATTAAAATTAAAATTCAAAAGATAATAAAAAAAAATGAAAATTCGTCATAAACATTTAAAACCAATGAGAACACTTACATATGACAAACAGAATAAAATTTTTAATTTGGTTAAATTTAAATATTGAAAAAAAAAACCTTTAATGCCTGATCCATAACAGAGAATATTAGAGATAAAAATAAAAATAATAAAATTCAATTTAATTTAATTTATCAAAATGTATCTGACAAAACCTTCCCATATTAGTCACTCTCGACTAAATTACAGAAACTGATTATTGATCTTTCATAAATGTGACATCACATTTTAATTTGTCTTTTTCATTGTTTATAAAAATGAAATTGACTTAACAAATTTATAAGTGAGGGATTTCTTATATTTTGTTACAAAAGAAAGTGTTAACAATTTTTATAAACAATTAGACTAGTCAGTCAATTTTTTTGTTTTTTAAATAAATTCTTACGTAAATCTAATAAAGTACATATTACATTATTATTTTTTTTTATTATTGCAAACTCAATTCAAATGTCAAATTAATTTCTCACTTTTCTTATGTGCCTTTTATAAGATTGTTTGTTTGTTTGTTTGTTGGTATATTTTCAAATTTTAGTTAAACTATTTTCTTAACTTCTTTAAATTATTATTTAAATAGAAGTTTTTCATTTAACATTTTTGTCTTAAAGTCATATTTTTACTTCATTCCGTTTTTAAATTAAAAAAAAATCAAAAAAAAAAGTACCAACAACAAAATTGTAATGTAAAAAAAAGTTGATTTATTTTTTTCTCTTCAGAAAATAATAATAAATTATAATATTTCAGAAATCAATCGATGAATTCAATTATTTATTATTATTTCGTTTTTTATTTTTGTTGCCGATGGAATTGAACACCAAACATGGCAAGGTTAACTACTGGTAATTTTTATATTTATATATTTTAAATATTATTAACAAATACAAATACCAACAAACAAATTAATAAACGAATAATAAAAAACTGGTGCAAATTGCAAAACTGAAAATAAAAATAAAAATTGACTTTGGCAAAATATAGTGAGATAGAGAGGGAGGGAGTGAGAGAGAGATGTTTCGTCATTTTTTCGTAATACTTGATAACTTGTTATTAAATTGTTTTTTTTTTTTTTTTATATTTTTTGATTGCGATAATAAAAAAGGGCTCAAGGTAGAATAACCACTTTTATTATTAAGTAGTGTGTTTTTTTTTTTTTGGCTTTTGCCAATTTTCAGTTAACCTTATAAAATAAAGATAGTGAAGATAAACTTAGGTAAGCTTTCGCAATTGACAATTAAATAAATTAGATTGAAAAATAATCGATTAAATAAAATGTTGAGGAACTTCTCAATAATTTATTAAAAAAATTTTAAGCAGCATTATAAATAGGAATGAAATAAGGAATTAAGTTAAATGAATCAAATTTAACTTAATTGAAATTTGATAAAATGAATTTACTTATTTTTAGTTAAGAAAGTCAATTATTACTCATTAATAATGAATTCAAGGTAAAATCATATTGGGAATAAAATGTGATAATCCATTTTTATTTATTTTGATTTCTTTAATTCAAACAACCAGTTTGTGATCATCTTTGATTCTTAAGCATACGATATTTAAAGATAAATAAAATTAAAAGAAGTCTTTAGCAAATAGCAACAACCATCATAAAAAAGGTTAAATAAAAATATGTAGTTTTGTTAATTAAACAAATTTTAAATTCAAATTAAGAGAGAATAAAAAACAAGAACAAAGAACCATTTTAAGTAAGAAAAAAAAAACATTGTTTTATTTTATTTTTGCATTATCTTACGTGATTAATTCTTAAATGGTAATCTCGGTGTGCATGTCTTTTATTTATACATATAACCTCAAGTCAACTTTTTAATAATCACAAAAATAAAATAAAATAGAAAAACTGTTTCGCGCACAATTTATGCTTTTTTTTTTCTCTCTCGCTTAAATAAAACAAAACTATGAAGTAAGAACATTTTATCATTTTTTAAAAATAAAAACAAGACAAAAAAAAAACACAAAATATTCAAAGGAATATAAATTTTATGTTATGAATAAATAAATAATGTTTATAAAAACAAAATACTTCTATACCTTGTACCTAATGCCTAATAATAATGTACAACACATGATTGGTTCATTTTTCTTATTACATAAATTTTATGTTTTAATGTTCAAAAAAAAAAAAGATCAGAATTAGCTTTGAAGAAAAATGAAAAATGAAAAAATTGCTTGATATTTTTATTTTTTATTTTTAAATAAATAATTACAAAATACTTTACATTTACCGATACCAACTTTAAACACCCAAAAGACCAAAATTCAAAAGGCATTAAGCAAAAAAAAATACATAAGGCAATGAAATAAAAATAACAAAAACAACAAAAAAATATAATAACAAAACCGTCTCTTTCTTCGTCTCTTGTTGCGAAAAATAAAAAATAAAAACTTTGCGTAAGGAATAGCCGCCATTATTATTATTATTATTACGATACGGGAGAGTTCGACATACACCAACCAAATTATGTGTACACACACATACATTCATCTAAAGCTCAGCAGATTTATATGCATATTGTTTGTGTATACATTTTGTATTTTGCCTTGTGCCTTGTATTTTATATTGATCGGACTTGTAATCAAAGTGTTAAGCGGCATTTACATTATCCATTTTTTTTTTGATAATTTGTTTTTCATATAAATAATATTGTGTAGATTTGTTATTCTATACAAAATTCTACAATTAAAACATATTCAAATTAATAAGATTTAGATTCCTACGTGTGGTATAAACCATACAAAATAAATTGGCAGGATGACTGATATTGTGATTAATTTCTTAAGCAAATAATAACTAATAAAAATTTATTTGTAATAAAATTCTGATTATTAAAAAAGTCGAAACAATGTTACATCTGTTGAATGAAAAATACTCACCAAAAAATAAAACACTAAAATTTGTAATCGTTGATATTAATAAAAAAATTAATAGTATAAAAATATGGTTGATGTAAATAGAACTTTCCAGAATATTTATTATTAAGAAGTATGGGTGATGTATGTGTAGTGTAGTACCCACATTTTAAGATGACTAAATAATATTTATATTATAAAGGGAATGTTTTTGTTTTAATTTTTAATATTACACAAGATAAAGAAATGTAGACATATATCCACATACATACACACACACATACAGTACACAGATATAACCAATGTATGAAGAGAGATAGATATAGAGATTAAAGTGAAGGTACTTGAATTTATAAATTATATTCAATGGAAATGATATGATGAAAAATTTAATTAATATTATGCCAATTGCATTCATTATTATATACCGATCGTAGACAGTTTTTTTTTCTTTATTTTACGAAATTCAATAACAACAACACCAAAAAAAAAAGGTATTCAATAAAAATCTGAACTTTAGACTTTATTTATATGATATTTTAAACTTTTATAACAAATAAAAGTTTTATTTATTGAAGGTAAAAGTTAAATTGAATAAATCATAACAATAAATTCTTCCTCATTTTTAGTTATTCGTGTTTATCTTCTTCTTTTTTTTTTGGTTTTTTGTTTTAAGCTTCTAAAGATTGAAATGAATTTTTGTCTATATGCAAACATTAAAAGATAGACATAAGGGAGTGGTTAAATAAGACTCTTTTGTGTGGCCATTTTTTATAATTGTAATTTTCCGTGTGATCATAATATTATGTCAGTCATTTAATTTTTTTTTTATAATCATAATATAATCTTTGTTAGAGAAGGAAAAATTAAAACATGCAAATCATCAAAACATTAAAAAAAATAAACCGAGTCATCACACCTCATATATACGTGCATATATGACGAGTTTTTATATCGAGTAAAAACATCTCGATGACACACAATGCGTATATTAATACCTATTTTTATTGATGACATTAAAATGTAAGACAGACATCTTTTTCTGTTTCTTCTTCTTCTTCATCAGTGTATTTTTTTTAATGGTTTATTTAAAAAAAGAAGAATTGCTCAAGATTAAATTTTTTTTTTTTTGAACTGTCTGTAAGAAATCATTTATATACGATATGCGATTGCCGCATATAAAGTATACTACACATTTTGCGAACTAAAAAAAAAAAAAAATTGCGCAAATACATAAACTTTTTCATTTTTCAACAATTTTGTTTCAAACATTCGGAATCGGCGGTCGCTCAAATATTATTTTTTTTTTTCTTTAGAAATAAAGACAGAGATAGACAACGAAAAAGAAAAAAGAAACAGAAAATGAAGTTTAATAATAATATAAAATTGTCTATTCTAATGTTGCTGGTTGCTGGGCTCTGATTTAATTTGTCTTGTCTTGGAAGTTGTGTTATGTTGTTTATAATGTAATAGATTCTTGCCAAATTACAAATTTTTTTTTTCATTTCATTTCTGTTTCATAGTTTTTATTATTTTTTTTTACAAGTTACTCAATATTCGATATTTTGATCATTCTTTTTTAATTGTGTGGGATATTTATATATTTTATAATAATAATATTATAGAAAGAAACAAAAAAAAAAGATATTAAGAACATTTAGACTATGTATATTATTGCTATTAAGAAAATTTATAAACAATTTATAATGGTGAGAAAGTCCTTGAAGAAACTTGCGCGCGTGATTCACACAATTCACTTACTTACTTCATAATGAAAAAAAAAAAAAAAGATTCAAAATAGAAATAAAAAAAAAACGACAAAATCGATAACTAAACTATTATTCGATTTATTAAATTATTAATGGCACTTTACCTTTGTAATATTAATAAAAAAAAAAATTACAAAGAATAATTTAAAATACATTAAAAATTTCTAAATCGGTTCATCAAATTTCAACAAGAAATTGGTTCCGTTTATGACAGATGGTCCGATTAAGCAAGGTTAAAATTAGACGGTTTTATAAATACAGTAACATATATAATTAATATTATTGAAAAAAATCTTCTTTAGATACGATCTCCAATTGTGTGGAAATTTCAAAAACATCTTCAAATAACATTTGCTAAGATCACTGACATAATCACAACAGTTTATTTATAGAAAAAAAAAGGAGCAGTTACGGTATATTTTACAATTACTTAACAACATCAAACATGTATACTTCTAAAGATAACCTTGATGGAAAAAAAAATATGTATAAACTAAAACAATTCTCCTATCATCATCAACAGAATAAAAAAAAAAGAACATGGAAATCATTCAATAATAATTAAAATTGCGTAATACAAACTAATTTATTTATAAAGAAAATTCAATTTAATTCTAATCAATTAATATTAAAATAAAAACAAAACTACTTTATTTTAAATGTTAAAAAGACAATTAAAAATCTCAAGTAAAATAAATGTAATTTTTATTCAGTAAAAAAAAAAATAAAGGGTCAAAAAGTGGTATAAGGAAGAAAAAACAACAACACACACTAATAATATTTTATAGAAATTTCCCATAATTAAACAAAAAGATCGTGAAATATTTTTAGACAAAAATAAATTAAGAAAAGAAAAATAGAAAAATAAATCAGTAAAAATAAAATCATTCAATTTGAAACGAAAGAAATTGTTTTAAATGAAAATAAAAATAATAGAAAGAAATTAAGAAATTTCGCATGTAATTTTCTTTTCTTTTTTTTTCTTTATTACTTTCTTTCATAGTTCATGCAACAATTGTTGTAATAAAATTAAAAATAATAATGCCAATTTCTTTTTTGTTTCTCGAAAATAATTTTTTATTTCTAATTCTTTCTTTCTCGGTTATTCATTTTTTTTTTCTTGGGGTTTTTGTCTTTCAAATCTTTTTTTTTTTTTTCAAGTTAAAATAATAATAATAATAATAATAAAGAGAAAGGCCGTGTTTTTTTTTTTTTCGTTTTTTATTCAACCGGCTGTAATGATTATTATGATGAAATAAAGAAAGAAATTTAAATTGCAAACAGTATTATGATTTGGTTTTTTATTTCTTTTTTAAAAACAAAAACAGAAGTAAAAGAAGAAGATGAAGAGAGGAAAAAAAAAAGTTCAAATGAGTTCAGAAATTTCATTGAACTTTCTTCGGTTTGGTAATCCGTATCACATAAAAATATAAAAAAAAACATAAACATAAGAGGGCAACACAACAGGGCATCACAGTTACTTACTTTTAAAGTAAAAAAACGTCAATTTATGAAGATTTTTTCATTTTAACTTTTTGATTAAAGATTGGTTTAAGAAGGAAATCACCTTACGATACACGATTTTTCATTTAAATTGAATATGATAGAAATAAGATGAAAATTAATTAATATAAAATGAAGGAAACAATGTCTATAATATTTGCATCCAGGAAACAAACTAGACAACTTAAAATTTAACTTGTTTTGTTGAGTAATAAAAATTATAATAATATATAATCTCGTTCGTCACTTTTTAGATTAAAAAAAATATGGTGCATTTCTACAATGTTCTTCTCCTTCATCTTCTCTTTCTCCATTTATTTTTTTTTTTTTTCATTTCATTTCATTTCATGTTAGAATAATTAACTTATAAAGGAGATTACGTGATAATATTATTGGATAATATTTTTATAATACACAATTTCTCCGGTGTGCGGGGTACTTTCGTTTTTTTTTTTGTTAGTTGTATTTTTTGTATATATTTTCACTTGCATTGCACATAACAAACTGTATCTATTCATTTATTTGTCTTAAACTATTTATATTTTTTTTTATTTCCTTATAAGAAATATATCGTTAAAATGACGTAATCTTGTTAATAGACCAGCACAGGTTCCCTTCTTTAGATAAATACTATATGAGTACATTACATTTTTTAACAGATTAATATGAAAATAAAATTTAAATAAAGAAATGATTCAAAATAAATTGCAAGGAAATAAAAAAAGAAAAAGAATTTTAATTGTATAGAAAAAAAAGTTAAATCATAAAAAAATAAATGTTGAAAATATTCTTTAGCCTTCATTTTCATTTGACGATACGACAGATCATTCGATCAATAATTATTGGTCTACTATACAAAACACAATATAAGTAAAATTTTAATTTTGAGACGTAAGACGTGAAAAATGAATATCTTATACTTATATGTACCTCACGTTTACATTCAAACAAAAACAGACATTTTATAGATTAACGTGTATTTTTTTTATATTTTTTATCTATCTTAGTTCCGCATTCAATTATTGATTGTTCTAATTTGATGTTATAAATATAAGCGATTGTGAAATCATTTTTTTTTTTTCGTTTCGTATTTTGTTTTTGTATTTTTAGTGGAAAAAAAAAACAAAAAAAAAATTTATTTGTTGGATTCCGGAAATCAAATAAAGATTTATGAATTTTAATATTTAGAGAAACAAATACAGCTACGGGTTGTCTTAATATATAAAATATCGTAATCTCAGAGACAAAGAAAATGATTTTTCATCAGAAAAAAAACCCATCTGTTTTCACTAAAATTAAAATTAAGTTTTTTTTTGTCGTTCTGAAGAAACAGAAAAAAAAGGAGATAAGGTCTAAAATCAGGATATCTTTACAATTCTTATTCTTTTTCTTGTATTAACAAAGTTTTTATTATAATTTTATTTTTATCAGTCAAAAAAAAAAAAGAACATCAAATATGAAAGACGGGGGCAGATGTCAAAACATTTTTTATTCTATATATATTTGTTATTACATCAGAAGTAACAGGAGAGACGAAAAAGAAGAGGAACAAGACACATTATATATTTCTTAGTTGACATAAATTCAAATGTTCTCCTAAAATTTCGATCCTTTTCTTTTTACTATTTTCAACAACACAACAACATACTGATTTTATTTTAAATTTTAAAAAATTCTCTCTTCTCCCAAATCTCAGTTTTAAGTCCGTTTTTTTTCCTGATTGAAACAATTTTTAGCAGATGTTCACGCAACTTGTTTTCGGTTCAAAAATTTCTACTTTTATTTTATGTTTCATCTATCCTTTTAAAGATAGGCAACTTAAAATTGTACGTTTATAAATCTTAAATCTCCCGCATCTCTCGTAAAAAAAATCAAAATCAGGATTCAGTTTTATTGTTCTGACAGTTTATTCTGTTCTTTCTTTTTTCGTACCTGAAATATTGTTTCGTTTCTCTACAATTCCCACAAAAGAAAAGATTTTTGAGAAAATTTTATTAGAAAGAACAAAAAAAAAAAACAGAAAAATATAAAATAAAATCAGATAATAACATTCAGCGAATTGGAAAAAAAGAAGATTGAAGCATTCCCTCTTTCTTCACCAAATACATAAAGTAAAAAATATTCATAAGAAATTCACTTGATTTTTGTTCTGCACACACCTTAAAGATGGTTAATTTCTTGAAATAATTAATTTAAAATTTAAAGCCGATTTTTTTAAATCTTCTTCTCAGTTTCTCATCAAATAAGATAAAATAAGATTTTCATTTTAACACTTTTAGATATTTAGAATTTATAAGAAAGGATTTTAAGGGTTTTAAAAATATTAAAAAAAATCAAAATCTTCACCTAAATAATCGATTTAAAAATATTAGTCTTTTTGTTTATTAAAAAAATCTTACTAATGCGATGTTTCTAATACATTTTAACAACCGTAATCCTTTAAGAAGCACACAGCACTCCTTTTTCATTCTTCTCTTTCAACTTTGTAAATTATATCTTTAAAATATGTGAAAAAATAAGAACATTTAACAAATGTTATATTTCAACCGGAAATGATTTTAACAAAAACTTTATAATTTTGGTTTAATGTACTGAGACCAAAAGATCGTAAAATAGCAAGAAATATCCATGCATAGTACCAACCGCATATATTTAAAGAAAAATGTTTTATAATTTGTTAAATAAATATAATTGAATTAAAACGTGTTTTGATTTGAATTTAAATTCTCATACCCACAATAAATAGTTAAAAGATTTAATAAAAATAAAATAATCCTCCACCCTCAACACATGTCCTTTACATAAGGAAATTCAAATATTATTTGTACAAAAAACATCTGCATCTGCTCCTTAAAAATCCTGTTTAAAAGGATTTTTTTTTGTGTTTCTTCTTCCTTTTACAAATTTACACTCATATAAATGTAAGAATACTTTATTCTACATACGTAAAACGTAACCATGTATAACACAAATTGGAAATCTTGGAGAAACATCTACACACACACTCTCTCATATAAGATCAAATTTTAAGATATTTTTTTCCTTTATTTCTTTAGGTCTTAAGTTTACAATTAAGTTGATGAAAGATGAAAGAATTCTCACAATATAATTTTTTCTCTAATAAAATTGACATATTTTTATAATAAACATTTGGCTTTAGATTTATTAAAAAATATCCCATTACAAACGATATTTTCACTCTCGTATAAAGGATGAATAAAAAATTGTTTCATTGATACGAGAAAAAGATTTCTTATCTTATTCATTCATTAAATTTAATTTAAAAAAATATATAAATAATAAACTAAAAGCAGAGTAGGTCAAATATTATAATTGTTGAGGTCAAAAATTATTTATGTTTACTGAACGCCACTGATTTAATTACTATTTCCCAATGAACACAGAAAATAAAAAAACAATATTATTCCATTTTCTTTTCTCTCTTTTAATTTAATATTCAATTTTTTCTTATTTAATTATAAACTTTATTCGATTTGTCTTTATCTAATTTGGTTATTCTTTATTTAATTAATTAATTTAATTTGTTATTTTTTTTTTATGTTACAAAATAAGACAATAAAACTTTGTATTAAAGGTAATTGAAACCAAGTAGTTAATGTTGTTGTTACAAATTTAAATTCACTTAATGTGGTAATGCAATATTTGTTTCTTTTAATGTTTCTAAATTTTTTTCTTCTATATATTGTAAGTAACGAAGTTGAACAAAACTGACAAATGATTTTCTTTTTGTTATTTAATTAATTCATAAACGATAACACATTAAATCGCATAAGTCTGTATATTTTTTCTTAGAAAACAAAATTACGTAGCATGATAATGATAAGACTTTACAAAAAAAACTAAGCTTGGTTTATTTTTATCTGCTTTAAAGAAAAACTTCTTTAATATATTAATTTAATGATGATATTTAACACAATCGTTACGATTAAGTTTCAGTGAAGAAGAAGCAGACATAAAGACTAAAAAATAAATTATAAATTTATATTGACAAAAATTAAATCAAAACAATTTGACGCAATTGACCTTTAAACTTATTTATTTAAATTTATATAAAATAAAGTAATCTCTTTCTTTTTCGCTCTCTCTCTCTCACACACATACACACATATACACACACATACACGCTTCTACCCGATCATCAAGGTCAGACTATATCCGATGATGATTACAAATATAAACGAGCGTTCAAAAAAGTACAAATTTCAAATATAAATAAAGTGATGCCATTCATTTGAGAATCACGTAGCCATCATATTAATCCCAGTCAGTATCTAACTTTGTCATCTTGTTTTAAAAAATGTTTGATACAAGTTATTTCGTGGTCATACATATTCTTTTTTTTTATGTGTCGACTGTTGAATGACACAAGTGATGACGAATACAACAACTAAATCCATTTAATTTAAGAATATTTTCTTTTAAGTTAAATTGAAGAATTTCAATTTAAAGTAATTCCAAAAGCACACAATTGCAAATTTGGACCAAAAATTAAATTCAAACAATAAGTTCACTCTTCTATAATATTTAATAAGAACAAAAAAAAATCATGTTAAGGACACGAAAAAATATATAAAATAATAATTTTGCAAACGAAATACAGAAAAAAAAAACATAAAAAGCCACGAAAAAAAAACTCTTCCAAACTGGGTCAAGGCTAAAAAATAATTAATATTTTTCTACAAGAGTTTTGCCATATTTTTTTTCTTCATAATTTTTTTTTTGTTTTGTTTTTTAATTCGCATTTTTGGTTGATCGTATTCTGATCATTTTTTATTCTTCGTTGTTGTTTTTTTTTTATGATTGATTTCTTACCAATTTATATATAAATCAAAGACACGACAACAATATAGAAAACAATAGTGGTACATTCAGTGACGAAATTGGTTTCGTTAAACAATTACTTTTGCTTAGTTTAAAAAAAACAACATAAATTATAACTTTTTAGTAAAATGTAAGTAAAGGTCACTAGGTAAAAGGCACATTTAGATCATTAAAAAACTATTCGGTTTTGTTTAAAAAGCAATTATATAGGAATGTAGGTACAAAAAACATTAAACTATTTCTTTTATTTTATTTAACTTGTCTAGTGTTATCTTTTTGTCATTTTGTCGTTCATTGTAAAACAAGAAAATGAAATAAGAACGAAAACTGTAAAAAAAAAAACTAGTTAAAGCCAAATAATTTGTGATCAAGAATTTTTAAAACTTTAAAGAAAAATAAATAGATAGGAACGTGGGATCCTATCCAGAATATTCAAAAATTTCTCAAAGGAATTTCTAAAAAAAAAAAAAAATTTCTTCACAAGAAAAAAAGAACAATTACATTTTTTTCTACAACATTTTACCTTTTTTCTTGTTTGTTTGCATTTTACCTGGATGCAATTGCAACATTTAATTCAAGTGTGCAAGAATTTTTTTTTGGTTACCACGGTCGACCATCAAGGCTAAATGAGTGACAAACGGACGTTAAACAGTTTACAATATTTTCGTTGTCACAAATTTTGTTTATTCCTGTACATATTTAGTTTCTTTTGGTATCTCTATATCTCCGATCCTTTTCTCTGAGATTCTTCACAAATGAAAAAAAAAACTTAAACAACAACAAAAAAAAAAATTTTTTTGTTGGTTGCATTGACAAAAATTTGCCAGAAAAAAAAAACTGCAGGGTTGTTTTAAAAAAAAAAGTCAAGCTAAAAATTACAACAGCAACAAAAAAAAAGAATGATTGAGTAAATGAGAGAAAAAAAACGCACAACAGAATAATGACACCCAAAGTCAAGTCAAATAAACGAAAAAGAAAAAAAAAAGTGACAGCCGCAACAGAATATACAAAAAAACAACAGCACATCATAACAAAAGCCAAGAGCGAACAAATAATAATAAGTTAGTAAGTACATAATATTGCTTATTTATACAATTGCAAAAATGAAGAAAATAAAAAAAAATGTAATGTTGCGAAAAAAATTTAAGAAAAGAAGAAGAAAAAATATATCGCGTCACTTTTTTTTTTTTTTTTGTATAAAATACGCGTCTGTGTTTGTTTTAATATAAAAAGCAGTCAAGAACAAATTTAATTATCTTTATATATATATATTTTTTTTTAATTCTTGTGGAGGTCAGAACGGTTGATTTCGCAATAAGAAATGTATAAATAATGAACTAAGTATTATAAGAAGAAATAACAGCAACAACTAAAACAACAACAAAAATGATCTTAGAAGCATAATTCAAATTAATTATGTATAAAAAAGGCGTCTTTTATTTTTTTTTAATTTACCTTGTTAAGGAAATCAAACTAGGGAGATGAGAAAAAATAAAAAAGTTTCTTTTTAAGTTGATTACAAAACAACAAATAAAAAAATAAGAAACTATTAGTGTTTTGTAGAAAAGTCCCGAATCGGGTCGATGTATTCGATTTTAATTTTAAATTTTGTAATTTTATGTCTAAAAATGTAACTGACCTAGGAATGTCCTCTAAATATATGTCAAACTTTTGTGTATATTTGTATCTCTTGTGATGACCAATATTTTTATTATTTATATATATTTTTTAATAGTAATTTAATTAATCAACTTAAACTCACATCATTAAAAAAGAAATAAATAGAAAAGTCGACGACGATGAATAAAATGAAATATTAAAAAGAAATGAAAAAAAGAAAATCTAAAGACAAATAATTTATAAATAAAAAAAAAGACTAGGTTTAGAAGTTAAGTTAAAAACAGATTTTATTTTTTAATGTGTTCACACAATTTCCACATTCATAAATAAAAAATAAACTTCAACACAACGATTAACAAACGATATAAAAGAAGAAAAAAAACGCAACAAAGAAAAACTTGAACAAATAAGAAAAAAAATATTTGTTGTTTTTCTATTTTTACCTTTAGAGAGATTTTCATATTTAAATATTATTTTTTTTCTCCCCCGTTTAAATGTTTTTATTTATTTTCTTTTTTTTTTTTTGTGAAAAGTGAAAATAAAAATAAAATGTATAAAAATAATTTTTTAGGAGCCAACCCAATTTATTTTAAGTATGAATAATTTGTTACATTTATTTCAGAGGATTCAGTAAAAAATAATAATGTATAATTTTAGTTAGAAAGAAAAACTGATTCATTTCCAAGAAACAAGAAATTATGGAAAATCAAAAAAAAAGTGAATACAAATGTCAAAGAACATTTTAAGAAAGAAAGAAATTTCGCACAGTAGTTATAGAATACTTAATAATGATTTCATTCAATTCTATTTTTAAAATAAGAAGGAAGAAGAAGAAAGATGAAGAAGAAAATGAATGAAAAAGAAAAAAAAAAGCCAAAAACTATTAATAATTTTGTTACTATTTAAGAAGCTTGCGCAACAAATCAAACATACACAAACACACATAAACATTTACACTGATACGACGGCACATACTAAAAAAAAAAAAAAAACAAACCAACAACATGAAAACACGATGATTTTTATTAGTGTTTCATTTTTGGTTGAATGACCTCCAAATAAAAAAATGTTTCTACAAACACACAAAAAATTTCCTAATTTTAAATTTCACGATCAAAATTATTATACTCCGCCTATTGAATAGATATTTTTATATATATTTTTTTTTATACAAACGAAAACAAAACAAAACAAAAATGAAGGTTTCTACTTTATCTATTTAATTTATTTATAAAAAAAAAGAAAAAAAAATTAAAATATATTTTATTATTCTGGCACTCTCGCTCATTCTCTCTGACTGATTCTATTTAACCAAAAATACAAAAAAAAAAAGCAATAACAATAAAAATAAATAAATAAATAATATTTTGTTTTTACCTTGAGACAGGGCAAAATATATCACACTCATTGTCTCATATATGTAGTTAGTTAATGAGGTACAAACTTTATTACCTTTAATCAAGACTTTAATACTTTATGAATTTATGTGTATGTACAATGTAAGTACACAAAATTATAGATCAGTTTTATACTGTTTTCGACAAACCCTAAAGACCTTGGAAACTCTAAAGATTTTCATTTTATTTTTTCAAAACCAAAAGTAAGAGAGAAAATATTTTGAAAGGAAAAAAATATAAAGAAATTGTGAAAAAGATGATAATAATAATAGCCGATCATTGGGTCAAAAAATTTGCATTTTGAATTAAAATATAAGGTATCGTTTGTTGTCAGAAGATTTTCACATTTTATTAAGATAATATTAAAGACAACTGGGAGCAGAGTTTACTTACAAGACACTAAAATGTCAGTTAAATTTATTTATTTCGTTATAAAATTTAGCAATCAAAAAGTAACAAATAATGAGTCGTTAAAAAAACTCTGAAATATGTCAGAGTCTGTAAGAATTATATTTGTTATAAATTTTAAAAATAGCCAAACTCAATATAATAAATAAAAATATCAAAACAATGTAATTTAATTATAGTAATTAATGGGTGTTATTTACATTGCAGATATTACACTTTTTATAGTTTTAAATTTTCTCATTCTTATTTTAAAAGATAAGGTCATGAAGACTATTTGAAATAAAATAAGTAAACACGAAAAAAAATTGTACAACAACATAAAATAAAAATTAAAATAAAAATTAAAAAAAAAAAGCAAGTGGGGAAAGAGAGACTACAAAAGAGAGAAAAAGAAAAAACAACTAACGTGAATGAGTCTATAAAAATGCAAATTCACAGTCAAGCAATGCTGTTTTTTTTTTTTACAAACTGGAACAAAACCTTGAAATAACAGTTCAATGAATTTCTTTAATCGACCTCATTTATTTAATGCAATTAATTATTGCAAAAATAATATTAAAAAAAATAATTTAAGAATTAAATTTGATTCTAAAAGTTTCTTCAATGATTTCAATGTTCAATATACCCCGACTATTCAGAATAACATTTTTAGTTGGTTTCAGTTTCTGTAGATACGGGTAAAATATTGTGATTAAATTTGTTTCGGATATACCCGCATATTAACCGTTTTTTTTTAAACAATAGTATAAAATTAATAATTTAAATCCGTCTCACGTTCGCTTTGTCTCTTCTTTAATAAAATAAATCAGCTAACCTTTATTTCTATAAATAAAGTCTTATTACAATTTTAATAAATAATATAAATTCCAATAAGAAATCAACAATATTTTGTAATTTGTTATTTTTTTCTTTCTTATTTCTAAACACTTAAATCCTAGAATAGTTTAGAAAATATCCCGCAATTGTGAAGTAATAAAAAAAATAGATATAGATTATAAATGTAAGTAGAAGTCATGCAATTAATATTAATAAATAATAATTTGTAATTGAAGACAAAACTTTAATTACATTTTTTTTCCAATAAGAGGAAATTTTATTTTGCAAACAGGAAAAAAATTTCTTATAAAAAAAAAAATTCAAAACAAAAACAAAAAAAAACACGTTGTTTGTCGGTTTGTATCTTGACTAACACGTGCTCCCTTTTATTATGTTTTTTTTTTGTTTATAAATTTATTTATAAATAATTTAACCTTAAAAAAAATTTAGAAAATTTAACAAAAAAAAAATTAAGTTTTATTATTTATTTATTTTGAAATGTTTCCTTTTTAACGAAAATAAAAAAAAAACAGTTCATTAAAAAAAAAATTATTACATTTTCAGAAATTACAATTTCTTAATAAATGAATTTCAACAAAAATGTTTAATTGTAACATAAAACTAACAAGCTATGATTAAACACAAACGATCATATACGATATGAATGCAATGCAAATAATAATGGAAATAGAAAGAATCAGAGAGAGACAAACAGTGACAAGACAAAGTAGTATAGTCATGACACAATCCACAATTTTTTTCTCTTTTTACAAAATCGACACAAAAAGTGTTGCCACTAAATAAATATAAATTTTTTATAAACTCCATACAATAATAAATTTTGCAACAATATTTGAATGTGTTTGTATACGTATACATGACACGATGTCAAATTAACACAAACCCAAACAAAACAACATTATAAACATTTGCGTTCGGACTAAAATAGTATTTTTTTTTTGTTGTTTGTTGCCATTGTTGAAGGTTATGAGAGTATTTATATTTATAATGAAATTTTCACATGAATTTGAAAAACTATTATTAAATAATAATAAATAAATAGAAAAGAAAGAAATAAAAATAAAACAATAACAATAACAATAACAACACAAAATGGAATTGTTTCTTCATGTAGTTTATTGTACAATTAATCATGTTTTATAATCATCCCGTCATTACTTATTTCTTTATTAAGTTATTACGGAAATAGAATTTCGGAATATTTTAAAATTAAAATTAAACGATTCTCGACCTAAATGAAAGAGAAAAAATAATGTGCGAATGCGTCAAATAGAATGGAATGTTGTGGATTCGCTTACTAATATTCTTATTTAATTTTTCAAATCTTGAAGTTAAAAAAAATTCTAGATTTCAATCTAAGTATAAACTTCCTCTTTAAATGGTTTCAAAGTTTAAGCAAACTATTTTTGGATTTGTAAAAAATCTAAAATTTATAAATAAAATTGTTTAACTTACTTGTCAGAATCGGCAAATATAAATTTTCTTAATTTGAGATCACGTAATACTATTCCCTGTTCGTGACACGCCTTAACTGTTTCACACATTTGCTTAAAAAGACGACGAGCTTCTGCTTCCTTCAGACGTTTTCTTACTCTAACATAGGAATGAAGATCACCCTGTAGAAAATAATTCAATTAAATTTCATACAAAAATAGTTCAC
The DNA here is from genome assembly GCA_963082725.1 of Pedicia rivosa. Classification (NCBI taxonomy): domain Eukaryota; kingdom Metazoa; phylum Arthropoda; class Insecta; order Diptera; family Pediciidae; genus Pedicia; species Pedicia rivosa. Next base: position 4,932,967 of record OY720154.1, read on the forward strand.
TAAAGTAATTTTAAAAAATTATTAAATCGTAAAGTGAAAAAAAAAATTGAACCATTACAGAAAAAGAAAGAAAAAAATACCTGCGAGGGCGTAAATAATAAATAAGTTTGTTTTGAAGTCTGGATGACTTTTCTTAATGGATTAATATGTGGGTGGCCATCAAGCCTAAAATGCGCTATCAACAAATTTGAACATGGATTGTTAACGGTCTGAAAATAAACAAAGAAAAAAAATATAATATTAATTATTTATTAAAACATATTATTAATTTAAACAAAAAGATAAAAAGATGACATCACATTTTCATTTAATTAAAATAAAAATTGTCTATATACTCAATTAAAAATAATCCCCATTTTTGGTATTGAAATTTTAAATCCAATTGAATTCATTTGGACAAAGATTATTTTTTTTATTCAACGGATGATGACGTATTTGAGTAATTTCTAAACTCAGTCAGATCAGCAGAGTCAGGTCATAAATAAAATAAAAAAATGTTCTGTGTTTGTTGTTGTTATAAAATTCTATAATTAAATGTTAATTTTATTGCACTTTTAATGGTGATTTATACATTATAATTAGCGCTTTTAAAAATAAGTGACTATTTAATAAAGGTTAACGCTTAAGAAAACTGTCGCAATTGTTGATTTTTTTTTTTATTATTAAAATTTCGCATGCGCAAAAGTAATAATAAAGTGCGTTATGAGACAGAGAGAGACGCCTTTATCATTTAAATGAGTTGGCAAAAATCAAAATGTCTTTAAAAAAAAACTAGTTAAGAATTTGTTGTTGTTGTTGTTTCTTATTTTCAAGATCGTTCACTCGATTTTTGGTGATTAGGTAACAATTTAAAGAATAAAAATAAAAAGAAGAAGGCAATATAGTAGAAGAATGAGGATTAACAGTCCGTGGAGTTATATAAAATGATTTGAAGTTTAAGTTTTTTTTTTATTACAGAGACAGATAAAAATACAAATTTAAATTGAAATGGCATTGACATCTCTCTCACAAATGCGTGCCTGATTTGATTAAAAAATAAAATTATATTTCTTTTCTGCTTTGAATTTTGTATTTTTGTTGTTTTTTTTTTCCTTTAGTTTATTTGTTTTTTATTGACAAACCAACATACATCGTGGAATTTACCTAGTTTTTTTTTTTGCAAATGATAAATTTTTTATATATTATTATTTGTTTTAATTCTTTGTAACGAAAAAAAAGAAGTGCGCAGAAAAAGAAAAGGAAAAAAACAAATGACAAATAATAAAAATAAGAATAATATAAACAAAAAAAAAATATTCTCAAATGAGAAGAGCACAGAGAAGATCTAAGAATGTAATTTAAGATGAATAAATAAAAAAAAAAAGAAATAACAATTTCTTAATTCAAAAAAATAAACACAAATGAAAAAAAGAAACAAAACAAAACACTGATACAAATGCGCCGTACAAAATTCAGATAGTAGAACGTCACCCCAAACCCAAGTCACATAAAGTAGATGCGTCAGTCTTACGCAGCAGATTGAAGACTAACTCAGACATAATAATTTTATTTTGCACTCGGCCGGATTCTTCGTTTAAATTTATAAAACAACTTAAGAAAAAAAATCTTGAGTTTTATTTCTTGTTTTTCTGTATGTTTTGTAGATAAATTTATTATTATGAATAAACTTATTTTTGTACAGAAGAAAAATGTTAAAACATCATCACAAATCTTCCCGTGATAAATTAATTAAAAACACCCCAAATACAAAATAGAAAAAAAAATTTATAATTGAAGAAAAATGTGACGAAAGTAGAATACTGAAAATATTATTAAGAATAAATTGAGTTAAAATACTACATTTAAAATTTTAGAATGCTTAAATGTTTTCGGTACATTGTAGAGTACATTGTTAGATTTAGAGTTGAATATTGATTTTGATACTTCAAAAGCACAATCAAAATATTTTATTCAACTAAAAGCATTTTTTTTACATAAATCTTAAAGTAATTTTCATTGTTTTAAATTTTATTGTGAATATTAGAGTAAGGAGAAAAGAATTAAAGTTTACAGTAATTTTTTTTTAAATATTCACGACAGAATTTTACTTAATTTCATCGACGTCTACATATTGAATGAATAAATCTTCAAACGATTTTCTCAAACATTGAAAGAATTAAATCCAGTAATTATTTTCTCATTAAAAAATATTTGTCGTTGCGACAAATTTGATAAGAATTTGTGCGTAAATATAAGAAAATAAATAAAAATTAAATTTAAAAAAAATTGATTTCAATTTGCACATTATTGCAATTTTATTTCAATTGGTTTCGTCCATGATTTCCCTCGATAGAATTGAATAGATTGAGACCTTTACAATTAATATTGTGTCATTGGATATTAATTTTGTCTGTTAATTTCAATAAAATCAAATTAAATTTAAAAAAAAATGGCATTCACATTGTTAATAGCGATTAACTTGTATTTTTTTATTTTGGTATCATGCCACCTCACGCTCACCTTTCGCAATCACATTTTTTTCTGTATTTGTTGTTGTTTTTTTTACAAAATATTTTTTTTTTTGTTTTTGTAAATATGGCCGTGCAAAACTGAACACAGAGCAAAGAGAGAGATAACCTTCCAAAAATAACGCACACACACACAATACAAAAATATTGTGTTCGTGTTATTATTTTTTTTTTTTTGTTTTTTAGCACAATTTACATACGAAACATGTTTCTGTGACATTGAAAAGTATAAGAAAAAAACAGATACTTTTTTTTGGGTGTCGTGAAAGATCGATTTTTATTGTTTCATTTTTGGTTTAAAAAAAAAACCAAAAATACGCACGGAATTTAGATTAAAAATTAAAAAGCTAAATTTATAAAGACGTCAAAAGTCAATTAAAATGTTGAAAACAAAAGTGAAAAAAATTACAATAAGGATGCGTTTAAAAATATCTTTTAACCAAATTTTAATAATAAAAATCTTAAAAAATAATCTAAAAATTATCAGCAATTTTAATTCCCAATTAAGGTAAACGGCCCTATTATCGGCCTAGTACATATTATCGGCGCATTCTCACTTTTATTCAAAAAATAAGAGACTGCCTTTTAATTCTAACATAATTTTTCTTGTACATAATATATATACATGCACTTTATGAGTATACACGTTTTTATTTGCAAGGACTTTTAATTCTTTGTTTAATAATTTGTTCAGTATCAGATGCCGCTGGATACAGTTTAGTAAAAAAAAAACTTAACAGGTATGCTTAGAAATTGATATATATTCGTAAGGGTATTTAGGTTTAACTAGACATATAAATTAATAAAAGAATACTTTTTAATTATTAATGATTATCTAGAATTAATATGATGTGAGTGAATTACAAGTTTTTTGTGGTATTCTACATTAAAATTGATAATTTAAAACGACCGGACGATCGGGACACGATAGTTCATGATTGAATCAAATATCGGCGGGTGCGCCGTTGTTTGGTACATTACAATGAATTTTTAATTTAAGGTTTTTTTTATAAAATAATTACTTTACTGTAATTTTGATGAATTATAATAGATCTTTAAATAGCAATTATCAGTTAGAGTAATCATCGGCGTAAGATTATTCTAGTTTTTATCTTTGAAAAAAATTGCCAAACATTGCGGTTTTAGTGATACGCCGATATTATGTTCAAACATACGCCGATGTTACCATCACATGAATAAATAAAGAAATAATCGTTTATTCTAATAATTTACTATTTTTTAATTTACATACTAATTTTAAATACAACTTATAACATGAATTCAGTCGATTTAATTAAAACATTTTGTTTCTGTTCATTAATAAATTAGTATAAATCAGGAAAGTGCATACGCCGAAGTTGATATTTTGACATTTTACGCCGCTATTAGAAACATATTTTTATTAAAGAATGAAACGACTATTAAAGGTGTTAATAATGGAATGACCATGTATAAAGCAAGCAAAATGTATAAAGTGCCTAGATCTACATTATCCAGATGACATTTAAATAATTGATTTGGAGGTAAAAAACGATGGTTCAGTTATATTCAAAGGGCAGGAATTTATAACGACCAATATAACACCACAGAAAACAAATAAAGAGGTTCAGGATTTAAGCATCAAATTCCCTACACCATTTAAAAAAAGTTTATTTTGGCCAAATAAGAATTCTACTCCAGAAGTAAAAAAAAGTAAGAACAAGACTTACATCAACCGTAGCAACGTCCGAAAGTTGGATGGCACATCAAAGAAAAATACAAAATGAAAAAGATCTGAAAGAAGAACAACTCGCAATTCGAAAAAAAAGAGAATAGAAAAAGCCGACGAAAAAACTAGAACAGAAAATAAAAAGACTTTAAATAAAAAGAAGAAGAAATTCAAGGACACAACCATACATAACTTAATTAAGATACAGGATTTTGTCATTATTAGATATGAAGGAGAATACTAACCAGGCTCTGTTGAACAAATTAATGTAAAAGACTGCAAATATCAAGTAAAGGTAATGACTATGATAGGAAGTAATTGGAAATGGCCAGAAAAAGAGGATTTGTTGTGGTATGACGAGATTGATGTTAAAGAAATAATTAGTATAACAACACTTTTAAACAGCCGTGGTATATATTCTGTAGCTGAAATTCATAAATATAGAAAATAATATTTAAAAATTAAATATTCATGTTATTCGATTTACTGAATTACAATTGTGATTTAAGTTATTTTTTTGTGTTAAATAAGTATTAATATTATTTTGTTTTCAATTAATTTTGTTAATACCTTGAATTTTGAATGTTTTTTTATATTAATTTTATTCAATAAAAAATAAAAAACCAAAACCTATGAATTTAATGTTTTATTAAACGAAATATTCCTCATCAGTAAGTACGCCGATGATAGGATCACTAAAATCCGATATTAGGGACACCAAATATTTTGTTACGCCGATAATACGTACAATTTAATTATTTTTTTTAATTATTTTTATTAAATTTACTAGATTTTTAAATCAATAATCTATAACGCAATCATGAAACTTAAAGTTTTTTGAATATAAAATAATATCATTGTCAATTTAAAAATGGAAATTGTAATTTTATAATTACTTTCCATCCAAAATGATCCTTAATAGGCCGATAATAGGGACGTTTACCTTAATTAGCATTAGTAAAATTACAAATATTTTTATATAACAAAAAAGAAGGAGTTAAGAAATCAAATGTAATCCAACTAAAAATTTAATCAATTCAATAGTAGCTTCTGATAGGTTAATTTTTTTAAGAAATTATTTTAATTCATTTGTGCGTAGATCTTAAGTAAGTTTATTGAATTAATTCCAATGATCATATATTTATAAAAAAAAATTCTTAAAATTAAGACGGCATAAATCCCATTTTATTAAAATTGATTTTACTTTTCACATTTTAGAATTTAAACATAACAAAAATTTCATTAAATCAAGCATGTAAGGTTTTTCAATTTTTCGGAAATAGTTTGTTTAGAATTTTTCTGAATAAGCCAGTATTTTTTATGCAAATGATTTCTTCGAAACAGAAAGAACACCAAAGTTTACGTTCAGATAGTAGTAACCAAACAAAAGAAAGGAATCATCATCGTTATTGTAGGTTTTTTCTATTATCTGATTGTATCTTGTTTGTTTCTGTTTTATTTCTTTCTTTCTTTCTTTCCTTTTCGTTGAGTTTAGTTATTTTTGTTTTTGTTTTTTTGTAATTTTTTTCTGGGAGAGTCAGCGGCAAAAAAAAAACAGATCGGAAATTTTTGCTTCATTTTTTTTTTTGCGGAAATGTAGGTAACTAACATCAACACAAAACAAATACATTCCTACAAACATACACAGAGAAAATTAAAACAGGGAGCGTTCAAAATTTAATTTGTCTTTGATCATGATATGAAAAACAAAATGTAGAATAGAAGAATAAAAGGAGGGTCAGACTGACTAGCCCGAAAACTAAACTAAAGGATGTACCTACTCAATTCGGATGTTAAATGCAATAAAAGATGACTAACGGTAAATGAATTAAGTATATATTACAGCATTTTTTTCTAACACGTTGACCTTATTTGAACCGGATAATGATTTTTATGTCTTAGGTTAGAAATAAATTAGACTGACTTGTAATAAATATTTTAAAAATAACTTTTATTTTATTAATTCTAAAATAAGAATCATCAAGAGTACAGTTTTTTTTTGTTATTCTGATTAATTACAAAATATCTTCTATGGATTCTAGAAGTTACCATTCAGAATCGTCATTCTTACTCATTTCAGTTAAGTTAGAATATAAAATGAATAAATCAATTTGGTCATCATAAATGCCATGACTCTATATAAGACAACAACCAATTGTTGTTATTTTTGTGAATAAGATTCAGATATTATCAGAGAATCGATTAAAAGAAAAAAATTCATTGAAAAAAAACGAAAAATATTTTTATAAAATCAATTATGTCAGAATTAAATGTGCGAGATGTACTAAATTTGCAATCACACACACATATTCACATCCATATGCACATACAAATAAATAAAATTAGTAAGTATAGGTACTTCCTGTTAAAATTTAAAATTAGTTCGAATTAATGACGCAATAATAATAAATTACGTGTTAAAATTAAAAATAATCATCATCAGCAAAACAACGTTCACAAGTATAAGTTTATTTTCATATTAAATTTTTTTTACTCTTCAAAAATACGAAGTCAAAAAAAACAATAAACAGAAAGTATTAACAGAAAGAAACTGAAAACGAACCAAAGAGGGAATCTTAAAATATTTTCTATGATTAGCAATACAACCAAACTTTGAAGTGATCCTTCATTAATATTTATAAGTTTTATGATAAGCCACGTACGTATGGTGACTTATCTCACGTACTTTCGTTTACATTCAATACTTTATCAAGCTTTTTAGGCAAAAAAGATGCTAAAGTTGTAAAGAATTTAAAACGCGAATTATTGAGACAAATCTAATTTTATGAAAAAAAAAACAAACAGAAAAATATAAATTAGAATGTGAACAGGATTTCATTGGTTTGCCTCCTTGACTCCTTCTGTTCAAAGAAAAACTTGCCTAACAGACAGATTAAAATAATAATTATATTTTTAGATTTATAGATGATAAATTATGAAAATATTTATTTAGTTTGACGGTGGAGCTGTTGCAATATTTTAGTGTTTTCAAACAACAACAAAAATTTCCATTTTATTCTTTTTAACAAACCAAAAACAAGCAAAAAAAAACTAAATTTAAATTTAAGAATTTTATCTTATTTCGTATAAAGTCTGTAATATTTTTTTTTTCGAGTCAGTCTGTGTACTTACAGATAGAAACAGGCACAGTAAAAAATCTAAAAATAGTCGCGTATCTTACATATTTTTCTTCTTACTTCTACATTTTTTTTATTTATTCTTTTTAAATTAGCACAGAAGAAGCAAAAGAAGAAGAAGACTTGTTGCGACTCTTCTTGTTTTGCAAAAAAACAAAAAAAAAAGAATATATTTTTGTAACTAGATAATTCCGGTTTTTCTTATTTCATTTTAGTTGGTTTGCTTGCAGTGATAATTTTTTTTCCTTTTTGTTTCGTAGTCTTTCTTTTTATACCTTATGTCTTATCTCTCTGTTTCTTTATTCTTTTATTCCTTATGAACACGAGTTTTTCGTTTTTTTTTCTGATTAAGTATGGGACGCGCGCAATAAGAACAAGTTCTTATATAAAGTATGGTAAGGTAGAGTTTATTTATTCTGGTGAGAAGCGTACTTTTATTAAAATACATTGGTAATTTCTTTAGGTCTTTTTCAATTTATATTAAAGTACAAATTTTATGTTTTAAAATTTGTGATTTTACTTACTTCAAATAAAAAGCATATAAGAAAACGTAAAAGTATGAAAATTCCAGATTATAATCGTCATACTAAATGTATGAAAATTGTCAAAAATCACAGGAGTGAAAAATATTGGTTCTCGTAATTTTGAAGGAAAATCCTTTAGGTAATTTTAAACGACAGTTTGTGTTTACGTGCACTATTGAAAAAAATCTCTTGTCTTCCATTCTTACATTGCACGTTAATTCTGCAATTCGTTATTGTCGCAAGTATTTAAATTTTTTTTAAATCTCTAAAATCATTTGTGCAATTAATGACTTCTTTCAGTTGTTACTCTGTCGTCATAAACTGTTGGGTATGTTAAAATCGTTTCTATTTATCATTTTAAAAAAAAATCAAGGCTAGACTTGATCTAGAATTACTCTTTCGAGGTGACTAGACTAGATGACAACATATTAGCAAATATTTAGTCTAAATTACACAAAAAAAAATTAAAATACAAATAAATAAAATATTATGAATTTTTTGTTCTTAATTTCGGCAAATTAGAATGAGACCTTCTGTATTTATGTTTTTTAAAAAGCTATGTCGGTCGACGGACATTAAATATGATGATTTATGTATTCAAGTTAATTCCCTACTTAGTTAATTATTCTTTCATTACTTAGTTCTTTTTTTAGGCACGTAAACACGAGGCTGATTCCAATTAGATTTTCATTCATTCAATTCAATTCATTACTCAAGATTAAATATTTGTTTATACGTAGTTCTTTTTGTAGCAATAGAAAATAATAAACGATAATCAAGTAATTCTGGTAATTCTTACTTAAGAATTTGACATAAATATTAAATAGAGCAACAACAATACAAAAAATACTAATCTAGAAAACAAAGAGAATCAAGGTCAAAAAATAGGCACATTTTCACGATTATAAATTTAATTTTTTGTTTTGGTTTTTATTAAAATTTCACTCTTTCGTTCGCGTTATTGTAACTCGCTAGCAATGTTCAAATATAAGTCCAAATATAGCCGAGAAGTTAAACACTATGAGAAACCAATGTGTAAACGTAAAATCGTTTAGCTGATATTTTTTATTCGTTTTCGCAAATAACCAATAGAAAATTGTTTACCGTGTGGTTTTATATTGTGAAATTATGGTACACTAGTTTACACAGAAACTTAAATAAATTTCAAAACTTTACAATAAAATGGGAAGCTTTTAAAAATAATATATGTGTAATAGGAGCATCAATTTTAGAAAAAAAATTACCTTTTAGGAAACAAATACAATTAAACCGGTTTAACTAAGAATTTCTAGTTTTGAAATGGTGTTGACTTAGTCCTCTCTTATGAAAAAGGAATTTTTAATAATTTTGATAGAAAATAAATGAACTACAATTTTGAATGTCTCTCAAAAAGGGTTGTCTAAAATCATTTTTATAATTTAAAATGTTAAGACAAAAAAGAATTAAAAATAACTTTTTTTCTTTCCAAATAAAATTATGAATACTTAAGTAAGATAATTTCTATAATACTTACTTATTGCGGAAATAAATTTTCAAAGCAATTTTATTTAATTATTATCCTAACCATCATAATCATTAATGTTTACCCAGTGTCATCATCATCATCATCACTATTATAATGACGTCACATTTGATGACTAGCAAATATTGAATTTTTTTTTGGAAAATATTTCTTTTTTATTACAAAAAATTGTGCAACAAAATCAAAAAAAAATACAAAAATCCTACAACAAATGCTTCAAAATAAAATGCCGCAAGGTTAGAGTTTTTTTCCCTCTCACTCACTCTCTCTAGTAATTGATCTATCTTACTTCTTTTTCTTCTTCTTCTTTTATATTCAAAATCAAAGGCTAGAGGCAAGTTTATGAATTTGAACGTTTTGAGGTCATTTTAATGAGGTTTGTGTATTTCAATCTTACTCTTTCTCTTTTTCTTTTTCTTCAACCTCTCTTTCTCTCTTATTTTTTTTAGATGCGGTTTTAAACATAAAAACCCAAATTTATCAAAATTGCCGAATGTTGTTTAAAAATAAAATAAAAATCCATTAAAAAGTACTAAGTAAAGTAATTGTTGTTTTTTTATTATTTAGCACCAAATGACCATCCACACAATGAAGGTTAATAAAAAGTTTAAAGAATTTGTAACACTTTTTGTGTTGTTGTTATTAGTTTTTTTTTGTACTCAGGGGCAATTAAAAATGCCTTAGGGGTTTTTAGATGTTATTTGAGGGTTATCAATACCATAAAAGTGTTGCAAAATTAAGTATGAATAAAATAACATAAACAATAACTATTGAGAGCGTGTTTCAAGTTTAATGAAATCCAAGAGAAAATCTTAGAAATTAAATTAGAAGCAAATGTACCTAAATTTGTTTTTGTATATAACGTGCGGTATCATAATAATGAAGTATAAATGTTGTAATGTTTTAAAATGGTGATTTAACTAAATATTTTATAATTTGCCTTAAGGGTGAACAAATGATAAAACATTACCTAATAATGATAAATATGAAGGTTTGTTAAGAAGCATTACAAGCTGCCTGTAATCATAATCACTTCTTCATTATTTACGTTTTTAAAATTATATATAGAAAAATGTTACAATTTACCTTGCAAACCAATTCTTCCAATGTCTTAACATCGTAACATTTATGAACAGAATTACCATCAAATAAATCCCAGACTAGGTAACGTTTTGCTAATAAACCACCATAACCTTGTCTAGATTCAGATGGATTTGTTAAATCAATCTGCATAGCAGATGATTGTGTTACAGTTGTTGATGCGCCTCCTGTTGTTGCATTACCACTACCACTGCCACTACTACCATCAACATCACTATTATTTGATGAACCAATGCCAACAAAATGATGTTGTTGTTGTTGCGGCTGTTGTTGTTGCTGCTGCTGCTGTTGACTTAATGGTCGACTATAATGCATTAAATTATGATGTATACATTTTTTCGGTTGATTAACACTAATTAATTGTTGTGATAAATCATCTGGCTTTAAAGCACGCGGATGATAGTCAACAGTGGAGGATGATGATGATGTTGTTGTTGCTAATATTAACGGTGTTGCTGTTGTAGTATCCATTTTATTTATTTATTTTTTTGCTTTATTGCAAAAAAAAAATGCACAGAAAATAATAAGTAAAAACAAAAGAAAACTTAATAAATTATCACTGCTTCACTATTAATGCTTATCACTTTTATTTAATATTTTTGAAATTTGAAAACGGAAAAAAAAAGAAAGAAAGAAAAACACAAAAGAATCACACTAATGAATTTTACTTTTGTGACACAAAAGTTTTTCTTTTAAATAAAAGTGAACCAAAAAGAAAGACAACGCATCAACTAATGAAAACACAAAGACTTTTTCTTCTTCTTTTTTATCAAAATAAAAAAAAATTAATAATTTCACAATAGTTTTTTAAATAAATGAAAAATAATTTCAAAATATTATAAAATAATTTTATCGAGATTAATTGTTGTTGATATTATTAAATTTCTTTCACAAATGACTGTAAAAATAACAATCACAGCCCTTTATAAACATTTTTTTATTCATCGTTTTATTTTTCTTTTTCTTTATAAATATTTCATATAATTCCGTCACTTTTTTATTAAACTTTAGTAATTATTTAGGTTGTTTATTATTATTTTTAACAAAAATTCTTCCTTTTAATTTTTGTATTTGCTTAATTATGATTTAATGCTAACATTTTTGTTTGATTTTTTTTTATTTTTTTATTAAACAAAAAAGAAATAGGAAATCTTATTTAAGAAAATTTTAAACTTGTTTAAAATTGAAAATTTTCCAAACAATTGGAAAACTTCAAAATTATTATTTAGGATAAAAAAAAGATATTCTTTTTTGAATAAATTTTTTTTTTGGTTATGCAAAAACTAAAACTTCTAGTATATTCTAGAGTCGAACAAGAATCTGTTGTTCAATATTACAGTTGTTGTTGTTCTTTGTTGTTGCAAATCGATGAAATAATTTTTATCCAAATGAAAAACAAAAAAATAATAATCGAGTATTCAAATGACGTTGCGCTGGGGTTGTTTACCAATGACAAATATTTTTATTGCCTAAAAATAAGAGAGAAAGAGAAAGAAAAAAACAACAATTAGTACCATACAAAAACAATAATTTAGTTGTTTTTTTTTTCTTTGGTTGTATTTGTTTATTTTTCCTTTGTCACGTGTTCTTTTTTTCTGTCACCAAGGAAACAAAACATTAAAAACAAAAGAAAAAAAAAACAAATAAACAAAATAATGTAAATAAATAAAATAAAAAATACGATAAAAGCTAAAAGAAATTTGAAAAAGAAAAAAATTCAATTTATGACGTAACTATAAATTTAGCATTTTTATTATTTTGACAAATGGAAAAATAAACGCACTTCCTTATAACAAACCATACACAACAACAAAACACAAAAACCACAAGAAAAAACATAAAGCAATCTTAAGAATAACTTTCTTTCTTATAATTAAAATAATTTATTATAGTTTTAAATGCATCCCTAACATGAGTCTCGATCAGAGATTTTAAAAATTGATTGTTGTGATGTAGAAACACACTCAAATGTTTAAAACAGCACAAATTGTTTGTTTCAACCCAAAAATAGTTTGCAATAAATATAAAATGCATATAATAAAAATAAATAGTATCCGTTTCGCATACATTTTCTTGAACATATTTATATTTCTATCTCATTCTTACATTACAAAAACACACCATAATTGAATTTTATATAAAATAAGTCAATGCACCATTATTATGTTTATGTATTTGTGACGCATTCATTATTTCTGTTTTAAAAAAAAACAAAGCATAAAAAATTTTTTGTTTGAATTAAATTCGGTGAGTTGGCGATTGAAGATTCTTTTTCTTTCTTTTCCAATTTTTTTTTTCAAAATAAAAAAGAAAATCTATTCGAGAAGAAAAAAAATATTTTAAGTTTTTTTTTTAACAATTTGTGTTGGCAAAAATTAATAACGTGGACTGTATGTTGTTTGCATTAGAACAGTTTTTTTTTTTACTTTAAATAATAAATATTTAATTATATTTTTTAACGCTACTTCCGTATACGCGTTTATATATTATATTTTGACAATTTTACATTTGTATTCAGAGAGTTATTTTATTACGTTGGCGAACTTATACAAATTTAAAAAAATTACACAAATTATCTAAAACGGTTTTGAATGGGTTAAAAACCATTACAAATCCACAAATAAACCAAAAATACATTAAAAAAATATATTTTTTTTATCGCATTCCCATTTTTTATTTTGTTAAACACGACACAAAACAAGTAGTAGAGAGAAAAATACAAGAATACCTACGACGTTGATTGAATCGCTCTCATCTCTCACACATATTAATATTTTTGCATAAATTTACTCTCTCTCTCTCTCTCTCTCACTCATGCAATGCTTAGCACACATTCTCACACACAACAAAATATGCGAAACGCATATTCATAATTTTTTTGTTTCATTTTACTAGAACGTAAATTTTGAGGTTTTCAACTAATAAAAATAAAAAAAACTGCGAAAATTTGATGAATTAATAGTTATTTTTTTATTATCACAATTGTAAATTCTAATTTATTTTAAAAATTTGGTTTTTACTGTAATTTTATAGAATAAGCGGAATGCATTAACTAAATATGATTATTTTCTGTTATAAATAAAGAAAAATGAGTAAAAGCAAATAAACACCATAAATATTTCAATACATAATTTCATAAAATAAAATATATTTTATTTATGATGGTTAAGGCATTATTTCATCAATTTCCGATTATATGTAAATAAAGAAAAAAAAACAACAAAAATTTGTTATGACGCACAAACACTGGCATTGCATTCGTAACAATAAAAAAAAAACAAACATACACATACATACAAAAATGTACACATTTTTATCCATAAAGCAAGAACACACGTTTATGAACTCGTCCTCATCTAATACATACACATCCACTTAACAAAAAAAATAAACCAACTAAACTCTGCGCATGAACACAACGAAACAAAAAAAAAACTTTATATATTTCACCATTGCATTTTGAAATCCGGTTGCAACACACAAACATAATATTTTTATTTAAAATTAACGCATTGAAACATCACATAAGGTCATCAAATATTTCAGTGCAACAAACAAAACAAAATAAAAAATGAAAAACTATCGCAATAATATCAATTTAAAAAGCCAACTTTTATTTTTTTATTAACTTAACACATATATAAAGCCAACATATACTCAAACATAAAGCCACAAACACTTTAAAAACATATAAAATAAAATGCGAAATTAATCATGGATGCGATGTCAATAAATAAATGTCAATCAATTTTTACCTTGAAAGAATCATTCTATAATTCTAAAGGTAGGAGATCGACAAAGAACTTCTTTTTTTTTTTTATATAATTTTATTTTTTTTTTCGGGCAGCACTTTTTAAATGAAAAATTCACGTAGGTACACACGATTTAAATATTTTCTAAGTAAAAAGGGGTCCGAAAAAAAGGTCGGTTTCCACCCTTTAGAAAAAAGAAACGAATTATAACGCGACAATATAAACAATCGATGATCTTACACAGACGGCCATTTTTGAACTGAAAATTTTTTCATTTTATTCAAGTTTTTGCTTTACTTTTTGTTTTCATTTCGTAAAAAAAAGAGCGAGATTCACGAGAGAGAGAAAATGGTTCGTTAAGTTTCGGTTCAAACGAGCGAATGGGAGATTAAGTTTTGAAAAAAAAAACATTTTAATTAAAATATGTATTTAATTTTTTTAAATAAAAATAATATAATATTGAAATAACCATTTTTTTCTTGAATTATTTTATAACTTTTAATAACGCTTATTATGATTACGATATAATATTATTATAGTATGTAATAAAATGGTGTATAATATGTTTCTTATACTATTTGTAATCTTAAAATAATGATCACCCTGCTATTTCTAAGGTTAAAATCATTTAGTTTTGAAACAGGCTGTGTGAACGTGTGAGAGAGAAAACAATAGTTTGCAATATTTTAAATTAGATTGTTTGTTTGTTTGCTTGTTTTTTTTTTTGGCTTACACGTGCTTTTCATTAATGATTGAAAAAAAAAATAATAAGTATTATTAATTTAATTTCTTCATATGTACATATTTTAAATATTTTACAAAGTCGATTGAATTTGAAAATCGTAAAGCGTAGAATTTTTATTTTATCTGTTAATCGAAGCAAAGCGCCAATTAACTTAAGAGATTATTAAAATACTACACACTTACATTTATGTATTATAATTAGATTTGATGAGCTTTATGAATGTAGCTGACTGAGATTCTGTTTAAATTTCACAATAATTAATTTCATGAACATAAAGTTAAAAAGAACGTTATTTTCTGATTCAAGTAAAGAACAACAAGACGGAGTTATAGTTGGCGTTTAACGGAAATAGTTAAA
Organism: Pedicia rivosa; assembly: GCA_963082725.1. Lineage (NCBI taxonomy): Eukaryota > Metazoa > Arthropoda > Insecta > Diptera > Pediciidae > Pedicia > Pedicia rivosa. The sequence goes on from OY720154.1 coordinate 4,948,320, forward strand.
TTTCTTTGTAATAACAATAAAAATCCGGCACCAGACAAGAAAGATCTTGTTTGATCAAGAAAGTTACAAAAATTGTGTTTTTTTTTTGTAAAAAAAGGTAAAAAGGTGTATTCTTCTTATTAGAAAAGAAACATAATAACAAATAACAGAATTATTAAAATTGAAAAATAAAAAAAAAAGAATGACACCACTTGCTTAAAAACAATCAGCGGGGTTACATTTTTTAATTTTCTTTAATATTACCGTGCACTTAATAATAATAATTTAATAATAAATTAAAAAAATAATGATGCAACGGCTGATTGGCGATTGCGATTAAAATTTTTTTTTTTTTTTTGTTTTAAATTTTAAAAAATGACAAAAATTGTAATTTTTTTTATTGTTATTATTTTATTATGTATGTATATGTTTTATGTTTAGGTCACATCACGATACGTCACGTCACGTTAAGCTAATAAAATTCTGTGCAGAAACTTAAAAGTCATAAAAAAAAAAACATATTTTTGTGAAAAAAAATAATTAATGAATAATTAAAATTATTACACAGTATCCTGTTTGTATGTAGAAATGATTAACCCTGTTTATAGCAACCCCCAATAAACCGATGTCCTTAACACTAAAAATTTAAAACGCTCTTCTATCTGCAAGGTAAAAAAAAAAATGGAAGGAAAATTGTTCTTGAAAAAGATTCATTTACAATTCAAAACCTTGATTTATGATTAAATTAGAAAATAGAAAAAAAAATATGAATGTTGTTATCTCTTTTCATTATAATGTACCAGTGGTTAACATTATTATTATTCTGAATATTTGACCTATTTAGAACGAAGTCACTGACGTCATTTATAGATACATATAAATTGTTGACGTAATGAAGTCACGTACATCTTTAATCCTCATTTTAATGAATTTATTCGTATGAAAAGTAGTGTGGCTGTTAATAATGATGTTACAATTTTTACTCAAAATTTCGACTCCTTTTTTGTTTTTGTAAATAATTCTCTATAAAACGGGTTTTCACGAAATTTTATTAACAAAACTGATGAAATCAAAATATACTCGCATTTTCTTATCTGTAACAAAAATAACAGAAAGAAAAAAAAACTAAAAATAAATGAATTTGAAATTAACAACAATATTTGATTAAAAATTAAATATATTTATTTTTAAATATTAATTTGTATAAAATTTAAATACATAAACGTACATACATATGCACATAAATATAAATATTATAAAAATATTAAAATGTAATTTCGAAATGACAAACAGACAGACATCTTCAACAATCAAAATAATTATTTCATAAGTTTTTACAAAAAGTTGAAATAAATATAATATATAAATACTACAGCAATATATTATTTCTTAACTGATATTTTTGTTGTTGTTGTTTTTTCTATATTGCTTCTTATAATATGTATTTAAAAATACAAATGTGATGTAATTTGTCGCAATTAGTGTGTAAATATAATTGAGTTTTTTTTTTTTTTTTTTTGATAATAATAAATACTACAAAATGTAGTAATATACTAGAAAATCAAAATACTTATTGTAATATTTTGTGTATGTGTGTGTGTGTGTATGTGTGCTTTTAATTTATTTGCATTTGCATATTTTCGGTAAGGTGAAAATTGTGTAAGGTTCGTTAACGCTTTTTTTTTTTACTAATGTAATATTATTTATTATTCTTGTCTACCACATGCATTTTTCTTTTAAATATTTTAATCAGTCTTTTGCTCTTGCTTTTCGTCTTCTTCTTCTTCTTCTTCTTCATCTCTTTTCTTATTTAAAAAATCCAAAAAAAAAAAAAACACAGAAAAAAAAAAACAATTCGAAATAATATCGACCTGCATCTTTCCATTTCGATTGAAAGCGAATATAAGAAGAAAATAAATAAAAATGTGAATAAAGAAACTTTAGTGCGTGTACATATCACATATGCTTCTCCTCTCCGTCCATGGTTCTTTTTTTTTTTTCTTTCTTTTAAATTTATCTTTTTATATTATTTTCTACCTTCTACCTTCAAACAGCCTACACTACACTACAATATAAAATAAAGTGCACACAATTACACACGCACACATTGCAAGGTTTTTTTTTTACATCAATTTTATAAAGCAAAAAAAAAAACAACGTATTTTACGGATGGATTGAAGGAATTAAATTAAATGCAATTCTGGAGCAGGTAAAAAGAAGCAAAAAGAAAAAAAAATAAAAGCATCATCCGATTGAATGGATGTTTTGATACGTTATTTTAGACAGATGTAAGATGTAAAAGGGAGGATTTATGTATTTCCAGTATAAGGATGATGATTATGATGATGAGGGAAGTTTTAATGTGTGGGATGATTGTTCGATTTATTTTTTTCTTACTTTCTTTCTTCTGATACAACTAAAACTTGTCGTTTGAACAAAAAAAAAATACACCAAAAACTTTTAAAAATAAAGAGAAACTATGAATTCCCAGTTTAAATCAATTTAGATGACTAAAAAAAAATGCATCTTTAGTTATTGCATCTTTTTTATTTCTTCCTTTAAAAAAAAAATAAATTTTGGGCAGCTGCGGCTACAAAACTGCGAACCTCAAGACACAAAGATAAAAAAATATATATATAAAAAAACATTATGAAAAACTCTTAAGATCTTGACAGATGCACAGAGTCCATCTTACAATATTTTTTTTTGTGTTTTTCTCTCTTATTCTTTTCCTTTCTTTTATTTCAAATTTCCAAATAAAATAAAACCAAAATATTGTAAATGTTGTTCCGTAAGTTTTACACGCGCGAGTATTTGTTTACGTTTGCGTTGGTGTTTATAAAATACTATGATAAAAAATGTCATCATCATTATATGGTCCAAAACACCTACCCGCGTTCACTGAATAAGTTTTACTTGTCTTTCCAATTATTCTATCAACTATTCAAATGTCATGCTTATGTTCTGTTATGTTAGTTCAAGTTCATTGATAAGATTAAAATATGTAATAATATTTTGTTGTTAGGGGATTTTTTTTTTTTGTCAATAACATTTTCGTACATTTTTTTTTCGTTTTTTATGTTTTTCATAAATTTATTCAAATTAAATTAAAGATGTTTTTTAATGAACAAAAATATTTGCCAGAGATTATTTTTCAACCAGAAATAATAAATGAATGTTAATTATTTTGAACTTTATTTTACTTCTTTAAATCATATTTGTAATTTAAAGGATTTAAAAGAAGGATTATTTCTGTGTTTCCACTTCAACCGTTAAATTCTGAATTGATATTAGAGATTATAATATTCTGTCAATTTTGTTGTATCAAAAAAAAAATTGATAAGACAAATTCAAACATACTTGTTTTTGTTTTAATCACAACACAATCTTAAAGCTTCAAAAATTATAATTAATTTCTCTCTTCCAAATAAAAAAAAAAACAAGTTTTTCTCTATTTTTTTCCCCCCATCCAAAATATCAAAAATCAATTTCTTTGAATTTCTTACGATCATAAGATTCTCATATTTTGCAAATATTATAAAGAAGATTTTTTAAAGTGTATTTAAAAATTATTCCGTTTGCACATGCGAACAAAATAATAATACGAACGATCAATAAATTATTGTCTATTTTTTCTTAAGATTTTTATAAATATTTAAAATTATAATATAAAGATTGTCAAGCTCAGTTAAGATCATGTTTCTTATCAAATTTAACTTAGATTGACAATTATTGTAAAAATAATTTAAAATTTATTCTAAAAATTTATATAAAACATTATCGTAAATATTTACGTCCTTTATTATTAAAAATTAAAAAAATAAAAAAAGAATGAAATGTTTTAACAACAATGTTAGTTAATTTTCATCCTTTTTTTTGTTGTCAAAAATTAAACTCCGTTGTATATATGAGAAATGTGTAGAAAGGTACATATAGTTAGTATGTGTGTAAATGTAATTTTTATATTTAAAATTAAAATTAATTAATTAAAATAGAACATAAATAAATTTATTGAAGACACAATAAAATTTTTTTTTTATATTTATATAAAAACGCAATTATTATAAAAATTATTATACGTCTTTATAATTTTTTGTTAGTTGATGATAATGTTTAAATACGCAGCAAATTGAATTGAATAAAAAAAAGAAGAAATAAATAAAAAAATAAAATAAATGTAGGTATTTATCAGAAACGCGAATATAAACGATACGTGATTCGCGGAAATTAACGAATGATACCGTGAATATATTTTGTTTATTTTTGTTTTTTTTTTTTTTTGCGTTTTTTGCGTTTTTTTACAATCTATAATAAAATGGAACGTGGACCCACAATAATCATAATAATCATAATAATCATAATAATCATAATAATCATAATAATCATAATAATAATAATGTGTGTCTGTGTATTTAATCACGTAAGCAGACGATGTCATATGAGTCTCAATTACCTACCTTATAAAGACAGACAGACAAAAATATTAATAAAAAAGGGGAAAGATTATATGGATTATTATTATTATTATTATTATTTTCAACTTAGAAATAATTAAAATTGATGTCAATGTCAAAAAGTAAAATTCACAATTATGTATGATTTGATGAATGAACAAAGAGAACAGAAATATTGGGTGATTATAATAATATTGGTAGACAATATAATTATTGGACGTATTTAGGACATTCCCTTTTAATAACATGATTCACATTTTATTAATTAATTAATTTGTATATTTCAGAAAATATTCTTCCTGTTTCTACTCAAAATTGATTTGTACTGTCTACACCAGAGAACGTCAGCGTTAGTTTATGTTTTCATTTAGAACACTATTGATATTTGTCAAATTCTTGAATTTATTAATTAATTATCTTGAATGAATATTGAAATTTTTAGTTTTTTTATTAAACTTTTATACCACAAGCCAAGACAAAACAACCAAAATATATTTAAAAGCAAAATTTTTTTAATCAATAAAAAGAAAAACTAGAAAAATGCACTTTCTCCTTAAATTCTTTTCTCTATATTATAAATACGAATAAAAATAATGAAAGAAACAGAAATCCTTTACTTTTCCTTCTATAGTTGCTTTTGTTGTTGATTTTCTTTCTTAATATTACTTTTTTTTTTTTTTTGCAATATTTTTATTGCATTTTAATTATTTATATTTTATTAAAAGAAAAGAAAAAAAACATAACAACAAAAACTAAAAAAAAAAAAGAATGTACTGAAATTATACTTGAATCAGCTAACACCAAATACGGTGTATGGACCAATAAATTATTTCAATATATAGACACACACAAGTCGCCTCAAGAGATTTTCTTTTTTTTTTTTTGTTTCTCTTTTAATACTTTTGAGCATAATAATTTTTTATATGCTTTTATTTTTTTTATAATGAAATAATTGAAACAAATTTATCAAAAAAAAAAAAAAACCAATTCTGTCACTCTTTATGATCTTTTTTTTTATTTATACAATATTGCAAAATTATACACACACAGCATACACACACACACACACACATATGTACACACATCTGCGTTAAATTTTTTTTATTTTTTTTAGATTATTTACATTTTAGACACACAATTAAAATTTTATATTTATAATTTTATTATGAAATTAAATTTTATACAAAAGATCTTCGATTTAAAACCTAAATTCTTATAAAATTTCATTTTATTTCTTTAATAAATTCACGTGCACGATTAGATTATTATATTTACAAATTTATATTTTAGTTTCGCATATTGTTGGCGATTATTATTATTATTATTAATAATAATAACTTTAAAGGGGTATTTACATACAATGCTAATTTTTTTATTCATAAAATCTACAACAACAACAACAACAGATAAATTTAGTTCAAACATTTTTGTTTCTATTTTTTTTTTTTGTATTAAATAAATGACGAAATAAATGACGAAATTTTATTATAGAAAATCTAATAGATTTATAAAATATAATTAAACACAAATTAATAGATGAATGGCAAACAAAAAAAAAGAAAATTACATATTGTCAATGTAAAACGAACTTTAATCTATTTTCTTTATTTAATTTATTTGAAATATAAAAATGATGAAATTATTTAAAAGTGAATTTATTGTGAATTTATTTAAAAAAAAAAATGTTCATAAATATTTAATTATTTAGTTTTTTTTTTTTGTGTAATATAATTTTGTTGCATAGAGGAGACAGTAAACTTGATACAATTTTTCCTTTCTTCTTTTTCTTTCAAAAAGGTAGAAGAAAGAAAGAAAAAAAAAATACAGAACAAACAAACACAAAGAATAAAAAATTTTAAATTGGAATAAAAAAAAAAAATAAAAATTGTATATGGTCTGTTTGTCTATTGATTAGATTGCATTTTACATATAAAAAATCATTAATCATTTATTTTAAAAAATAATAATAATAATAAATGAATTTGAAAATGTATTTTAGATTATGAATTATTGCAAAATGAACGAAAAATTACGTATACATAATAAATGAATTTATTATTGAACAAAAATAATAATAATTGTTTGTAACTAAACGCAAAAACCAAAAAAGAAAGATCAATATATTTTAATAAAAACAATGAAACAGGATATTACTTAAGAAAAAAAACAGACAAACAGACACAAGAGACTACAAACCATTTTTTCATCTTGATAAATTAATAAATATCATTTTAATTTTTAAAGATAATTGTTGAAAAATTTATTAATGAACTTTTGTTAAAAATAAAGTCAAGGTTATTTTTTTTTTATAGTTACAGTTTTTGTTTTTTTGTTTGTTTGTTTGTTTTTTTCTAGGTTTTTAGGTTTCCATAAACTATAAAGGTAAACAATTGAAGTATTTGTCTTCATTTCAATCTTTATTATAGAATTTTATTTAATTTAATTTAACTGTTGTTTATAATTAATCAGTTTCTATATTTGATAATAATTTAAGAATGAAAAGTATAATCCATTTACTTATTAAATTATTTTGAACTTTTATCCAGGGTGAACATTTTCAAATACGAAAATTGAAAGTTTTATTAAAATCTTGTCTGATGAAAATAAATGATTTGTTATTTATTATACAAAAGTAAATCTCGTGCAATTGTACAAATTAATATATACACACACACACACACATACACACACTTTTATATTCATTCATTTACTTGTATTTCTTTAGACGTATTCTTAGACGTGACTTGAATTTTGTTCTCTAATGTCTATATTGCATAATTCTATAATCACTGATTGATCTACGCATCTTTCTATAAAGTATAAGATTTTTATCAAAGAAGAACTTAATTATATTTTCTTAATATAAAAATAAAAATTGTAAAGGCCTCGGTCTGGTATGAAACTAAAGAAAAATAAATGACCATGAATAAAAAAATTTATCTGTAAAATAATTTTATATAAAATTATGTTCACGGTAAACGTAACAATTTTTCTTTGATTTTTATATTACAAATTTTTTTTCTTTTTCTTTTTATTTAATTTTTCAAGATCAAAAATAAAGAAGATGATATTAAAGATGATATTTATATATAAAAATGTTTTGTTGTTATTGCATATTATGTTGACTATGCTATGTTGTGTAGTTGTTGTAAAGTTTCAAAGTTTATAAACTTAAAAACAGAAAAAAAAACTTAATACGCGTTTTTTTGTTTCTGTCAAAACAAGTTCTTTTTTTTTTCCCTTTGTTTCTTGTAAATATATTTTTAGTTGTTGTTGTTGTTGGTGTTGATTTAGGAAAACATATAAAATATGTTTTTGTGTGTTAATAAATAAAAGACTACAATATAAAACTTATAACTTAAATACTAAACTGACTAAACTTTAATTTTTTAGTAACTAAAAATAATAATAAAAATTACATAAAACAAAAAAAAAAAAAAATAAAAAATTTATTTTTTACTTCATTTAAGTTGGAAAAAAAAAATACAAAAAAAAGTCAAAAATAAGAAATAAGAAAATATGTAATAAAAACTTGCAAAATTTTCATAAAAGTGTTGACAAAAAAAAAAAAACAACATATAAAATAAATAAATAACAATAATAGCAACAACAACAACAACAAGAACAAAAAAAAAATGTGTGTGTGTAATAAAAGTAATTAACAAATTTAAAATATATATAAATTTATTTTGTAATTTTTATTTATATTATTATTATTATTTTTTCACTTTACGTATTTAAATTTTTTGTTTTTTCTTTCATTAGCACCAAACAAAAAAAAAAAACAAAAATCTTTCTTATTAAAAAATAATCAAATTATTGTGGAATTTTTTTTTTTTTTGACTACGAGATAATTACATTTTATCTCGTAGTTTATTTGATTATTTTACAATTAGATCATGATCCATCACTAAAAGTGATTAGTCTGAGAGAAAGATTAATTTTGCTTTGCATTTGTTTTTTTATTCTTTGCTATTAAAATTTAAAGAAAAATACACACAAAATTTATTTATTTTTAGATTCTTGATTTTCAAATTAAATATTTTTGATAATTTCATCATAAATTACAAAAGTGCAAATAATATTTTATTCTGATAATTTTTCTAATTTATTTTGACACGTCATCATTCTTTGTTTATAATTTTTTTTCTCTGCTTTATGACGTATTCGTGGAAATTATGATGATAAAAATCATTAATTCGTAATAAGTGTTCCAAAACGAAGAATTATTAGAAAATTTTGTATTTTGTGTTTGATAAAAATTTGAAGTAAAAATAAATAATAATTAGAGAGATAAAAAACAAAATGAGATAATTAGCGATAAGAAATGACATTGAAATCTACTACCTACGTAATATTAAGTATTACTCACAAATATCAAAGCTTTTTTGTTCATTCTTTTGTTCATTCTATTTTGTTCTTTTTCTTTGATTATTTGCTACTTTTAGTGGCTGCTGTTTAATTTAAATCGTTAGGACGCAAAACACGTGTTTGTCAATATTTCTTTATAGATGACGTCATAATTAATGTTTAGTCATGATGCCTTTGTTAATAAAAATCTTTACCCAATATAAAAATTCAACAAAACGAAAAAAATTTCCATTATAACCTTGACGACGTTAAAAATAAAATTGCAGATCTTCTTCTTGTTCTTCTTTTTTAAAATATAAATTTTAAATTTTAAAATTAAACAAAATAAAAAAGAAAATAAATAGTTAAGAAAAATAATCTTCTAATTGATCACTAGCGACAAATGAGAACAAGCGATAAATACGGGAATCTAATTTATTTTTCAAAAAAATAAAATAATTGAAGCGGAAATTTTGCAATAATTTAATTTATATTTCTTTTGTTTCAATTTTTAAATATTTAACCTTTAAAATTAAATTTAAAACATCAATTACTGAAATGTTTTAAAACAATACATATAACAAAACGTATGTTTGCATATTAAAACATACGCTTATGTTTATAATTTAAAAAATGATACATTTTTTTCTTTAATTAAATTAAAAATTTAAATATAGATTCTGACGTCAGAATTTAGGTATATATGTTCAAGCGAAAGAAATCATAAAAAATCCGATTCTTTATTTTTTATAAAGCAAAATTAACATAAAATTCATAAAAATGTATGTCATAATAATTGTAAACGATTTGTCAGATTTTTCTGAATATTAGCAAACATTTTTTAAAATAGAGAGAAATTAGGCAATTGAATTGAATTCAATAAATATTTTTATTTTTTTTTTGTGATTTAGCGATTTTTATTTCTCTATTCTTGTGGGTTAAAGCCGTATCAGACATGTCACGGTATCGTACTAATTTACCAATTATTAATTGAAATTAGAACGAGACAAATGCCATTAGAGGGCAATATCTTTTATGGTTTTAAAAATAGGTGTCTATAATAAATATTTATATCGGCAACGTTTTCCAAAAAAGTAAACAAACTACATGAGTCAAAAAAGAGACACTTTTCTAATATTCATTGTATTTTTTAATTGTTTTCAATATTCACTCACTTATAAATTGTTTTTAATTTTTTTATTCACTTTCTGTAATGTTTTCAGTGATTATCACTCACTTTTAATTGCTTTAAATGCATATTTATTATTTTGACAAATACAAAGTTGTTTTGACATTTTGACATTTCTGATATTGTTTATTTTGAGAACTGTTTCTACAGTGTTACATTTTTAGTTATGAACTATAAAAGAATTTATAGTTTATTTATTGAAAAAAAATTTAAATTTAATTATTTTCTCTTAAAAAAAATTGATTAAATATGAAAAACATATATCCTCCAATGTAACAATTATAAAATAATTATTTTTATTATTTTTTTTTGTATTTGTCATTATTAAATAAATTATTGAAATCTTCAATTGAACCAATTAGCACCATAAAAATTTTTACCATCATAATAGAGCCATAATTTAGCATAATAAAATTTGGTATTGTTTTATTTCGTACAAAAGAAAAAGGATGGATATCTCATATAACTCTCTCGTTTTTTCTCATGTATTGTCCTATATAGAAAAATTATGATCATAAAATTCTAAAAATTAGTACGATACCGTGACATGTCTGATACGGCTTTTAGTTTCTTTTTTCTTTTTGATTGTTTTACACACAGATTTCATGATCAGAAAAAGATTGTAAATGATTTTTAAGCAATATAATTTATAATATTCAAGTATATTATTGTTAAACTTTAATTAAATTAAATAATTCGAGGTCGTTTTGTCAATCAATTCTTTATTTTTTAGTCTTCATAGTGTTTCGAATTTAGAAAGACTTTAGATTTTAGAATAAAGAATTGTAACCAAAATTAAAATGAGAACGAATAAAATGAAGAAATGCGGGATGATGATTCATAAAATAAAAGAAAAGGTAGACAAGGAACATTTTATTTTATTTTTTTGTTTTTTTAGAAGAAGCGGACATTCCTTAAAAACTTAAAAACACATGTGTTGCACAATGTGTTGGCTTTTTCTATGTTGTATTTCCATTCTCTTTGTGTTTGGTTTGGTTTTTTATGAAATTCGTAAAATTCAGAAACTTCAATAACAACAATTAAAAAATTCACGATGATGATGCTTATATTTTTATTTATTTAGACTAACCAAATAATCAGTCATTTGTTACCTTACTTTTAAGTAAATTTTTAAACACAGAGAAAAAACATTGACAATGGAAACATTAACCACATCAAGAAGGAATTGTCATTAAAAATTCTCATCACGTTACCAAAAATTTCTTATGATTACAGATTGCACTCCAAATTAGTCACTATAATTATTTACCTGTATCTCTTCCGTGTAATAGTTTTTACCTGTTTATTTGACTCCACCATCCTTTTTTAATTTTTCAAAAATAGACAATTTTATAATCTTTATTACAAAAATAGAAAAAATACTGCAAATTTAGTTTCAATAATTTCATAAAATAAGGGGAATTTGCTATTATAAATTTTTATGGTATTATTAAAAAGTGAACAATAACCAGAATCAATTTTCGAATAAAAATAAATCTTTTGGGCCTTCGGATTATTTAAAATCTTTAAGGATTTTCTATACCTCTATTTAAAACAATATAATTTTATTATGGCTTCAGATATTCAAATTTAAAGTGACTTTTAAACGGTTGTTTGGATGGAAAGTAACTCTTTTGTTACTATTTTTGTTGACACATTTTATGGTTATTTTACTTTACTTTGTCGTTACTTTTATGACTTTTCTTTGCGAAATATATAAATAGAAAAATTTATTAATTATTGTAACATTTATTTAGGTATTTTCTATTTGATTTAAAAATTAAAATTATTTTATAATTTGGAATAACTCAACTAGATCATATTAATTATTTTTAATGGCATAATTGTTAATAAAGAAAATAAAATATGATTGAAAATTATAAATTGTTTTGTTCTCCGAACTTCTAACTTGATTCAGTATATGATTTATATGAAATAGATAATGAATCATAGAATGACTACAAATGACAAGACTAACTTGTGCTTCTAATTATTCATAGTCATCGTTTCTTTATATACGTATTTCGGGTAACTTTTATCTCAAAGAAAACAAAACGCTGCAATCATGTTCCAATATTACGAAATTCAATCAAGCGTCCAATTACAAATAAGTATTTCTGAATAATAATATAGTAGTAGGCAAAGTAGTAACAATTAACTTGAATTAAAACAATTCTAAAAACATTATGAAATATTAAACAGACGAGTAATTTAACTAGATAGAATTGGTTTCTTAGTGTTTCTTATAAAATCAAAAGACAAGTTAAATAGTATTGAATCAATTAATGTGACAGTTAAAATAGTTATGCATTGTACGGAACCAAAATAAGAAGAGATATAATTATTTACTTTAGATAATACCATATTTTTGAGTCTGTAAAGGAACAGTTTTTATTTACGACTTATATAAATGGCTTTAAAAACTTATCATATATTATAAAACAAACATTTTGTTTATAAAAATATATTCATCAAAATATGTTATTATTTGCTTGTTTATTTTCTCTATTATTCAATCATAACAAAATATTGTGAAATATAACCGTGAATAATTCAATCTAATTAAAGGTCGTCTTTATTTTTTTATTAATATAGTAGTATTAAAATATTTTTGCGTCGTGATTAAAGAATATATTCTATTAATTTTTTAAAAATCAAATTCTTACCTTGAATTGGTAGGTAGGTATTCTTATTTTGGATTAATTCGTAATCCATTTCTGAAAAAAATATTTTAATTAATTTACAAATAATTTACTATTTTAACTATTTTACTATTAACCGGTAAAATTATCGGAACTTACATAATAAAATAAATATCTTAGGCGATGACATCTAAAATAAACAAAGATTATTTAAAATATTTGATTAAGTTAAGAATTTCAGAGATTATTATTGTCACCTTATTATAAAATTTAACTAACGAAAGAATTGTAAATTTGTATTAGGGAATTGATCAAGAATTTAATGACGAAGAGAATAAAAAAATTAGCGGATTTTGAGTATTTTTTTTCTTTAATTTGTTTAATTTTTTTTTATATTCACAAAGTTGATAATTTCTTTTGTGGTAAAATAAGGGATTTTTTTTCATCCGAGAGAGATAATTATATATTTGGAAAGATTATAATTTAATGATGTAAAATCGCGCTATAATTTTTGAATTTGGAGTAACAATATTATTGTTTTTCAGTTCAATGTTTTGTAAATACTAGCCATTTTGAATATTTTGTACACCAACAACAACAATGAATAAATGTTAAAATTGACATATGAAAAGTGAATAAATGTAAATAAATTTTAAATAATTTATAAACATACCAGAGGATTGTTATTATTCAAATATATCAAATAATGGAAGTTGAAGATTTTCCTCGATTTAAAAAGTCAACAACTGGCAACAAGAAAAGAATGTGGAAATCTTTGAAACAAATTTTAGCTACTGAAAGAACATTACAATGGGAAAAAGATGCAGTAACATGTAAATAAATAATTTCTCTGATAAGTTATTAGTCTGACTAATTAAACATAAATTGAATATTTTAGATTCATCATTAAATGCACTACCATCATTTAAACCAGCAAAGAAATACTCCGATATTTCAGGTCTGATCGCATATTACACAGATCCAACAACAAAATTACATTTTCATAACGCAGAAGAATTTTCTACAGTTCGAAGCTTGCCTTCTGATTTAACTTCTGGATTTTTAGCTTTACGCGGAGCAAGTTCCATTGTTGGATAGGAATATTTTGTGTATTTCATGTAATATTATTGTAATAAAATTATTTATATTAAGAAGTTTTTATTTTGAAAAAGTTCTATTATAGCGGCCTTTACTTAATGTGAAAATATTCGTTTGCACATAGGGTTTTTAATCCTAAACCGTAGCAAACTTCATGCTTTAATTTTTTTTTTGCAAAATGTCAAAGAAATTCTGATAAAAAAAATTTATTTAAAGAAGCTAAAGCTAAACAAACTAATAAGAAAATTTACAACGTGTAAACTAATTAAATTTATGTCAAACATTGTTCAGTAATTAAATATTCTATCAAATTTTATGATTATATTATGTATAATCGGAGATTTGATAAATTGCTTTGATGACGTATTTGTGCGAAGAAAATAATGATAATATTTGAGGAGAAAAATCAAAATAAAAAAAAACAAAAAACATTGAATCTCTTATCAAATGTTGTAGAAAATATAGAAACCACACAAGTATTAAATACGTTGTCAAACTGCGGTGATAATGATAAAAGTAAAAAAAATGTTAATGTTAAAATTATTTCAAAAAGGAATTTGAATAATAAATTAATAGTTGATGAAAATAATAAAATTCTTATAAATAATAATACAAGTTTAATAAATAATTCATGTAAAAATATGATAATCTATTATGGTAAAGAATTCCTTTGTATATTAGCGTTAATTTTAACAGCGTACGCAACGTTTCAAAATGTGTAAGTTAAGCATGAAAACTTAAATTAGATAAATTCAAAAAATTATTGATTATTATTATTTTCGTTTTAGACCACACAAAACATCGCGAGCACCAATGCCAAAACCCTTTTTCTCTAAAGGTTCTTTAGTTTATGATTCACCTACAGGAAATCTTGGTCAGACACAACTTCGTGTCTCATTATCGTCATTATCGTTTGTTCTTTATTATGCTCCTTGGTGTTCTGAAAGTCAATATTCCAGATCTGCATATGAACATGTTGCACGTTTATATTATAATGAAGCTCATTTTGCAGCAATTAATTGTTGGCAACCGGGTGGAGAATGCAGACATCAATATGCAAAAGTAATTGTAGTAAACAAATAAAAAAATGGGATGACGTGGATAATTTTTAAATTGTATGGATGGCTAAAGTTACAGTGTTGTTTTCGTTAGTTGATTTAAAATTTTATAATTTTATCTACACAGTTCATTTAGGCTGTGCATTGAAGTCAAGGTTTTTATTACAATTCATTTTTTTCTTTCATTTTTGGAAACTGTTCTAATAATGATTTGAAATTTTTTATTAAAATTAAAAACATGAATAAAATTGCGGGAAAACTTCCAAAAGGTTAAAATCAATTTTTTTGCTAAACCTTGCAACATAGATAAAACAGATATTGAAAAGAATTGTAAAGAAAAGCTATTGAATTAATGACGAAAACAATTGTTTTTTTTTTTAAAAGAAATTTATTGTATGAAGAAATTTAAAGCAATTTTGCAAAAAAAAAAAAATGTATACTTTATTGGTTGTAGTATCTTTTTATGTAGTTTTATTGATGTTTTCATAATAACAAACTTATAACATTTTTTATTTATTTCTTTCCATTAGGTTAGATCTTGGCCTGTATTAATGGCGTATCTTCCAAATGGACTAGCAATCCAATATCAGGGACCTTGGACAAAATCTGCCTTATCAAGATTTGTTAAATCGTTATTATATCCAATGAAACGATTCATTAATCCAGAAGATTTACTGAAATCAACAATCGGTCGTGACGTAAAAGAATTTTGAAATACAAAAAGTAAAAAGAATTTTTTTTCAAATATTTTCTTTCTCTTTATTTTTGTAGGCAGTTATAGTTGCATTTATTGATATGAATAAAGATAAAGGCAATTATCGTGCATATTATCAAACATCTGTCACATGGCTTGAGAAAGATGCATTTCAAGAAGTTACATTTGGTATTGTTACTGGCGCATCAACAAAATTATTTGGTGTTGAATTAACACCAACAATTCGTATATATTTATGGAATGAAACATTAGAATATTATGGTAATTGGTCGCAGACAGATATAAATAAATGGATAAGTGAACATATGCAACAAGTAACATTATGGATGTCACCAACTGGAAGAAAATCAATGAGCTTTTTGCCTTATTTAAAGCAGGGACCTGTTTTCTTATTATTTACACCTAGAAATTTATATTCAGAAAATAATGATGCTTATAATATGGTTTGTAAAGAAATCAAACGCCAATAATATTTCAAATCATTTAATTTTTTTTTTTTTAGCTTCGTCAAATTGGAATGGAATATTACAATTGTCCACAAGATGCATGGGTTAAAGAAATGGCAAGAGAATATATTCCACAACAACGGAAAGGTTTTTGATTTTAATTAATTTAAATATTAAATTTTCTTATAAATTTAAAATTTTAGACAATTACGAAGAGTATCTTCAATTAAAAAAAGATTGCCAAAATCTTCTTAAAAAAATAAATCAAGCTGAATCATATGAAAAATGTCGTCATCAATCTGTTTCTGTTGCATTTGTACATGTTTTAAATACATCAAAACCATCAGATGGAAATAATAAAAATTTTATAAAAGATTTTTGTGAAATTGGTCCTAAACAAGATAAAAATATGTATGAATCTTGTGGTCACACAGGAATGTTAGATGGAAATTATATAAATGAGGAAAGTATTTGTTATTCAGAAAAAAAGAAGAAAATTTTAAATCAGGAACAAGATAAAGTCAAGGAAAATTTTACAACTTCAATGTTGAATTCTGAATTGGATCCAATTTCGCCAGAAAAATTACTAGAGAACAGCTTGAAGAAAAAATGTGATTTAATTCACTTATCAGAATTAGACGGACCACAAATATTTTATAATTATGATGATCAAAAGGTATACATATATATATATAAACAATTGTATGAATATTTTAGAAAATCCAATTCAATCAGATTCTTCATTAATCGAATTTAATATTATATGAATTGATTTTTTATCATCATCTTTCAAAACATTTAATTGTTTAATTTTTAATTTTCAATTTTCTTTGGTCTAGATTTTAGAAAAAATATCAGGATTATCTTGTAATTCAAATAGAACAATTTCGTTAATGGCAATTGATAGTAATTTATATCATACATTTGCTGAGAGACTTGGAATTGATATATTAAATCTTGAAAATAAAACTGCCGTCATTATTTTGGACCATGATGTATGTATTATTTTAATCTCTTTATTTTTTCTTTTTTCTATTCATCTTTCTTTTTCTTTAGAATGAATCAACATATTTTCTAAGAGAACAAATTTCATTAAGTTCGTTAACGCGCTTCCTTAAAGATTATTCAACTGGTACATTAACACGTTATTTACGTTCAAGTCGTTTGCAATATAAATATACACATTTTTATAATACAGAAAATACAATAAATATAAATAATGTACAACATCAAAGTGATTCCATTAAAAACAAAATGAGTGAAAATAATAAAAAAATTGATTTAGATTTTGTACAAAGTGACAAAAATAATAGATTAGATAAAATTATAAATGAAACCAAAGTAAAGACAACATCAAAAACTATTTCAATTAAAGAAATATTTTCAGAGAATTTTGAGGAAATTGTTATAAAATCTAATAAGGTAAATGGGAAATAGAAGAAAATTCTTTTTTTTTTGTATCGGTCAATTTTGTTAGTGATGTTTTGAAAACAATTTCTTCAATACATATTTAAATTAATGTAATTTCTCTTAATATTTTCAGACAATTGTCACATTATTTTATTCATCCCAATGTGCCTTATGTGGATTAATGTCACAAAGTTTATTGTTTGTGTCAAATATACTCAAAGATTTAGAAAATAATATTGAATTTGTTAGAATTGATGGTGACAAAAATGATCTTTCTTTTTCATTTTCAATGGAAATATTTCCTTCATTAGTAATTTTTCCATGTGATAGGTAAAACAAATTTTCTTTATTTATTATTTATTTATTTAATCTTTTCTTTCTATTTTGTATCTTTTTTAGGAAAATCGAAAGTAGAATATTTCCAAATGAACTAAGAGTTAATGTTAAAAATGTACTAGGTTTTATATTAGCTAATGTAAATCGTCCTATACGATTATATGCTATTATTTTGACTTGTAAACATTCAAAGGTAAATTAATATAATGTCTTTTTAGTTATTTAAGAAAATGTAAAGTAATTAATAATTGTTCTTGTGATTTTTCAAATGAAAAACGAGTTCAAATTTAAAAACCATATAAAATTCATTATTATTTCATACAAGAGTATGATGATTTTACAAATGTTGTAAAAACTCTACAAATGTGAACAGAAATCATTTTGAAGTTTGTAAAGTTTTTTTTTTTTAATTTTGATTTTAATGTTTTTTCTATAATTTTTTATTTACAGAAATTGAACTTCCTCGATGATTGTCTAGTCATTTTACGTCGTGAAATAACAGATAATATTTTGTATAGTTTACAAGAATGGCGAAAAATTCCACAAAAACGACGTCACGTTCTAAGACGTTTAGAAATATTACAACAAATTTATTTACAATTACTCAAAATAAAACATTCCTGTGATGTAAATATTCTAGAACCAAAAGTTAAATTACTTATTAAAGTATGGACTAATTAAAACTCATTTATTAATAATTAATTTTTCTGATTTTTATTTTTTTTACAAAAAATAATTTTTCATTTATTTACTTTGGTTTGGTGTGTTTATATTTTTACCTTTCATTTTTTTCTTTTCGAAAAAAAAAAGATTCTTTATTAATAAAAACGAAAAATAAAATAACAAAAAAAATAATATAAATTATTATTCTAAATAATGAAAATAAGAGATTAAAGTTAAATTATTGTATTCTAGGATAAATTGTGTATAAAAAATAAAAAAAAAAAACAAAAACAGAAACAAAACATTGTTATGATAATTAATTACTTAATATATATTTTAATAAATTATAATTTATATTTATTAAATTTAACTTTTTGTGTGTTTTTCTTTCTATGCGTTGTCATATGTTAAATTTCAAATTTTATTAAATATTCACAAGAAATTAATTCTAGAGTTGCAGAATTTTTTTTTTCAAAATAATTTCATCACTTTCATCTGAATAATCATTTGAAGTAATTTGATTCTTGAAGTCCCTGTGCTTATTATATATTATAAAATTTCCAAAGAGTGTCCGTTAAGCTTTAAGGTCAAATCCATTAACGATTAATTAGTTTTATGTCGTCATAATTCTCTTACTCCATTCATTCTTATATACAAAAATACAAATATTATCAAAGTTCAATATATTTCTTATTATCCTACTTTTATTTCACCAATCTAACTTAAAATATTTAACAAAAATAATAATATAATAATGATTACTTTAATCGAAAAGCAATTTAAATATAATATGTATGTATGTGACACCAATCACCACCTCTTATTTTTGGTTTTTTATTGACAGTAATGATAATTACTTATATAATATGGTATAACTATGAGGTTACAGAAATATAAATTAATATGAATAATAATGTAATAATTGGGAAATTTCAAAAAACAAAAGTTTAAAAATCTAATCATTACTAAGTATAAATGATTTAATTGGAAAATTAACTGCGGTAAAATGATTATTGATTTATTTTATCTTTTGCTGTTAGCTTTTTTTTTTTTGTTGTTACAAAAGTAAGACAACAAATGAATCAATACACATCCTTATAAAAATTAAATGACGAAATCATATAATTTACCTAAACTATATATCGACGCACATACACACGCACATATATAGTTTATAAATCCATTGTGTGGTGGTCATGCTAAAATGACAAATATAATAAATTAACTACATATTCCTATCTACAACACCGACACTGAATATGTTCACATTTTATTTTCCTAGATAGAATAAAATGTAAGAAATTTTTTTTTCATAATAATAATTTATTGATTTAAAAAATTTCATTATTATTATTATTTTTATTATTATTAGAATATGAATAATAACCAAAACACATGACAATCAAAAAAAAAAAAATTATAAAATAAATAAATGATCGAGTAATGTATATTTACATATACACACACACATACACATTGGACACATGCCATCATAAACAAATACAAATACAGATGAACACATATGTGAACCATAAGTAAATGTTTAAGCTTTCAATTTTTTTATAATAAAGAAGAAGAAGAAGGAAGTAATATTGGAAGTGCATCGTTAATTTTTTTTTTATTTTACTAATTTTCCATAACTTATATAGGGTTTGAACAAGGGTTGAATGGGGTAGGCAGATATCCCCTTCAACTACACTATGATCAATTTATAAACAATTAAAAAATCTCATGACCAAAGTACTGTTTCATTGTTTATAATCGTTTTCCAGAAATTAAATAAAAATCTGGTGTGAGAAAAAGAAATTCTCAACAATTTAATTAAAACAAATTAATTGTAAAAAAAAAATTAATAGTCATTGGTTGACTTCAAAATTAAAAATGAAAAGAATCGTTACAAATATAAATTTCCATATGGTCCAAATGGAAGAATAAATCCATTCAGAATATTTCAAATTTTCCTGTTTTACTTTTATTCAACGGAAAATTGACAAAAAAAAAAAAGAAAATAAAAAACAAATTGACAAATTATTGTTCAATCATTGAAGAAAATATATCCAGTTGAAATATTCATAGGTGAGGCAGAGAAGTGCGAGACAAAATAATATTTTCCAGCCTACAAAAAAAAAAAAGTAAAGAATGAAAAAAAAAAAAAAAAAATTAAATGTATGCCGATGTCGGAGATACACAAAATAAATACATTTTTTCCATTCTGCGATTCATTTCAATGTGGTTTTATTGGTTTTCTTGCTTTTCGTTTTTTGTTTTTTTTTTTTTTTTGCTTTCAAATAAATTGTTTTCTAGTCTCAGGCATTTTGTTTAATTTAGTATTGAAAGCAGCGTTCAATTGAAAGGATATAAAAAAAAAAAGGATAACAATTAGAGAGACCGAGACAATAAACAAACGCAAATTAAAAAAAAAGTGTCGTAAAATTAAAATTGAAATAAAAAAACTTTAAAAGCTTTTCATTTTCTTTATAGTTATGTGTGTGTGTATGTGGAAAATGTAAACAAACATTAATTAAAAGAAAATTTCTGTGATTTCTATTTTTCTGATTTTTTCTGGAAAAAAAAAAGTTGTTGGGGTTTTTTTTTTTCTTTTGGTTTCGTTTCTAATTTTTTTCCTAAAACTCAAAAATTTAAATAAATTCAATAGATAAATAGAAAATTAATAACAATTAGTAATTATGTGAAATAATATAAATTATGGGTTGTGGTTCATCATCATCAACAACAGGAACGGATTCAGCTAATCAATATGATAGAAATGATCGTAATCATCATATTACCGCATTTGATCAAAATAAAATGTTTAAGGTAAAAACAAATTCAATTAATTATTTTATAATAACAAATATTCATTGTTTCGGTTTATTTCTATAAATTTGGAAAGATTTGTATCTTTCAAAGGTCCCCAAACACTTTTATATTTATCATTTTTAAGTGATGATTAACCTCCAGTTGCACATCAATTTAAAAATGAGGGAAGAATATTTTGTCGAAGAGATGGGAAGAAAAATTTAAGTTTATAATTAATAGTTTTTTTTTTTCAAACCCAACTTTAAGGTGTCTTGTATGAATTATGTAAGATTATTTAAACTTTAGTGGTGTATTTGGCTCTGTGATTTAAAATATTTTAAAAAATTTCAAATTAATTAATAAATCATTTCTAATCGTTTCCAATTAAACTTTGATTGATTTATTACATATAAAAATTATTATTTAAAATTTTATATCTCGATATAATTAAATAGCAGTTCAACATTTATCAATAATTAATAATTGATTATATCAGAATCAGAATTGAAAAAAAATAATATGGAATAATAATTTTTCAATAATAAAGTTAACGCAATTAAATCGAATAAATTATGAAATATTTCAGTTATGTGAAACACAAAAAAAAAAAAAATTATCTATTTATTAAATTGTGTTATTAAATTATCACGTAAAATATTTAAGTCAAATATGATGATGTGTGACAATAAAAAAAATGAAGGAAATCATTAAATGAATTTTAAATAAAAAAATGTCAATATAATTAAATTTCACACGGAATTTTAAAATGTTCATTTTTCAATGTACATTATTTATACGTAACAAAAATGAATTAAATATTTTTGGTAGGATATTATTGATAGATCACGATGTGGCAGCGTGGTAAAACGTCCGACTCTTATCAATAAGGGTCGTCGTGGATTCACAAACCTGAGCGTTGTAGAAATAATTACTTGGATACCATTATAATAGTAGATCTCTAACAATTGATACAAACCATGTTATAAGCCTATTATTAAATCATTGATTGTGTATAATACTGAAACAATAGAATACAGTCATGTAGTTTCGACTGTTCCAAAAAAAATTACATCATAGATAAAAATACAATTATTTAAATTGATTTAACCAAATATTTTTCCTTTGATTATAAATATGAAAAATAATAAAATAAAATTAGGATATAGAAAAATCAGGAAATAACAATTTAAAAAAACAAAAATTTTATGAGTGGAAAAATTTTAACATTAAAGAAAAAAATTTACTTACGTTCAGTTTTGTTTTTTATTTTTGTTTCTTAAAGTTTAGTAAGTAAAGTTGATGGAACAACAAAAAAAAAAAGTTATAATGACAAAAAAAAAATAGAAATTTTCACGTTAATTATTGTCTCAATTATTGTAGATTGGAGTAATTTTATGTGTATGTAGTTCACCTACACGTACAGTTTTTATTCATTTTAAAATTATAAATAAAAAAACTAAAAAGTTTTTAATTTTGTTCGGTCCAGTTTAACAATATTTACATTTTTTTTTGCTCATTCATAATTAAATATCAAAGTTGAATAATTTTGTTTTTGTTTTATTTATAGAAAATATATTTATTTGTTTATAATTATCTTTCCGCTTATTAATGTTGACTTGTAAAGTGTTGACGTTAAATTATAAATTTACAAACTAATTTTTATTTATTAAAGAAATTGTGATCAAAGTTTTTAAAAGTTAAATTTTCTCTAATTAAAAATACATTAAATGTATAATAAAAAAATAATGAAATAAATGATTTAATATTTAAAGTAAAAGGAAATGTTTAATGGCAAAATTATTTCATAGCCCAGATTTCCCGTATGTTGTTATACTTACATCAGTCATTTTATTATCAAACAAATTTTAATCCAGTTGAATTAAATTGAATTTTGTGCAATGTAAATAAAATGTAATTTATACATTTTCATAAATAAATTAAATAAAAACAAATACAAATGACAGAAATAAAATAAAATTAAGCAAAACAAAAATCTCACATATTTAATTCAGATTAAGAAATGAGAACAAAAATCACATAAATTATATTCTTGATGAAAAATATGAAGTGGTGGAAAATTGAAGAATTAAATAAACTTCACTATATATTTATTTATTGTATTTGTACATTTTGTGTAAATTATTATTATTCTGTTTTTTGTTATCATCTTTAATATCATATAAGTAGCTTTTTTTTTTATTTTCTTTAATTCCCTTAACGTTAACCGTTTAACATTTTGTCTTTGTGTTTTTTTTCTTTGAATTTGAATTATTAATGATTACATGATCCCAGCTAATAAAACTTTTATTTTTATTCAGTATATATGTGTGTTCAAATAGTGTCAAATGGCGTATAGAATGGGGAGTGAAAAGCAATGAAGGACTCAAAACATATAAATATAAATATGAATAAGTTCAAGTTTAACAAGACTATTATTTTCTATGCATTGATTTTTTTTTCAATTTTTATTTTTTATTGATGAATTTTAAATGAAAATATCTTTACAGAATTTGTGAGCGTATGTGTGTGTGTGTGTATGTTTTTGATTGAATATTGTGAGTAATTGTGAGTAATTCTATTTGATTTGTAATTAAAGAATATTAATTTGAAATAAAAGAATGCGGAACAAAAAAAAAAAGTTGACTATTATTAATTGTATCGATTCTATTTATATTGGGGATTTATTGTTCATATTATTTTGTTTATTTAACCATAAGGTATGACTAAATTAATAATAAATAAAATCTATAAGGGAATTACCAACCTAAAATCTATTGATGTTAAATTT
Organism: Pedicia rivosa; assembly: GCA_963082725.1. Classification (NCBI taxonomy): domain Eukaryota; kingdom Metazoa; phylum Arthropoda; class Insecta; order Diptera; family Pediciidae; genus Pedicia; species Pedicia rivosa. The sequence continues at coordinate 4,972,247 of OY720154.1, forward strand.
GAATAATGTGCGATCATAACCAAACAAATTGAATAAATAAAAATTCCCAGACCAAGACCAAACATAACTAATTCAGTTTGATTATTTTTCAGGCACCAGAAACAATAATTCAAGCATATCAACGAATGGATGAAGAAATTTGTTCACTCGAAAGTGAATGTCCAGGACCTAGATTATCAACAACTGAATCATGGATTGAACATTTAGAATCAATTGATATTGATACACGATCAGATTTAACAAATTTATCTGTGCTACCAGAACGTAATAGTTTTGATCTTAATGAATTAGAAATTGATAATGGATTAACTAATAATAATTCTGATAGTGATAAAAATAATGAGCATGATGATGTCACCAAGGTTCGTCGTGTATGTAAAAGTTTATAATTATTTTGGTGTTGTCTTTTTCACAGCAACAAGAACAAAAATACTTTTGTATTTATTTGTGATTTATTTTCTATTTTCTATTAGTTGGTTATTCAATTGGAAGTTGCATTTGATGTTAATAAAGCAAGTCAACAGGAAGAATTTTTAGCAAAAGTTAGTCAAAATGTTATGGCAGTAATGTCAACACAAATTCGTGCTGAAATGATTGAACATGCAAGAAAACGTGGTTTTGTTTTAATGGAAAGCTATAATAAACTTAAATATTTATATGTGGAACAGGATACACTTCTTTGTAAGATTTTGATTTAATTAATTCTTAGTTCCATAGATTCCATCAACAAAATAAACAAATGAAAATTTTCTGATTTTAGCTTCAATTAGTGGAGGAAGTTATCTATCAACAATTGAAGAAAAATTAGATGCCGAATTAGAAACAGCTAGACAAATTAGAGATAAATTAGGCAGTGTGGCAGAACAATGGCGTACATCTGGTGCATTTTTAAGGGCAAGTGCTAAAGGTGCATTACAAGCGGTTGAATTTTGGACTTTAGTTGCACCTTCAAGGTTCTAATTTTTTATTTTAAATTTCTACTAAATTATTTGAACTTAATTTAATGGTTGGTTTCAGGGATGCATCTGAACGCGTATCATTAGCATTAGATTGTCGAACATCAATACAAAGTTCATTGGCAGCATTGGAAGGATCACAATCTGCATTACCTCAAGTTGATATTCCATATGTGAGTCCACGACATGCATCTGCCGTACGACACGCAAATTTTTATCTTCTTACAGACATGGCCAATGATGCAAGGTAATCTATATGTTTAATTCTTATCAATTAAATTATAACTAACCAAAATATTTAATCGAAATCATCTTTCAGATATCAACATACAAAAGATGTTTTTGAATCATATCAAAATAATACATCAAGAGCTGTTGAATGGATGCATGATACATATAAGAAAACACTTAAAAAAGATTTAGACGATGCTGAAGATGTAATTTTAACAATTGCAAAAAAATTACGACAAGAAAGGGTTAAAAATTTATCAGAAGCAGTTGGTAATCGAATTTATGTAAGTCCAGAAATAACTGGATAATTAAAATTTCTTAATTTATTTATTTGTTAAATAATGACCAGATTTAAGGAAAGCTTTAAAAATTTTGTGATAAATTTGTTGTAAAAATTTATTAAATACAAAGATTTATTAGAATTTATTAATAAAAAGAAAAAATAAACAAACAATAAATATTTTTTTCTTTAATTTAAATTCAGTATATTTAAATGTTCCAAATATTCATCATTATATTCACAATTTAAGTCAGCTTCTTTTGCTTTTTGTTTTTGTAAATTTTTAACATAATATTTTCTAACAATTGGCCATAAAAGTCTTTCATCTAAATTTTTACAACCACCAGTAAATAAACTTATTGGATAACCAACAATGAAAACGATTAATGTACCAATTAGTGAAAAATACATGAAACTAATTCTGAAAAACCATGGAACATCTGAATTGTCAAAATTCTCATTATAAATGTGAGTTGTTGAATTTGGAGTTCTAAAAAAAATAATAGTAAAATAATTAAAGAAAGTTTTTCAATTTTTGCACAATTCAAATAATTTTACCCAATAAAATTTGACCAATTTGTTGTATTTGCATCACAGCCATCAGTTCTAAATGGTAAACTTTGATATTGAAGACGATTTTCTGCGGTTGCTAATTGTGATCCAATTGCTAAAAAGCTTACTACAATAAGTGAAACAATTGAACCCCAGAATGCACCCTACACGACAGATAAGATAATCAATAATATGAAACTATATTTTCAAATTGTAACTTTACATGTTTGTTTGCTTGTGGAAATGCCATTCCAAAAGTAAAAAGTCCCAACAGAGTTCCAGCAGTTACACCATTCAATGTAATTCCAAGACTAAAAATATTTCCTAATTTCTCTACAACAAATACTAATCCCAAACAAATTACTCCAACCATCATCACAATAATCTGAAAATAAATTTGGGATTTAAATACATTTGATCAACTCCAACAAAAAGAAATTTCATTTGAACAAAAATCATTGAAAAATGTAGAATTGTGAAATAATTGAATAAAAGTTGTCAATACTTCAAAAAATTGAATTTAAAACTTCATTCAAAATCAAATTACCTTCATAATATTACTTGCAGTTTTTTCCGTAACATTTGTTAAGCAAGGTTTTAAAAAGTCAGTATAAAGTGTACCAGATAATGAATTTAAACTTGATGACATTGTTGATAGGCCAGCAGAAAAAATGCCAGCAACAAATAACCCAGGAAGACCAGGAATTTTTCTCGCAATATCCATTACATAATATGGAAATATTTGATCTGCTTTTTTTACTTCTCCAATTGTAACAGGATCACAAGATTCATATTTTCCAAAAATTATTAAGCCATTGTAAATGGAGAAGAATTTAACTAAAATATGTCCGATTCCAAATAACCAGACAACTCTAGAAAAATTTAAACAATTTTTATATAAAATTATTCCAATTAAAAAATGTAAACAAATTAAGTGTACTTTTGAGAATCTTTTAATGTAGGAACTGCAAGGAAACGTTGAATACCTTCAGGTGTAACACCAATACCTGAAATCCACATTGATGTTAATCCAATTGATATTGTCCAAAATGTGGAACGAACCAATGGATCTGGATCCGTGCTATACATTTTTAAAAGAGTTATTTAATTTAATAGAATCATTTCAGTTATCAGAACACTGATAATAAAGATAAAAATAATAAGACTTATGAAATATTTATCTTACTTAAATAAAACTATACGTCCTCCTCGATCAGCAATGTCAAATACATTTGAAAATCCACCAACAGCTACTGTTCCAAGTATCATAATAATTACAGTTGCGCCCATCATTGCACAAAATTGCAAAGTATCAGTCCAAACAACTGCCCTTATTCCACCGAAAGTTGTGTAAAAAATACAAATAACACACATTACCGGTGTAATTATATGCAAATTCATTCCAGTTACTTGACTGAAAGCAATCGCAGGAGCATAAACAATTATTGGAATATTAAGAATGCATGAAAATGCAAATATTCCACTTGCCATTGTTCTTGAACGATTATCAAATCTCTTCAATAAATATGTGTAAAGTGTTGCTGTTTGTAATTCATGGAAAACAGGTAGATAAAGATATGACATCACAATTGTAACAACAAGTCCAGATATAAGTGATGCCCAATATTGTGTACCATAACGATACATTTCTGATGGTACACCTAATAATGTAACAGCTGAGATGTGTCTATTTAAACAGAAAACAAAAGGTTTAAAGATTTTTAGGAACGATTTTTGATTGTCCAATGAAATAATTAGATCATAAACAAAATTTCTTACGTTGCTGTTAAAGAAACAGCAATTGGAAATATTTTCAATTGTTTACTTCCTAATAAATATTCCTGTGTATTATCTTGTTTCTTTTTTGAAAAGAAACCAAAATATATTCCAATTGCCGTTGAGAAACATAACATTGAACCAAATAAAATATAATCAAATGTTGTAAATAAAAGTTCAGATTGTGAATTTATTCCATTATTTGATTCCATTTTTAATAAAATTCTTCAAAATTTATTTTCCAACACTTGTTACACTTTTGGTTTTTAACTTTTCCTGCTACAATTATGCAACTGAACTAATTACTTTGAGCACCAATTAGAGACTAAAAAATTATAAAATAAAACAATAGGAAAATTCTATTTTATAAACAATTTGTTTGCTCTTTTAGAAAACAAGAAAAAAACACACAAACTCAGATAGAAAAATGTTCATATTTCTTGAAAATAAACTTTAATTCTTAATTAAACAATTAATTATAATAAGAAAATGTTTTTGTATTTTTGAATAAAAATCTCTTTAAAAAAATTGTGCATACGCAATTGGGTCATCAAATATTTTTAAGATTACAAAAAGATTCTGAATTAAATTTTATTTATTATTGTCTGGAGAGATTTATTTGTTTACCAATTTTTCTTTTTTTAAGTTTTGTTAAGTTTACTTGATTTATTTAATGAATAGAAAAAATCTTATCTTTCTATTTTTTCATTATGAACTTTTTCAGTTTTGTTTATTTTCTTTGCTTAACTTTTGTGCATCTTTTCAAGTTCAATGACAGAATGACTTTTTTTTTATTGTTTGACGTTTTGGTTTCATTCTGAAAATAGAAAAATATTATCACTAATCAGTTGTTTCCATATGTGAGTCCATGACATGCATCTGTCGTACGACACGCAAATTTTTATCTTCTTACAGACATGGCCAATGATGCAAGGTAATCTATATGTTTAATTCTTATCAATTAAATTATAACTAACCAAAATATTTAATCGAAATCATCTTTCAGATATCAACATACAAAAGATGTTTTTGAATCATATCAAAATAATACATCAAGAGCTGTTGAATGGATGCATGATACATATAAGAAAACACTTAAAAAAGATTTAGACGATGCTGAAGATGTAATTTTAACAATTGCAAAAAAATTACGACAAGAAAGGGTTAAAAATTTATCAGAAGCAGTTGGTAATCGAATTTATGTAAGTCCAGAAATAACTGGATAATTAAAATTTCTTAATTTATTTATTTGTTAAATAATGACCAGATTTAAGGAAAGCTTTAAAAATTTTGTGATAAATTTGTTGTAAAAATTTATTAAATACAAAGATTTATTAGAATTTATTAATAAAAAGAAAAAATAAACAAACAATAAATATTTTTTTCTTTAATTTAAATTCAGTATATTTAAGTGTTCCAAACATTCATCATTATATTCACAATTTAAGTCAGCTTCTTTTGCTTTTTGTTTTTGTAAATTTTTAACATAATATTTTCTAACAATTGGCCATAAAAGTCTTTCATCTAAATTTTTACAACCACCAGTAAATAAACTTATTGGATAACCAACAATGAAAACGATTAATGTACCAATTAGTGAAAAATACATGAAACTAATTCTGAAAAACCATGGAACATCTGAATTGTCAAAATTCTCATTATAAATGTGAGTTGTTGAATTTGGAGTTCTAAAAAAAATAATAGTAAAATAATTAAAGAAAGTTTTTCAATTTTTGCACAATTCAAATAATTTTACCCAATAAAATTTGACCAATTTGTTGTATTTGCATCACAGCCATCAGTTCTAAATGGTAAACTTTGATATTGAAGACGATTTTCTGCGGTTGCTAATTGTGATCCAATTGCTAAAAAGCTTACTACAATAAGTGAAACAATTGAACCCCAGAATGCACCCTACACGACAGATAAGATAATCAATAATATGAAACTATATTTTCAAATTGTAACTTTACATGTTTGTTTGCTTGTGGAAATGCCATTCCAAAAGTAAAAAGTCCCAACAGAGTTCCAGCAGTTACACCATTCAATGTAATTCCAAGACTAAAAATATTTCCTAATTTCTCTACAACAAATACTAATCCCAAACAAATTACTCCAACCATCATCACAATAATCTGAAAATAAATTTGGGATTTAAATACATTTGATCAACTCCAACAAAAAGAAATTTCATTTGAACAAAAATCATTGAAAAATGTAGAATTGTGAAATAATTGAATAAAAGTTGTCAATACTTCAAAAAATTGAATTTAAAACTTCATTCAAAATCAAATTACCTTCATAATATTACTTGCAGTTTTTTCCGTAACATTTGTTAAGCAAGGTTTTAAAAAGTCAGTATAAAGTGTACCAGATAATGAATTTAAACTTGATGACATTGTTGATAGGCCAGCAGAAAAAATGCCAGCAACAAATAACCCAGGAAGACCAGGAATTTTTCTCGCAATATCCATTACATAATATGGAAATATTTGATCTGCTTTTTTTACTTCTCCAATTGTAACAGGATCACAAGATTCATATTTTCCAAAAATTATTAAGCCATTGTAAATGGAGAAGAATTTAACTAAAATATGTCCGATTCCAAATAACCAGACAACTCTAGAAAAATTTAAACAATTTTTATATAAAATTATTCCAATTAAAAAATGTAAACAAATTAAGTGTACTTTTGAGAATCTTTTAATGTAGGAACTGCAAGGAAACGTTGAATACCTTCAGGTGTAACACCAATACCTGAAATCCACATTGATGTTAATCCAATTGATATTGTCCAAAATGTGGAACGAACCAATGGATCTGGATCCGTGCTATACATTTTTAAAAGAGTTATTTAATTTAATAGAATCATTTCAGTTATCAGAACACTGATAATAAAGATAAAAATAATAAGACTTATGAAATATTTATCTTACTTAAATAAAACTATACGTCCTCCTCGATCAGCAATGTCAAATACATTTGAAAATCCACCAACAGCTACTGTTCCAAGTATCATAATAATTACAGTTGCGCCCATCATTGCACAAAATTGCAAAGTATCAGTCCAAACAACTGCCCTTATTCCACCGAAAGTTGTGTAAAAAATACAAATAACACACATTACCGGTGTAATTATATGCAAATTCATTCCAGTTACTTGACTGAAAGCAATCGCAGGAGCATAAACAATTATTGGAATATTAAGAATGCATGAAAATGCAAATATTCCACTTGCCATTGTTCTTGAACGATTATCAAATCTCTTCAATAAATATGTGTAAAGTGTTGCTGTTTGTAATTCATGGAAAACAGGTAGATAAAGATATGACATCACAATTGTAACAACAAGTCCAGATATAAGTGATGCCCAATATTGTGTACCATAACGATACATTTCTGATGGTACACCTAATAATGTAACAGCTGAGATGTGTCTATTTAAACAGAAAACAAAAGGTTTAAAGATTTTTAGGAACGATTTTTGATTGTCCAATGAAATAATTAGATCATAAACAAAATTTCTTACGTTGCTGTTAAAGAAACAGCAATTGGAAATATTTTCAATTGTTTACTTCCTAATAAATATTCCTGTGTATTATCTTGTTTCTTTTTTGAAAAGAAACCAAAATATATTCCAATTGCCGTTGAGAAACATAACATTGAACCAAATAAAATATAATCAAATGTTGTAAATAAAAGTTCAGATTGTGAATTTATTCCATTATTTGATTCCATTTTTAATAAAATTCTTCAAAATTTATTTTCCAACACTTGTTACACTTTTGGTTTTTAACTTTTCCTGCTACAATTATGCAACTGAACTAATTACTTTGAGCACCAATTAGAGACTAAAAAATTATAAAATAAAACAATAGGAAAATTCTATTTTATAAACAATTTGTTTGCTCTTTTAGAAAACAAGAAAAAAACACACAAACTCAGATAGAAAAATGTTCATATTTCTTGAAAATAAACTTTAATTCTTAATTAAACAATTAATTATAATAAGAAAATGTTTTTGTATTTTTGAATAAAAATCTCTTTAAAAAAATTGTGCATACGCAATTGGGTCATCAAATATTTTTAAGATTACAAAAAGATTCTGAATTAAATTTTATTTATTATTGTCTGGAGAGATTTATTTGTTTACCAATTTTTCTTTTTTTAAGTTTTGTTAAGTTTACTTGATTTATTTAATGAATAGAAAAAATCTTATCTTTCTATTTTTTCATTATGAACTTTTTCAGTTTTGTTTATTTTCTTTGCTTAACTTTTGTGCATCTTTTCAAGTTCAATGACAGAATGACTTTTTTTTTATTGTTTGACGTTTTGGTTTCATTCTGAAAATAGAAAAATATTATCACTAATCAGTTGTTTCCATATGTGAGTCCATGACATGCATCTGTCGTACGACACGCAAATTTTTATCTTCTTACAGACATGGCCAATGATGCAAGGTAATCTATATGTTTAATTCTTATCAATTAAATTATAACTAACCAAAATATTTAATCGAAATCATCTTTCAGATATCAACATACAAAAGATGTTTTTGAATCATATCAAAATAATACATCAAGAGCTGTTGAATGGATGCATGATACATATAAGAAAACACTTAAAAAAGATTTAGACGATGCTGAAGATGTAATTTTAACAATTGCAAAAAAATTACGACAAGAAAGGGTTAAAAATTTATCAGAAGCAGTTGGTAATCGAATTTATGTAAGTCCAGAAATAACTGGATAATTAAAATTTCTTAATTTATTTATTTGTTAAATAATGACCAGATTTAAGGAAAGCTTTAAAAATTTTGTGATAAATTTGTTGTAAAAATTTATTAAATACAAAGATTTATTAGAATTTATTAATAAAAAGAAAAAATAAACAAACAATAAATATTTTTTTCTTTAATTTAAATTCAGTATATTTAAGTGTTCCAAACATTCATCATTATATTCACAATTTAAGTCAGCTTCTTTTGCTTTTTGTTTTTGTAAATTTTTAACATAATATTTTCTAACAATTGGCCATAAAAGTCTTTCATCTAAATTTTTACAACCACCAGTAAATAAACTTATTGGATAACCAACAATGAAAACGATTAATGTACCAATTAGTGAAAAATACATGAAACTAATTCTGAAAAACCATGGAACATCTGAATTGTCAAAATTCTCATTATAAATGTGAGTTGTTGAATTTGGAGTTCTAAAAAAAATAATAGTAAAATAATTAAAGAAAGTTTTTCAATTTTTGCACAATTCAAATAATTTTACCCAATAAAATTTGACCAATTTGTTGTATTTGCATCACAGCCATCAGTTCTAAATGGTAAACTTTGATATTGAAGACGATTTTCTGCGATTGCTAATTGTGATCCAATTGCTAAAAAGCTTACTACAAAAAGTGAAACAATTGAACCCCAGAATGCACCCTACACGACAGATAAAATAATCAATAATATGAAACTATATTTTCAAATTGTAACTTTACATGTTTGTTTGCTTGTGGAAATGCCATTCCAAAAGTAAAGAGTCCCAATAGAGTTCCAGCAGTTATACCATTCAATGTTATTCCAAGACTAAAAATATTTCCTAATCTTTCTACAACAAATACTAATCCCAAACAAATTACTCCAACCATCATCACAATAATCTGAAAATAAATTTTGGATTTAAATACATTTGACCAACTCCAACAAAAAGAAATTTCATTTGAACAGAAATCATTGAAAAATGTAGAATTGTGAAATAATTGAATAAAAGTTGTCAATACTTCAAAGAATTGAATTTAAAACTTCATTCAAAATCAAATTACCTTCATAATATTACTTGCAGTTTTTTCCGTAACATTTGTTAAGCAAGGTTTTAAAAAGTCAGTATAAAGTGTACCAGATAATGAATTTAAACTTGATGACATTGTTGATAGGCCAGCAGAAAAAATGCCAGCAACAAATAACCCAGGAAGACCAGGAATTTTTCTCGCAATATCCATTACATAATATGGAAATATTTGATCTGCTTTTTTTACTTCTCCAATTGTAACAGGATCACAAGATTCATATTTTCCAAAAATTATTAAGCCATTGTAAATGGAGAAGAATTTAACTAAAATATGACCGATTCCAAATAACCAGACAACTCTAGAATAATTAAAACAATTTTTATATAAAATTATTCCAATTAAAAAATGTAAACAAGTTAAGTTTACTTTTGAGAATCTTTTAATGTAGGAACAGCAAGGAAACGTTGAATACCTTCAGGTGTAACTCCAATAGCTGAAATCCACATTGATGTTAATCCAATTGATATTGTCCAAAATGTTGAACGAATCAATGGATCTGGATCCATGCTATACATTTTTAAAAGAGTTATTTAATTTAATAGAATCATCTCAGTTATCAGAACACTGATAAGTAAGATAAAAATAATAAGACTTATGAAATATTTATCTTACTTAAATAAAACAATACGTCCTCCTCGATCAGCAATGTCAAATACATTTGAAAATCCACCAACAGCTACTGTTCCAAGTATCATAATAATTACAGTTGCACCCATCATTGAACAAAATTGCAAAGTATCAGTCCAAACAACTGCCCTTATTCCACCGAAAGTTGTGTAAAAAATACAAATAACACACATTACCGGTGTAATTATATGCAAATTCATTCCAGTTACTTGACTAAAAGCAATCGCAGGAGCATAAACAAATATTGGAATATTAAGAATGCATGAAAATGCAAATATTCCACTTGCCATTGTTCTTGAACGATTATCAAATCTCTTCAATAAATATGTGTAAAGTGTTGCTGTTTGTAATTCATGGAAAACAGGTAGATAAAGATATGACATCACAATTGTAACAACAAGTCCAGATATAAGTGATGCCCAATATTGTGTACCATAACGATACATTTCTGATGGTACTCCTAATAATGTAACAGCTGAGATGTGTCTATTTAAACAGAAAACAAAGGTTTAAAGATTTTTAGGAACGTTTTTTGATTGTCCAATGAAATAATTAGATCATAAACAAAATTTCTTACGTTGCTGTTAAAGAAACAGCAATTGGAAATATTTTCAATTGTTTACTTCCTAATAAATATTCCTGTGTATTATCTTGTTTCTTTTTTGAAAAGAAACCAAAATATATTCCAATTGCCGTTGAGAAACATAACATTGAACCAAATAAAATATAATCAAATGTTGTAAATAAAAGTTCAGATTGTGAATTTATTCCATTATTTGATTCCATTTTTAATAAAATTCTTCAAAATTTATTTTCCAACACTTGTTACACTTTTGGTTTTTAACTTTTCCTGCTACAATTATGCAACTGAACTAATTACTTTGAGCACCAATTAGAGACTAAAAAATTATAAAATAAAACAATAGGAAAATTCTATTTTATAAACAATTTGTTTACTCTGTTTTCTATTTAGAAAAAAAAAATCAAAATCAGATTGGAAAATATTCATATTTCTTGGAAATAAATTTTAATTCTTAATTAAACTATTAATTGTAATTAGAAAATATTTTTGTTTTCTTAAATGCAATTTTCTTCAAAAAAAATTGTGCATACGCAATTAGGTCATCAAACATTTTGAAGATTACAAAAAGATTCTGAATTAAATTTTATTTATTATTGTTTGGAGAGATTTATTTGTTTACCAATTTTTCTTTTTTTAAGTTTTGATTTATTTAATGAATTCCAAGAAAAAATAGAAAATCTTATCTTTCTATTTGAACTTTTTCTGTTTTGTTTTTTTTTTTCTTTGCTTCATTTTTGTGCATCTTTTCAAGTTCAATGACAGAATGACTTTTTTTTTAATGTTTGAGATTTAATTCAGAAAATAGAAAAATATTATCACTAATCAGATGTTTCTAAACAAATGTTCTTCTTGTGTTTCAAGGTCAAAATTATCAGACTCATTTTATGGCACGTAATTTTAAATTTAAGACTCAAAAATTTAATTATTGAAACAAAAAGTATTTGAACACACGTACCTATAGACAAATAAGAGTTAAAAGGATTTTGAACAGAAACAAAGTTGTATACAAATTGGTGGAACTTTGGAACTAACATTTCACCTTAAACATTAATTGTTGAATAAAAGTTAATTTTGTTTTTATAAAAATTTTATTAATAAAATATCAATACGCCAATTATTTCTTAATATTTAACCAACAAAGTAAGCAGTCGGGGGCAACATCAGCCTTATTGGTTTTTGATTTTGGAAATTTTTAATATCAGATTTAATATCAGAAATCCATTAAACATTTGAATTATTAGGGTTCTTATTATCAATGTTAGTTGATGAATTTGCAGTTCAGAAGAGAAAGCTTTCATCTTTGGATGAATTTCAAATATTTGATCATCAGTTCTAAAATCTAAACTTAGAATTTTTATCAACAGAAAATAGGGCTTAAATTTGATTGTTATGAAATTAATTTTTGTTCTGAAGTCATAATTACTTCAGAACAAAAATTAGTTTCATAGCAAGAAAACATAAACATCAAACTTGAGCGCAGAAAATAGACTGAAATTATACAACCTAATTAAACAACTAATTACATATGCAGAGAAAATATTATTCATTATTTCTTCTTTCTTTAAGATAAATTGTACACACACAACTGGATTATCAAACATTGAATATTACAAAATATTCACAGTTTAAAAGATAATTCTTTTAACGCTTATCATTTTTTGTTTCAATTTTTGTAAAGTTATTTAATATTGCCATTCAATCTTATCTTTAGTATATTTTTTGCAGCTCTCAAGTTCATTGATAGAATAATTTTAATATTGGTCAGTATTATTTTTTTGATGTAAAATTGGAACACTTCAAGTGAAAAAGAGGGAACAAAACAGCTTCATAGTTTTTATTTGCAAGTTTACTGTCTCATGAATTAAAACAATCAAGAATGTAAATGGATTTATTTTAAATAGAATTTTTATTATTATTATTTTTCTTCAATATTCTTTTTAATTATAATTAAAGCTTGATCAATTCCTTCATAATATATTCCGTTTGTATCAAGTCGTTTCTTTTTCTCATTATATTTACGACTTCTACAAATCGGTGTTAACAAAATTTCATCGAATTCCTCACATCCTCCAGTTAATAAGCTCACTGGATATCCAACTATAAATACAATTGTAACACCGATTAAAGCGTAATACATAAAACTGATTCGAAATATCCAATGCATATCATCATTCAGATTATGGTTTGGAGTCATTCTAAAATGAAATGAAACAAGTAAAATCAAATAGTTGTAGGAAGAACCAAAAGACTTACAATAAAGTTGAATTAAATACTTCATTGTCACAGCCATCAGTTCTTAAAAAAAGCTCAGGCGCTCTATGCACTGACTGTGCACCAATTAAAATAATAGTAACAGCTACTAGAGAGACTATTGATCCAGCAATTACACCTTTTGTATTTGCTTTTCGAAAAACCATTCCCATTGTGAACATTCCTAATAACGTTCCAGCTGTTATTCCAGACATTGAAATCGCTAGATGAAAGACAGCACCAAGATGTTCAACAATGTACACCAAAAACATCTCAAAGAGTCCAAGTATAATTACCAAAACTTTCATAATGTTGCTGGCTTTCTTTTCGGAAGCTGTTGGAAAACAATTCTTGAGAAAATCTTCGTAAATTGTTCCTGCCAATGTATTTAAGCTTGAGGACATTGTCGATAGAGCAGCAGAAAATATTCCAGCTATAAAAAGACCTGGAAGACCTGGAATTGCTCCAGCTACATCCATCACATAATATGGAAGCATTTGATCCATTTTTGTTATTTTCCCAGATGAAAACGGATCACATTTCTCGTACTTTGCGTACATCAAGAGCCCAGTGAAACATGATAACCCTGTTATTAAAACAATACCCGATGCAAATATCCAAACCGACCTTAAATATTAAATGACAGAAAGATATTAATTTGTGGGTCTAAAATATAAATTCTGGATAAATTACCTCCTGGCCATTTTTATATCAGGTAAAGCAAGAAAACGTTGAACACATCCTTGACTAACACCTAAATTAGAAATCCACACTATTGACAGTCCAACAGATACAGTCCAAAATGACGTTCTCAATAATGGATCTGGATCCATACTATAAAAGTTAGAAAGGAAAAATATTGCAATAAAATATTTTTGTAGTTACAAATAATTTACTTAAAAAATATTAATCTTCCTCCATTATTAGCTATTCGCCATACATCAATAAATCCTCCAACAGATATAATCCCAAGAATAACAACAGCAATAATGGCTCCCACCATTAAAATAAATTGTAATGTATCAGTCCAAACAACAGCCCTATAAAAAAATTAACAAATAAATGACTTTAAATAAGTGACGACACCTGGATTTCTTGAAATATGTGGAGACACCTGGTATTTTTAGAATAATAACTTTTCTAATATTTTTCGAATCAATGCATGAATTTACTTTTAATAGGAAATTTACTGCAAATAAATGTAACAAAAATAATATAATTTCATTTAATTTATAAATATAGAAAATTTAAAAAGTCAAGAAAAAAAGTCACCAAAGTTAGGAACAAAAACCACTCAAATTTAAATATCTTTGAAAACCTTATAAATGTGAAAACAGAAAGAATTACCTTAAACCACCAATTGTTGTATAAAATATACAAATTATACTTATAATTGGTGTCACAAGATGAAGATTAATACCTGTTACTTGGCTAAATGCTAAAGCTGGTACATAAATAACAATAGGGATAAAAACGATACAGGATAACGCATAAACGAAACTAGCAGTTACACGTACTGAACGATCAAATCGTTTTTCCAAATATGAAAAACAAGATGTTAATTGAAGATCATAAAATACAGGAAGATAAACATAAGCCATCAGTAATGATACCTATTGATAATAAGGAAGTAGATTAGTTTATTTATTGCAGTATGTTAAAGAATATTACTCAACTATTAAAGCGCACACAATGTGAACCCAGTATTGTGTTCCATTTGCATACATTTCAGCAGGAACTCCAAGTAAAGTTATCCCTGATACGTTACTAAGAAATTGTTATAAATTATTAAAGTATGAAAAGCTAATTGAGTATGGAAAAATACCTTGCAATTAATGATGCTGATACTGGAAATGTATTCATTGTTTTACCACCCAATAAATATTCAGCTGTGTTATCCTGCTTCTTTTTCGAAAAGAAACCAAAATATAACCCAATTAATGCTGATGATCCTAACATCATTGCAAAAATTGTATAATCCAATATTGAGAATAAAAGTGGATTATTCTCATTGAATTCTGGCTGAGCTTGGTAAATATTTGAGGAAGTGGAAGAACTAGATGAATTTAATGCAATTAAATCTGTCGTAAGTTGTGTGATTTTTTTAAGAAGAAAAGATGTTGATGATGAAATAGTTGTTGTCTCCAATGAAACATCATCAATATCATTTAATATCGCTGTTACCTCTGCCATTATTTATTATCTCTTGGATTTCACTACTGTTGTGATTAATTAATTTATTTAATCAAAATTCAAATTAAACGTAACGAATAAACACACAACAATAAAATTATGTTCTTTATTTATCTTTAATTAAAACAAAATTTAAAAATCACAAAATTAGAAAAATAATAATTAAATATATAGAAAATCCAAATTTAACATCCATTTGTTACAGAAGTCAAATGAGATCTGATTTTAAATAATAATTCAGGAATGACTTTAAAATTTATTATTAATTATATTTTCTTATCTATAAAATAATAAATTTTTTTTTTGGTGTGAATATTTATGGAAATTTTGGTTACTAATTTTTGTTTTATTTTTAAATTTTATCTTTGTTACCTAAGTAGATGCAGTTTACTTATACCAATAGAAAGCGTCGTATACGTAAATATGTTCATAGTTTTTCTTTTATAAATTATTAAAGAATATTGTTTAAATTTAAAGATAATAAATTTGAGGAGACTCAATTAAAGTTTATAACAAAAGAGAATATTATTGTTATTTTTCAATTTATTTTAAATTTGTTCGTTTGAGAGAATTTCTGAACATTACGCCAAAATATACAGAATTTCTTGAATTGATTTGCTTTCAATTTATATCGTCGAATTCTAAACGCTTGCCGTCTCTTTTTAATGATTATTGAAATTTTTCCTGAACGTCTTCAATTATTTCTTTATTTGTTCTTTAGTTCATTAAATTTCTTAAAATGTAAAAAAAAATACAATTTCATGTCTCCTTTTCAGTGACATTCCATTAACATTAAAAAAAAAAATTTTTTTTACAACTTTTTATTATTTTTAAACAAAACAATAAATCTGATTAAATATTGTGAGTGTTGATTTTACTTTCAAAATTAGTAAATTAATAAAAAATTAAAAATCAAAATAATTTTCCATTAAAATTAATGTATTTTTAATTTAAACTTGTCAGAAAAATATTTAGTTAAGGATAAAGCGTATTTAGTGACGTTAAAAAAAAACATTCAACAAAAAATAAAGTAAATAAAAAGTAAATCAATTTATAGAAGAATCATATTATTTTATTCATAATAAAGCATCTTAACTAAGATACTACACACACATTTACAACGGTGTTATCAAAGATTATACATTTTTTCATTATCATTTTTTGTGTTAATTTTTGTATTTAATGCTGCCATTCAATCTTATCATTTTAATTTATTTTAGAAATTGTGCAGCTCTCAAGTTCAATGGAAGAAGATTTCATTATTAAATTATGGTTCATTGAAATTTGAAACGTATTGTGGCCAATTACTTAATTCATTATATTTTTCAGCTAATTTTAATAAAATAAAATTGGTCTGAGAGGAAAGCGGGAGAATTATCAATCGTGAGATCGAAATTTGAATTTTCATAAATTAAAATAATCAAGATATTTTATTTTTCTTCAATTTGCTTTTTAATTAAAATTAAAGCTTGATCAATTCCTTCATAATATATTCCGTTTGTATCAAGTCGTTTCTTTTTCTCATTATATTTACGACTTCTACAAATCGGTGTTAACAAAATTTCATCGAATTCCTCACATCCTCCAGTTAATAAGCTCACTGGATATCCAACTATAAATACAATAGCAACACCAATTAAAGAGTAATACATAAAACTGATTCGAAATATCCAATGAATATCATCATTCAGATTACGGCTTGGAGTCATTCTAAAATGGAAACGAACGAATAAAATCAAATGGTTGTAAGAGGAACAGAAGACTTACAATAATGTTGAATTAAATAATTCATTTTCACAGCCATCAGTTCTTAATAAAAGTGCAGGTGCTCTATGCACTGACTGTGCACCAATTAAAATAATAGTAACAGCTACTAGAGAGACAATTGATCCAGCAATTACACCTTTTGTATTTGCTTTTCGAAAAACCATTCCCATTGTGAACATTCCTAATAATGTTCCAGCTGTTACTCCAGACATTGAAATCGCTAGATGAAAGACAGCACCAAGATGTTCAACAATGTACACCAAAAACATCTCAAAGAGTCCAAGTATAATTACCAGAACTTTCATAATGCTGCTGGCTTTCTTTTCGGAAGCTGTTGGAAAACAATTCTTGAGAAAATCTTCATAAATTGTTCCTGCCAATGTATTTAAGCTTGAGGACATTGTCGATAGAGCAGCAGAAAATATTCCAGCTATAAAAAGACCTGGAAGACCTGGAATTGCTCCAGCTACATCCATCACATAATATGGAAGCATTTGATCCATTTTTGTTATTTTCCCAGATGAAAACGGATCACATTTCTCGTACTTTGCGTACATCAAGAGCCCAGTGAAACATGATAAACCTTTTATGAAAACTAGCCCTCCTGCGAATATCCATACTGACCTTAAATATTAAGATAATAAATTGTAAGGCCAAAATGTAAATTCAAGAAAAATTACTTTCTGGCCATTTTAATATTAGGTACAGCTAAGAAACGTTGAACACATCCTTGACTAACACCTAAATTAGAAATCCACATTATTGAGAGTCCAACAGATACAGTCCAAAATGATGTTCTCAATAATGGATCTGGATCCATACTGTAAATTTAGGAAGGAAAATTTTTAAATAAAATATTTTTATAGTTACAAATAATTTACTTAAAAAATATTAATCTTCCTCCATTATTAGCTATTCGCCATACATCAATAAATCCTCCAACAGATATAATCCCAAGAATAACAACAGCAATAATGGCTCCCACCATTAAAATAAATTGTAATGTATCAGTCCAAACAACAGCCCTATAAAAAAATTAACAAATAAATGACTTTAAATAAGTGACGACACCTGGTTTTCTTTAAATATGTGGAGACACCTGGTACTTTTAGAATAATAACTTTTTTTAGAATCAATACTATAGTTTATTTGATTAACTTTTAATAGAATAAATTAACTTTAATTAACTAAAATTATTTTGTTTAATTTATAAATTTAGCAAAATTAACAGAAGTTAAAATTTGGAAAATGAAAACATTTAATATTTTTGAAATTCTTACAAATATTAAAACAGAAAGAATTACCTTAAACCACCAATTGTTGTATAAAATATACAAATTATACTTATAATTGGTGTCACAAGATGAAGATTAATACCTGTTACTTGGCTAAATGCTAACGCTGGTACATAAATAACAATAGGGATAAAAACGATACAGGATAACGCATAAACGAAACTAGCAGTTACACGTACAGAACGATCAAATCGTTTTTCCAAATATGTAAAACAAGATGTTAATTGGAGATCATAAAATACGGGAAGATAAACATAAGCCATCAGTAATGATACCTATTGATAATAAGTAAGTAGATTAGTTTATTTATAGCAGTATGTTAAAGAATATTACTCAACTGTTAAAGCACACACTATGTGAGCCCAATATTGTGTTCCATTTGCATACATTTCAGCAGGAACTCCAAGTAAAGTTATCCCTGATACGTTA